>OY747701.1:2425000-2557500 GCA_963556495.2 Valencia hispanica | reverse complement strand
TGACTGATCTGCCTAAAGGAAAGGATGAATGGGGCCATGTATCGTGAGATTTTGGGCTAAAACCTCCTTCCATCAGTGGGAGCATTGAAGATGAAATGTGTCTGGATCTTCCAGCATGACAATGATCCCGAAAAACATCGCCCAGGCAACGAAGGAGTGGCTACATAAAAAGCACTTCAAGGTCCTGGAGTGGCCTAACCAGTCTCCAGACCTCAATCCAATAGAGAATCTGTGGAGAGAGTTGAAAGTCTGTGTTGCCCAGCAACAGACCCAAAACATCCCAGCTCTAGAGAAGATCTGCATGGAGGAATGGGCCAAAATACCAGCTACAGTGTGTGCAAACCTGGTGATGACCTACAGACCACTGTCATTGCCAACAAAGGTTATATTACAAAGGTTTGATGTGAACTTTTGTTATTGCCCAAATACATATTTTTGGCACCATTACACAAATATATTCTTTATTCATCATTTTAAGTGGGAAAACTTGCACAATCTGTGACTGCCAAATACTTTTTGCCCCACTGTATATGTATTTATATATATATAAGAATTCGATTCTAAAGTTTTATATTGAAAAAAATTTATTTGGAAAAGTGTTTCTGGCTTAATTTATTATTTTATAATTATGTTTTTTATTTATATTATTATTTTTTTCATTTTAGCCTTTAAAACACCACACTTTGCACATAACATTATTTTGTTTCTGCCTGATGACCAGCATTAATTAAAGAATTAAAGGACTGATGTTGCAACAGGACCTAGAAAAACTCATCCATTCATTTATCTTTAGTCGGATTGATAACTGCAACAGCATCTTCACAGGTCTGCCTAAAAAGTCCATCAGACAGCTGCAGCTGATCCAGAACGCTGCTGCTCGCATCCTCACTAGAACCAGGAAAGTAGAGCACATCACCCCAGTTCAAAAGTCCTAACCCCCGATTTCCACTGCATACGCTCCGCTCCGGTTCCGTCATGCACTCCGCAGCCGTTCGCAATTTCCACTGTTTGCGCAATAGATCCGCTCCGGTCCGCATCCCAGAGGTCCTCAAAGAAGCATGCGCGGGAATTGCGAGATCTCGCGATAAAAGCCAGTAATAAATGCGGAAGTCAGAACAAAATTCTTAATTCCGTGGAAGACGAAAAGAAAAGAACAGTTATTCTCTGTCAAGATATTTTGGACAACATATGTATAAATATACGCAGGCTTATATTAATATAGCTATGCATACAAAAAATGTCTAGTCCGTCTTTATTGCTTTATTTTGAAAAACACCCGGAAATGTGGTTGTTCTCTATCCAGTTGGTGCCATGTGATTTGTATAGATTGACTGCAGACTTGATGGCGAAACGGCGGCCGGCGCCCTGCGCCGCTCGGCGGCAGTGGAAATGCTCTCATTGACTACAATGGGAGCGTTTTTGCTGTGGAGTGCGTGCCGGAGCGGAGCTGAACGGAGCGCAGGCAGTGGAAATTAGAGGTTACACTGGCTCCCTGTAGCTCAGAGAATAAACTTCAAAATACTCCTACTGGTTTATAAATCATTACATGGCTTAGCACCAAAGTATGTTGAAGACCTGTTGTCACGGTACCAACCACCAAGACCACTCAGGTCCTCCAGCTCTAGCCTACTAAACATCCCTAGACTCAGAACTAAACATGGAGAAGCAGCTTTCAGTTTCTATGCTCCCCTTATCTGGAACGGACTTCCTGACGAGTGTAGAGCTGCTGAAACTCTGAACTGCTTTAAATCGAGACTAAAAACCATCTGTTTAAAATTGCCTTCGATTAATGATTGATGTCATATATATGAAATATGTTCAAGCTCTCTTGCTTTATTGACCTTTCTATTACTTTAGTGTGTATCATGTGTAATGTGTGTTTTTTTTACTTTTAATTTCAATTGTTTTTTTTGTTTTTTTAAATCACCAAATCATGTAAAGCACCTTGAAATACTCTTTTTATTCTGTGCTGAGCAATTTCTCGGACGGCTACTTTTTACTTTTACTTTAGTACAGACATATACTGAAAAGTAGTGCTATTGTTACTTGAGGACAATTCTTGGGCAGCCTACTCTAAGCCAGGCTTGTTATTTGTATTTGTCCCTGTGGGAGAAACTTGGGCTACCATTGTTTCAGATCAGTAAAGGGAGAACTGTCCCTTTAATGAAGGTGAACCCAGTAGTGATGTGGTTTAGTCTAATCACCCACAAACACACAAGCTGGAGATGCATTTACTGTTATGTTCAAATCAATCCAGACATGAAGTTTAACTCTTGGTAACTTGGTGTTTACTTACTTCCACCAGCAGAGCCAGAGCCAGACCCAGTCTGACCTACGAGCTCCCGCCCGCCGGGCTGTCGCGACGCGTTCACCCGAACTGGGTCTTGGGAAAGGAAGGCGTGGTTCCGCTGACCCGGTGCTTCCGGGTTACTTCCGTGGAAGAAGGAAAGTAAAACATTGAACAAGGCGGGCTCCACCAGACTAAACCGGGTCGTCTTCCCCAGGTTCGCTCCTGTGCTGTTGACTAAACATCTAAAAGCAGTTTGAGCCGAACTAAGAGTTTGGAGTCATGGCTGACGACCGAGGAGACGAGGAAATAGAAGACGAGCTGGAACCGCAGGGCGCTGAGGGGGGAGAAGGTATGTGAAGCCATGTCTGATTCATCCAGGACACTCAGCGGCCTCTACTTCCTGGGTCTGACAGACAGTAACATTGCTTTTGTTCTTAGTGACCTTCAGCTGGCTGGGTTTCCACCAACTTATCCCAAACTTCCTTATCTGAAGCGCCGTGGCCTTCTGCTGGACCTCCCTCCAGCCTGGCCCAGAGAACCTGGCTCCAGGTTCCCACTGGCCCTTTAACTGCTCAGACTGACGATAGGACACAAGCAGGCTAATTATTGACTAGAACACCCTTAAGATATCACATATGAAGACGTGTGGAAGAAAAGAGCAGACTATAAGAATGATGAACACTCTGTTTTTAACATAGAATGGCCTCTCCACTGTGTTTGTGAAGTTACAGTCAGGCATTTATTTAGGCTGTCAAAGCAGAAAAAATGGAGGTTCATTCAGCATAGTTTTCACTGTTATTCATTCATTTATAAATGTCAAACGTATTTAGTTTACAAACCAAATATGCTGCGTTGTCCATAATATTCTTGATTTTTAAGTCCCTGGTTCTGATGAAGGGATGATGGCCAAACAGATTCCAGCAGCATCTTGTTGCTAACCTTGAAGGAGCCAAACTTTGGTGTGATCGTTCAGAAGAGGTGGGTGGGGTGACTATGGTCCAGGACCGTAGTCTCCTGCAGGTCTGATGATAGAGCTGGCAGTGGAATAGGAAGCTGTGATCAGGCCTAATATTTTCAGATGTATGATCATCATATTGGGCTGTATACGTTCATGGTGCTCCCAGCCGTCACATGACGCCTCCTCCAAGTCCAGTGTGTTGGGCATCAGTGGGAATGCAGCAGCAGCCTGAGGAGTTGGAATGTGTCATCATTTTGAAATGGATACTATTCCAAAATCATCTCAGATCATAAAAATACTCCCAAAATTCTATTTTCCACTATAGACAACATTTCTAACCGTACTACTAATCCATATCAGAAAACCCCCTCAATCACTCTATGCGAGGAGTTTGCAGAGCACTTCAGAGGGAAGGTAGACACCATCAGATGTAATATTTTATCCTCTCAATCTAACATGGTTTTAGACAAATCTGAGTGAGTGTCTTTACCAGAGGAAACACTGGACAGTTTTGTCCTGGTAGAAGCTGGGACTCTTGATAAAGTTTTCTCCTCAGTGAGGCCCACCACATGTGTTTTAGACCCGATTCCCACTTCATTTTTTAAGCATTTTTAAAAAATCTTTTAGAGATGAGATTTTAACCATGATGAATTGCTCCCTTCAGACGGGGGTCTTCCCTGCCACCTTTAAAGGGGCGGTGGTGTGGCCCCTGCTGAAGAAGAACAATTTAAATTTTAATAATTTAAACAATTTTAGACCGGTATCTAACTTACTGTTTTTAAGCAAAGTTTTAGAAAAGCTTGTTTTAATTCAACTTAATGATTTTATCAATGAGCACAATGTCCTGGAGAAATTTCAGTCTGGCTTTAGGGTGAACCACAGCACAGAGACGGCTCTTTTAAAGATTTTAAATGATTTTAGATTAAAGTATGATGCCCAGAAGGTGACAGTGTTGGTTCTACTGGATCTAAGCGCTACCTTTGATACAGTGGACCACACTATTCTTTTAACCTGTTTAAAACAGATTGGCCTCTCTGGTGCTGTTCATAAATGGTTTACATCCTATCTCACAGACAGGACTTTTATGGTAAGTTTAGATACCTGCTCTTCTAGGGTCCACAAGATCACATGTGGTGTGCCTCAGGGTTCGATTTTAGGCCCAGTGTCATCAGAAGACATGGAGTTAACAGTTCACAGTTATGCTGATGATACACAGCTGTACATCTCCATGTCTCCTGATGACACACGGCCAATGGATGCACTTTTTAACTGCATTTTAGACATTAAATCCTGGATGGCTGAAAACTTTCTCCAGCTCAACCAGGACAAAACTGAAGTTTTAGTCATCGGTCCTGAAGCTCAGAGAGAGAAACTTTTACCAAAACTACAATCAATGTCTTTTAATCCTTCTTTACAAGTAAAGAACCTGGGTGTGATTTTTGACTCTGAGCTGACTTTTATCCCCCACATTAAAAATATTACTAAAACAGGTTTTTATCATCTAAAGAATATTACCAGAGTCCGCCACATTCTCTCCTGGGCCAATACGGAGACGCTGATGCATGGTTTTATCTCCAGTAGGATTGATTACTGTAATGCCCTGCTTTCTGGTCTTCCCATGAAGAGTATATCAGGTTTACAGCTTCTACGGAAACAGATTAAACTTGTTTTAAATTCATTGCATTGGCTCCCCGTATCTTTTAGGATCGATTTTTAAGTTCTTTTACTGGTTTTTAAGTGTGTTAATGGTCTTGGTCCTTATCTCTCAGAACTGCTTTTACCATATGAACCTTGGCGGTCTCTGTGCTCCTCTGGCAGCCGTCTCCTTGTCATCCATAAAGTCAGGACACGTCTTTTTTTACTATTAAGGCCCTCACCTCTGCAACAAGCTGCTGGAGAACCTCAGGACTGCAGAGAACGTTCATGTTTTTAAGAGCAGGCTAGCTTTTAACAGATTTTTTTTAAAGATGTTTTGGGCCTGAGTGGCCTTTATTGACAGTGGACAGAGTTTTTGAAGGGGGAGATAGGTGGAGGACGACATCCAGCAAAGGTCGCCCAGGACGGGACTCAAACCGGCGAGGGCCGCGTCGAGGACTGAAGCCTCTGCACATGGGGCGTCCGCTCTAACCACTGCGCGACGCCACGCCACGCCACGCTTTTAATTGATTATTGCTTATATTTTCAGTATTTTACTATTTAATCTTACCATATTATCCGCTGTTTATTTCATATTTTAACCTGTTATTTTAATCGTTCCTCCAGTGTTTCCTCTATGGGAGCCCTCTGCCTCGGGAGCGGTGGTCTGCTGTAGCTGCCTTGGTGCTCTCCAGATGGAGCGTGGGTGGAGGTGGGGGTCTCGGCCTTGCCTCCTCTGGGCGCCCTGTGTGCCTCGGCTGCTGCGGTTGATCTGCCGCCGCCGCCGGCGCAGATGGCTCCCTTGATGGCGTTTCCTTACCGGTCTCATCTCCACTTGGCCCATCGTCTTTTATGTTATTTTTATTGTTGTTCTAAAGTGTTTGTGTGCATGGGAGGTTGGGGGGAAGGGGATATAACTATGATCATGCTTTTAAATCTTTGGGTGAGGGATGGTAATATGGTTTATGTGGGGTCATTTTATTATGTAAAGCACTTTGAGTTGCAACTCTTGTATAAAAAGGGCTTTATAAATAAAGTTTGATTGATTGATCATTTCTGAACATTCATAAGGTCATTAAATCTTTCTATATTAATGATTATTGCCATGCTTCTTTTAGATGTCTTTGATGATCCCATCTTGGAGCAAGGAGTGGTGGTTCTCAGAGGGTGAGTCTCATGATTCCTGATTTTTTTTTTTTTATTCCCAGGAACCTTTTTATCCACCTAAGGTGTTTCTGCGGTGTGCTTGCACTGTGGTCTCTAAAAGCCAGGTCTCCTGACGTGGAGCAGGTCCTGGTTTTGGAATAGTGTTGCACTGTTCTAGGAACCCTGGATTCTGCCTGCCTCAACAGCAGACTTCAGATTCCTTTAAAAGCAGTCAAATCAGACCAAAGCAGCAATAATCGGAGATTGTTTGGCTGAGGTTATTATTTAAAATCCACTTCCTCCACACTGTCTGGAAATGTATGGGTAGAATGGATCTGAAATGAACTGTAGTGATCTCAACTCCCAATGGCTGGAGAAAGCTCCACGTTTAGGTCAGGGTCGTCTGAAGTCTAAACCTCTATCTGGACTAGGGCTGCCACAAAAGACTAATTTAATTTCGATTAGTCTACCGACTAATCGATTAGTCTAAACGATTATTAAAAGATTTTTTTTTATTATTCTACGTCATTTTATTATCAGTAAACATGACCATTCAATTCACAAAACTGAAAATATTTAAATTGAATATAATTATTTTATTTATTACATTGTTAATTCACTAATTAAGAATTTAATTAATTAAATAGTATTTATTTTTATTATTATTAATTAATTATTATTATTTAATTAATTATTAATTTATAATTCACTAAATTATTTTATTTTTAAAATTACTATAAATAAATTTCTTTAAAAATAAAGAAATTTAAAAAAATTTTGTTCTATGCAACAAGATTTTGTTGTGTACTAACAGCCATATCAGGGATGTAAGTAAGTTTTTCAGTTTATAGCACTGGTGCTACAGAAGTTGGTGGTTTTGTAGCACAGACAAAAACGTTGTAGCATCAACAAAAAATGTCTTTTACAATCTCTTAAAACCTTGTCTTCAAGAAGAGACTGTGGAACAGGTTATATTATTTTGCCTAAAGTTAACTGTTGAGAGAAGAGAACTGGTACAAAATTTGTAGGATATCAAATTGCAACTGGACATCCAAGAGATTTTAAACAAAATTTCTAGTTCTGAAAAAAATGCTGATATTTTAAGAAGACACAATTAATAGAAAGAATATAGCTTTTGTTTGTTCTTTAGTACTTAGTAGAAAATAAGTCGGGTATATTTAGTATGCACCAAACGTTGCTTATCAACCGCCATTAAACACAAGTTTATGGGTTATGTTATTATTTTCAGTGTTTTTTGTCAGAAGTTTTAAAAGTCCTACGTTACTGAACTCGGCATATATTTCCAACGTTCTTTGAATGCGCCACATGTGTGCAGCTCTGCCGGATGTTTGTGTGTGGCTTATAAAATAAAGATCGCTCTAATATACTAGCAAATTTGTAAAGAAGTAGCTAAGGTGTTCATTAGCATGGAGAAGTCTTTTCACATGGCCCAAACGTTTGCCTAAAGCGAAGATGGGGCAGACCTTATTTCTCTTTGGTCTTTCATGCTGAAGCATCAGACTGAGCAGAGCCTGGCCATGCAGGCGGACCGAGCTGCTTGCTGTTAGTGCTCTGGGCTCACTGCAGCACAGCTGTGTCGCTTTATTGGGAAAGAGTCGCTAGAGGGCTCTAAACACTTGCTATATATAGCGACACGGTCGCTACGTTGGCAACACCGTTCCCTTGTTTCAGCCGAACGAACGGGGTGAAGTCACATGATTAATATGTGAACAGGTAGTGACTGTAACCACTGTGCAGCGTTGAGACACCATCGCTTCGTCTTCACTGGGAAGGCAGTCATCTGAGTTAAGTGGAAGTCTGCAACTAAAGCGCGCAGCACCATCTAGTCCTTTGAAACTTTATGCTCGACGGCAAAAAGTGACGTGGATAATATTTCATATTCGACCTCATCGGTTAGGTCGACTACTCGCGCCAGCACTAATCTGGACTGTCTTCTCCTACTCTGGTTCTGGTTCCTGCAGGAGGAGGAAAACCTCTCCAGAAAACTAACCTGGTTCCCGCCATGGAAACGATGGTATGACAGTTTCCTCATGAAGATGACGCCTGCTGAATGCTCACTTGTCTCACTTGTTTAATTCTGCAACAGCGGTTAGATGAGGGTCCTTTCAATGCTATTCATTTCAGTCACCTGGTCCTAGCCCACACCTTCCAGCCTTATCCACACCCATTTTCATCAAACTGACTGGGAGAAATATTCATGTTTTGGACCGCCAAGTCCCATTCGACCCCCCCACCCCCCCTCCGTCCAACAGGGTATCGCAGCCAAGCAGGATACCAGAGCAGGTGTAGCTTCTATGGAGAGAAACGCACTGAGCGAAAACAAAGTTAACAGTCAAAATAAAAGCAAATAAGGCAACTGGAGAGTAGTAGGAGAGTGAAGAAAAGTGGTCAGTCTGTCCTCCAACAGTCTAAGCCTATAGCAGCATAACTACAGCTAGCTCAGATAGCTCAGGTTAACCCAGCCCATTACAATGAGACATGAGAGAGGCAGAGTCAGGGAGAACCGTCTGTCTGGACTACATTACCCCCAATCGACTTAGGCTGTCGGCTACTAGCTCAAAGTGTGGAAGGAAGGGGATTTATTGTAATTTTAGGACTATTGAGTGCACCTGAGCATAAGCCGCACCAGCTAAATCTTAAAAGAAAATAAATTTTGTACATGTATAGGCCGCACTTAAATATATCTGTCACTATTTTCAAGACCTGGCTAAAGACCCGTTATTTCTCAATCGCATTTGGTTCTTAATTTTGCTTTTACTTCCATCTTTTAAACATTTTTCTATGTTTTTTAATGTTTTTTAATTTTGTGTTTTTATTTTTTTATTTTTTTTTATTTTTTGTGCTTTGATGGCAGTTGTTGTGCCACAGATATGTAGGATTTGGCTATAAATAATTATGAATAATTGCTTAGGGCAATTATTAATAAGATTAATAATTTTATGTAAAAATTACCAGGTTTGGGGGCACCACCTGGATTCAATAGCCAGTCTTAGTCTCAGTTTATGTTTATATTTACCTGCCTGATAAGGCTGAGATAGTTAAATAATAGATGAAGGAATAAGTTCTAACGCTGGGGACATTAATTGTACGCATTACTCCAAGTAATCCCAGACAACTTCTCTTTAAGATAAGGGGAATTTATTAAGAAAATAGATCAACCTTACAGCCAAAACATTTCTAAAGCATGCAACTAACTACTACAGATCTTAGAAAACAATCATATGTGAGACTTAAACACGATTAACACAAACAGACAGCTCCCCCTTTTTGCAGGGGAGGGGAGGTGAGGTGGCCCTCACTCCAAGGGACTCAAGTCACAGATAGTGTAAGGAGACAAAGGGCCATAAAACTTAGGTTTGGGCTAAGGTGGACAGAGCACATGGGGTGAAGCGTCCATGTGGAAGGCCTCTGCTTTAGCTAACAGACTAAAGCTATGTGCACACGTAGCCGGGTTTTTTTTAAAAACGAATAACCTCACCACCTCGTTTAAACAAAAATCTCCGTCCACACCTAACCGCATAAGTGTGTTGTTAAGCACATTCATAGACATGCCAAACATTTAGGGGGCAGTAGTTCCCCCAAATCCTAACCACTCAAGAGTAACTTTCTACCATCTAACTTCTACATACAGCAGTAATTTAGGGTATTGAGTAACTGCAAGGAAGTATCTGTTTTTCCTTCGTGTAAACGGGGCCTAAGGAACAATGGAGTTAACCTTTCAGCTAACACCAGCTAACGCAGGTCGGAACGAGCCCGACTCTGCCGCCCAGGTGATCAGAGAGCAAGAAAGAGTGAGGAAAACATAGAGAGAAAGAAAGTGGGATCCGCTCATCATAAAACAGTTTTAAACACAGCAATTACAGCTCAAACTCATGCGTGCGGTGATGCCAAATGAGCCACAGGTTCAGCGCTTTAAAAAAAACACTTTAAACCAACAATGAACGAGATCTAACTCGTTAAAAACCATATTCATCTATCTCCACCCAGACACAATATTAGCATAAATGAACCAGTTCAGTCCTACTTTGCTTTGAGGGAGGTCCAGTCCACGAGGAGGGGAGCAAAATGTGTCCGTAGTTGAGCAAGAAAAGGAAGAGTTAGAAAAGCTGTGCAGGATTTTAGGACCGTGTGTCCCAACTGCAGGCTGGATGGCTTGCAGGTCGACGCCGTAACGAACTGTCTTGGAACAGTCCTGATATCACCCAAACTGGACACGCCAGCAGGATGAGCACTTCGAAGCTTTGAAATGAGAGTTCTTCCCGGTCCAGCGGGTCAGAACAAAAGAGAATCTTCACCGGTGAGATGTCCTCTGTGTAGCAGGAGTTTCTGCTAAGAACCTCTGCTGAGAACAATTTGAAAATGGCCGCCACTATCACTCTTATAGCCCTTTGGGTGTGATGTCATCGTTGTCACCATTGGTAAACACGGACCAATAGGAGTGTGTTGGGTGTCACCGCTAGGATTGCTGGGAAATGTGGTCTGCTCAGTCCATCTATAAAAAATGGCTTTCAGCCATCCAACAGTCTGTTCAGTTCATTCGACGAAAATGGAGTCCCAACACAGTGCAGCACTTTGTGCAGTCCTTTTTGCTCCTGAAAGTGCTATATAAATAAAATGGTATGGTATAAGCTGCAGGTTATCATGTTGTAACCATAGACAGTATACATAAGGTGGACATAGCCTCCGTGAGATCACCCGTAGGTTTCTGAAGAGCTGAATTGAAGCCCAGTGGGCTGTTTCCACCACCTCCATCTGGGTGTGTCACGTCTCTCGTTACTCCCGGAAAATAAAAAAAATGGGTAAAGAGGGGGAGCTGAGAGCTGAGCTAACTGCGCTACCTTGGAGCTAACCAAAGCAAATGGAGGTTGGCGGGTGCTTTCAGCCAGAAAACCGTAACTGAGCGACTCTGCTACCCTCTACCTTCTAGGCAGATTCAATCATTTTGTCAAATAAAATCATGAAGCCTTGTTGGTCCATAACTTTCACTAAAACTAGGCTATGTACATTTTTATTAAAACAAGTTTAAATAATTGATACTTAAAGTAAAGAAGAAATGTAATCACTTCAAACCATTTTTGACCAAGCAGTCCTATCATCATCATCATCATCATGATGGGGCGACTGTGGCTCAGTGGTAGGGTAGAGTTGGCTTGCAATCGAAGGGTTGTAGGTTCGATTCCAGCTTCCTCCAGTCACATGTCGATGTGCCCCTGGGCAAGGCACTTAACCCCAAAAAATAACATCGTCCAACCGAGCCGTGTTGGGTGTCGGTGTATGAATGTGAGTGGGTGAATGTGGCTTCAATGTAAAGCGCTTTGAGTGGTCAGTATGACTAGAAAAGCGCTATATAAGTTCAGTCCATTTACCATTTATCATCATCATTATCTTTCTTTATAAAGCGCTTTCACAAGCCAAAGCTAAAACAAAGTGCTGTACATCAAGGAGGAGGTATCATCAAACAATAAATACAATCAAATACAATCTAAGAGTTGATATACAGTTTAGTAATGCTAAACCAATTCATGCAAAAAAAGAAAAGTAAAGTAAAAAAGTTTAAGATAAGCATAGCATGAACATATAATAACAACATAAAATCAGTATAAAACCTGAGATCAAGACTAACTTTGGGTTGAAAGCCAATGAGTAAAGATGAGTTTTTAATCGGGTTTTAAAAATGGATAGTGAAGGGGCCTGTCTGATATACAGAGGTAATGCGTTCCATAGTTTAGGGGCCCCAACAAAGAAAGCTCGATCTCCTATGAGTTTCCTTTTTAGAGGTGGGTGTGATCAGGACCAGCTGACCAGAGTGCTCGAGCAGGTGTATATTGGTGAAGAAGCTCGGTGGGGCACAATCATTTAAAATCTTAAAAACAAACAATAAAATCTTACATTGAATTCTAAAATGCACAGGCAACCAGTGAAGGGAAGCCAGAATAGGCCTTGTGTGCTCACTTTTGTGTGTTCCTGTTAAGAGGCATGCTGCAGCATTCTGTACAAGTTGTAACCGTGTGAGGGAAGAATGACTAAGTCCAAGGTACAGAGAGTTACAGTTGTTGTGATTGCATTTCTCATAAGATGAACTGAACAGACTTTTGGATGTCTGGGAGCTATTTCAAAGATGGAGGTGGTGGAAACAGCCCACTGGGCTTCAATTCAGCTCTTCAGAAACCTACGGGTGATCTCACGGAGGCTATGTCCACCTTATGTATACTGTCTATGGTTACAACATGATAACCTGCAGCTTATACCATACCATTTTATTTATATAGCACTTTCAGGAGCAAAAAGGACTGCACAAAGTGCTGCACTGTGTTGGGACTCCATTTTCGTCGAATGAACTGAACAGACTGTTGGATGGCTGAAAGCCATTTTTTATAGATGGACTGAGCAGACCACATTTCCCAGCAATCCTAGCGGTGACCCCCAACACACTCCTATTGGTCCATGACCACCCACGGTGACATCAGCAATGACCTCACGGCCAAAGGGGGCTATAAGAGTAGTCGCGCCCATTTTGAATTGTTCTCCAGCTGGAAGTTCTTGGATGAACTACTGCTGAACAGAGGACATCTCAGCGGTGAAGATTCTCTTTTGTTCTGACCCGCTGGACCGGGGAAGAACTCATTTCAAAACTTCAAAGTGCGCACCCCGTCTGCGTAACCAGGGTGCACGACATAAGAACTGTTCCCAGTCAGTTCGTTAGACGTCGATCCTGCAGGCCATCCAGCCTGCCTTTGGGCCACACGGTCCTTAAAATCCTGTACAGGTTTTTTTATAACTCTTCCTTTTCTTGCTCAACTACGGACACAATTCACTCTCCTCCTAGTGGACTGGACCTCCTTCAAAGCAAAGTAGGACTGAACCGGTTCATTTATACTAATAATGTGTCTGGGCATAGATAAACAGAGAAAATAGAGTTTTAACGAGTTAGATCTCGTTCATTGTTGGTTAAAGTGTTTTTAAGCGCTGTACCTGTTTGCTCATTTTTGCGTCTTCGCACGTATAAGTCTGAGCTGTGAAATTGCTGTCTTTGAAACTGTCTGTTTTATCCTGAGCAGATCATGCCTTTCTTTTTATTCTTCCTCTTGTTTTCCCTCTCTCTCCCTCCCTGATAACTTCATTGTCTTTAGTCTGTCGCTAAAGCGGAGGCCTACCACATGGACGCTTCCCCCATGTGCTCCTTTAGCCAAAGCTAGTTTTATGATTCTTTCTTAGGCTCCATGTGCTCTCCTCCATCTTGGCACAGAGCTGAGATTTATGACTTTGTCTCCTAGGCTATCTGTGATTTGAGCCCCCTGGAGTGATGCCCCCCCTCCTTTTCTGACCCGAACCTTAGCTGTCTCACTGATTTCATTTCATGTTAATTGTGTTTAATGTTCACCTATTATTATTGTCTAAGATCTGTAGTAATTTTTGCATGCTTTAGAATAGATGGGATTTTCTATTTCCTAAATAAAGCCCCCTTATCTTAAAGAGAAGTTGTCTGGGAATACTTGGAGTGATGCATACAATTAATGTCCACAGCGTTAGAACTTATTCCTTCATCTATTGTTTAATTATCTGAGACTGAACAATTTGGCTATTGATATTCCTGGAATCCAGGTGGTGCCCTAAACGAGGTAATTTTTACATAAAATTATTAATCTGATTAATAATTGCCCTTAGCAATTATTCATAATTATTCATAGCCATAACCTACCTATCTGTGGCACAACACAGTAATCTAGCCGTGATGTAACGAAGGCATGAATTGCTGTCTCCAGCTGTTCTCTCAAGAGGATGGGTTTTACTTTAGCCAATTTCCTTAAGTGATGGAAACCGGACTTTCCAGTAGCTCTTATCTGGTTGTCAAATTTAAAGCCGTCATCCATCTTAACACCCAAGATTTACGGCTGTAGTTTTGATATATGGGGCTAAGAAACCAAAGTCAATTGCCAGAGTTTCGCAAGACCCACTGGGTCCAAACACGAGAACCTCCGTTTTTTTCCTCATTTAAAGTTTTAAAAAATGTCATGCCAGCCATGTTTTAACATCGCTGAGACATGATAACAGTGGCTTTATAGACCAGCCATCTGATTTTTGTCATGGGCGTATATACTTGGCAGTCATCTGCATAGGTATCCCAGATACCTATGCAGATACCTATCCCTGCATAGAGATACCTATCCCTGCACAGAGATCCCATGTTTTTTAAAGATGGTTCTCAGGAGAAGCAGGTATAGCAAGAATAATAGAGGACCCAATATTGAGCCCTGAGGGGATCCCACATGTCAGAGGGGCAGGGAGCAATTCATGGTCGCCGAGTTTAACAAAGAAACTTCTGTCAGTTAGATAAGATCTCAGCCACTCCAGGGCCATGCCACCTGGTCTTATAGGTGTGATAACAGGATGCAGTGATCTACTGTATCAAACTCAGCAGAAAAATCTAGCAAGACAAGAATCACATGTTCACCATTATCACATGCCGAGAGGATACCATTTGGACCCTGACCAAAGCCGACTCGGTGCTAAGAAGTGATTTAAACCCAGATTGAAATGCGTCTAAAATATAAAATTTATCAAAATAATCTTTTAATTGGGTATATACAATTTTCTCCAATATTTTTGATAAGAGTGGGAGTTTAGAAATAGGTCTAGAGTTTGCTAGAATGTAGTGGTCCAGTCCAGGTTTTTTTTTATCAGGGGCTGAACCACAGCATGTTTAAAACTTGATAGGACTATTATTCCAGATAGTAAACTTATGTTAAAAATGAAAAAAATCACATTCCTAAGTACAGAAAAAACCTCTTTAAAAAGCGGAATGGAAGGGCATCACATGGAGAGCCAGAGGGTTTAATCTGATCGACCAACTTATTTAAAACAGATGAGGTCACCAGTTCAAACTGGTTCCTGACAGTTGAGCAGGAGACACACATAGAGGGGTCAGAAACGGAAGTTGAAATAAACCCTGTCAAAGACACAACTTCATCGATAGAAAATTGTCCAAAATGATCACATAACTGAATTAAAGACTCAAAATATCAATTTTTCAAGTTATCTGAAATGCCCCGCAGAAATATAATTTCACTTACCGGAAAAATGAGGCAGAGGCTTCTTGGATGGTCTGTTAGTGCAATCAATACCTGAGCAAGCTATATTTTTCCAATAAGAGCGCAATTAACATCTAAACACAAAGAAACATTGCAGATGCAACTGATGGTCAAGTTTGCGCAAGCAAGCTTTATAAATGAGACCCCAGCACTGTAGATCTCAAACATAATAAAGAGCTCCTAATTTAAAAAAAAACAAACGATCATGCAATGTCTTAAACTTTTCACGTTGATTATCTTTGTCTGGATTTGTGTGTTTTCAGCAAGAACAGGAAATGGCTAACTCATGCTTTGTCAGGCTTAATAAATGGGCGGGCCAAGTTTGCTTATGTCTTCCTATTTACTACAAAATAAAACTAAAAGGAAGAAGCATGGTTGTTAAAAAATGAATAACATTTTTTTCAAAATATGTATCTGCATCAACTGCCTGAGCTTGTATGTTCAATGCTTGTCTTCATGGGTTGTATGTGGTACAGGTATGTGATAGAGCGTATTAGCGCAGAGGACCCCAGCCGCCATGTTGACTCTGTGGATCTGGGAGGAAGACCACATGAACAAGATGATCCAGAAGTCAAAGAAGTGGTGGAGCAGCTGTTAAAAATAGCAGATGAACTGAACAGAAACGTGGAGTTCCAGCGGTAAGCACTGCAGCATACTGGTGACAGGACCAAGCTCTTGGTTTGTTTTTCAGTTTAATGCATCTATGTAACACTGATTTACAACAAATGTTGTCTCAAGACACGTTACAAAATAAACTGATTTATTATAAAACAATTAATATCAAGAAATTCAAGTCAGTTCAAAGTCAATCCAATCTAATCATAAAGACTTATTTCAGTGTAATACATGTATTCCAGTTCAATTCTTAAAAAGCTGAATGGAATCTGTTATATTTAGGGTGTGTTGTGACCAATCTTCACTTGTCATTAAAACAGTTCAAGGATTCAACTGTATTAGTATAATGGTGAACTGTATCATAAAGATACAGACCAATTTATTGTTCTGTATCTGGTCTGTATCAATTTATACACTGAAGTGGTGGAAGCCAGGTTTTGGTCAGAAGTCAGCATCTGTGAGCAGCAGTACGATTTCATGCCAAGAAAGAGAAATTGAAATTAAAAGATGCTGATGGAGAAGTACAGAGAACAACAAAAGGGGCAGTGTTGTAGATTCAGAGAAAGCGTATGACGGTGTGCCAGTAGAGGAGCTGTGATGTTGGACGAGGAGTGGCAGAGAAGTATGTTAGAGTAGTGCAGGACGTCTGAGAGCCATGAGACAGCAGTGAGGTGTGCTGTAGGAGGAACAGAGGAGTTCAGCTGGGATTGCATCTAGGATCAGCTCTAAGATCTGTCTTGTTTGATATGGTAATGAACCGATGAGGTCAGACAGGAGTCTCCATGGACCAGGATGTTTGCAGATGAGGAAGTTGTTCTTATAAAAGGTACTTTTAATCCCAGGATGTCAAACTCTTTTTCATTTCAGGCCACATCAAGATCATGAATGTCCTCATAGGGCTGGTTGTGTCAGAATGGATTGATGAACCTACCTTTAACAAACACTTCAAATATTTATACTGTTGGTGGGGTTTCCAACATGCACAGAATTCAAACAGTTGAAAATTACTTTTATAATATTACTATTATTATATTATTACAGTTAAATACTATACAAACAAACTGATTTGATTTAACTAATTTTTAAGTGAACAACTGTTATCTTGAAGGTTGTAAATGGTTATGGTAGGCTGAACTGAGATGAACACACGTGTTTTAATCTGACAAACAAGCCTCATCTGAATTTATATTCCAGTTTATTAGATATGATTGTATGATGGCTGGGCAATAAATTGGTTGCTCAAATTTACTGTTAATGAAGAGTTCATTTAAAAAAAAAGAAAAAATGTTCACCTGTGACCTCCTCGGGCTTCCCTAGTTTGGAGTGATGTCAGCCCTCCCTGGCCCTGCCATCTGGTTTTACAGCTCATGTTGAGTTGGACTTTGAATTCAGATCAACTTCCAGAAGGAAAGACTGAAATAAAAGCAAGGTTTTGAAAATATTGTCTGTCATTTGTGTATGTTTAGAAAAAAAAGATTCAAATAGTAGATTTTATTTTTTAAGTCCAGCCCCAGACTGTATATTGTTTCACTGGTGGCGATGCCTCAAAAAAATATATTTAAGTTGGATCACATTGAAGTGATTGTAGTCGACTTTGAAGCGTTTGTATGACTGTTCTGAATTGACATTTGATTTTATAAAGTAGCTTGAGGCTGTTAGATGTGTTGATGCTGAATGAAACTGAACATAATCAGCAGCTGTACTGTGTTGAACAGCTACTGGACCTACTAATTATGTTTTTCATTTGAATTTCTTCCCCTCCATTAGACTCATCAACCAGGTTCAGGGAAACTGCGCGAAGGAAGTCTTCATGATGGTTGCCAGGAGCATTTTTATTGATGGCATTAACTGGGGCCGGGTGGTGGCGCTCTTCCATCTGGCCTACAGACTCATATACAGGGTAACTGATTTAGTTGTTTCAATTCTATGTCAGATTAACAGTTAAAACGCTCTGAAGGAAGTTTTGAAATAAGTAAAAGGCCAGAATCCAGGAAAATGTACCTTACTGGGCCAGGTTACTAATGTCATGATAGGTGAGATCAGTTAAATCCCAAAGATTTTCCAAAAACATGAATCCAGAATTCCTGTTTAGCTCAGCATCTCCACAAGGGGCAGTGGTTAGCAACAGAGATGTCAAGAAACTGTTCAGAATGATTAGAAGTCATATTTTTAATATTTGACTCCGATATTGTACAAAGACAGATAAGAAATGTTATTATTTAGCTGTTACTTATTTACTGCTTAGTGAACAACTCCCAAGGTATATACCCTCATACGACTACAGGAGCATTGTCTCAGAGTGGAAAAGGATTCAAATAAACCATAAAAACCAAGGGATTTTTCCTTTAGGTTCGACAGTTCCGGGATGATTACAGACACATAAAGCCTGTTCTGACTCATTCAGGTGTATAACCCCAGGTGTTTCTGTTAAAGGCTCTGACCACCAACCATCTAGAGAACATCAGAATCGTCATCAGCTGGGTTCTTCAGGTCATCAGGGAGCTGCTCTACCCCTGGCTGGTGCAGCAGGGAGGATGGGTGAGTGAGTGCTCTCACATCATCAACATTGCTTCAAGGAGCTGTGATCCAAAGCTTCTAATCCGGCCCTTCTTGATGTTCCCAGGTTGGCGTGATCCAAAGCTTTTCATGGAGGAATGTAGCCATTGTTGCATCAGTTGTTGTCGTGGCAACATTTGTTTACTACAGAATGAAACGCTGAGCCCTCCAGCCTTCATCCTGGAGACATGCAGGATGCTGATAAGGACAGTTTCTGGGACTTTAACAACAATCATTCCTCAACTTTATGTATATCTGAAAACCACATGCCAGGTGCTCTATACTGGGAGGAAATCCTCTCTTGCTTCAGGTTTCCTTTTTGTTGTCACTCTCATTTTTGTTTTCCTTCACCAGTACCTAATTGGAGCTCCTGCAGCAGGTCATAAAGCTGCCATATTGGAGGCAGAGGTACCCATCAGCTGTGATGGTACTTATTTCTGGATGGGCTCTTGGGTCTCAGTAAAATACGGATTTGTTCTTGGAGGACTCAAAACAACCTGGAAGTGGCAAGAATATGCCTTAAAACAATTCTAGCTCGGATCGAGCTTTATGGACTATAGCTGGGCCTAAAGCCAGAGGCTGTCTTTCTGTTCAGTTAATGGCTGCAGCAGTGGGCTTTATAAGCTGCTCACTTCATTCCCTGTTAGGAGCTTGAAAATACCAAAGATCAGTGCTGCGCTCTTTCTCTATAAAGAAAATCCCAGGGAAAATGTTTCTAAATGATTGTTTTTTTTCTGCAGATGTTTTTTTTATAAGGTTTGGATGACGAACCAAAACAGTCCCAGGTCTGGATGCTGGAGTTGATTTGTGAAGCAGACGGAATCCAGTAGAGCTACATGATGTGAACTCATGTGTTGTTAGTCTTGACAACCGTGTTGTGGTTGATTTGGATTTAGAATGGGATTGACAGGTGAAGGTTTGCATCAAAACCTTTGTCAAAAAGTTCAGTTCCATTTAGTTGTCTCAGACCACAACACGTTATTCTCATGACTGTTTTATTCTGGCCTAAATATGAGTAGGAGACCTTAAATCAGCTTCACTGTAGTTGATAGTTGGTGTGATTCTGAGAACACTAAATGCATAAATGGATTTTGTTGGTTCAACAAAGTTTTTTTTTATTATCGCACATGATATGTCACATTTACTCATAACCAGACGTTTTAGAAGGGGTTTAGGGTTTTCCTGTTTCATGCATTTCATGCTTATGTTATTAACTGAAACGACAAAAGAGAAAGGCATCCAGCTTGTAAATTATTTTGGGCTCAATTGAAAAAAAATTTTTTGCTGTATTGTAGCCAAGTTTATGAAATAAGCTCAAAGCAGATTTGAGTACACCAGATTCAGGGCTAAATAGATGTGGCCCTATTTAATAGGAAATTAAAGACGATGCAAAAATCGTGGTTATTAAAAATGTATTACAAATTTTAAAAAAAGTTGAATCTGTTGGTAATAAATTTGACTGTATTAAAAATAAATTACAACACTGGTCTAGTCATTAGTCAGATTTACCACCAACCACCAAGTCAGCAGCAAGCAGTCATCAAACCCCCAGAACCAGTTAGGCAGCACGGTAGTTTAGCATACTGATGCCAGCAGGCTAAAGCAGCTGCCTGTAGAATCATTTTAGTTGTAAAGGTAGAACGTTGTTGCCAGTCTTTCTACAGTTCTCTTCCATTTGTCTCCACTGGCAGCTGAAATGTTGCAGAGAACAATGTGAGGATCCTCTCCAGAAGAACATGGAAACATACAGCATGTACTCAAGAGTGCTTTGTATTTTGCTCTTTAAACCTTTAAAATACTTTTACACTATTTTTTTTGCCAGTGCATACCGACATGCAGACTAACGATCCCTGTGTAAATGATTTGATGTGCATTGTGTGGCATGTCCAGAGGATGCACAGTAGGGGAGAACAGTGTTCCATGTCGTTGTCCAAACGTCAATGAAAACGGTGAGTGAAGGTCAGCAGAATTGGAGGGCATCCTCGTACTAGACTGCATAATCTGTGTTTGGAGTTTTAAAGGAATCAAGTTAGGGCTTCTCATGGGGTCAGACTTGGTTGGCGGTCTCGCCCTCCCTGTGGGGTGTACAGATGTCCTAGCTGCACAATGTTGTGACTAGTGCTTATATAGGAGTATTCCTCCAACCAGATTGACAGCACTTTGAAAAGCTTTCTACAATCTTTTTAGTAGTTATTTCATATTAATGTGACTTCAATATTCTTCTAAATATCTGAATAAATATATGTAAAATAAAAAAATATTAACATGCACTGTGAATCTTGAGTCAGTAGTTTAATACATTTATTTATTAATATCACAGTCATGTCAACGGGAAAATGTCATTTAATTTTTTTTCAGGACAGCTTAGAAAAACCTACAGTTTGGTTTTGCCTACACATTCCAACAGTTCTGTTATCGCCCTATCTGTCGTGATGGACCTCCTGAACTATCTATAATCTGTATTGTAATGATGTGTTTAAAGGTAAACCAGAAATGTTGACTTTTGGGAGCTTTTTCAGGGAATAAATACATGTAACAGTTAATGGAACCTGTTCAGTGGTCTTTCTCATTGGATTCAGACTAGTGTTGTGGCTGATGGATGAAGTTCATAACTCTGTTTCCTCATTATAAAATCTAAGGGATACATTTGTCATATTGGACAACAAGCAAACATTTTGTCTTTAAAGTCGAAGCAGGAAAATCAGATGTGCAACAATTTTAGTTTATTTGACAGCAGGGGTCAGAGAGTGAGGCAAGATAATCTCCAGAACCACAGCTCTGGTGGACGGTTCCTAGAGTGTTTGAGTCAATGTTTCCCAAACTGCTCCAAGGAAGGAACATTGTGGAACCGGGAACAGAGTCATGGAAGGTCAATGCTCCGATACATCAGGAGATTGAAGGTCTGTCCTGTGTGCTCTAACAGACAGGCTGCTGGAGCTCAGATTACTGAAGACGCCTAGCTTTTATTCAAAGGTGTCAGAACACGCAGTGAATTGGTTGTGTGTGAGGCTGCATAGTTTCAGACCATTTTGGGTGCTCATCCTGACCCCTATCCATTGCTAAAGTTGACAACACTGGGGATCTTGACTCAAGTATCAGAATGTCAGCATGGAGCAGTGGAATCTGGTCTGATTTGATGAATCCTGTTTTCTTTAACTTCAGATAAATTTTTGGGCACGTGTGTGTTGCTTTTCTGGGGAACGTGGGACCAGCAGTAATAGGATGAAGACAAACCTACGGAGGCAGTCAGATGCTTTGGACAGTTTTTCCACTGGGAAACCTGGGAAACCTCTGACATACACCACCTACCTTATCAATTCTGGATTAAAATGGTATTGCCTAATGATTGTGGCCCCTAAGGTGTACTGCCACAGAGCAAAAGCTGTGAAGGAAATGTGTGATGTCCTGGAGCTATTGATTTGGCCTCCAGATTTCCCTGATCCCTATGCAACCAAGTATAAGTGAGATATGATTGCCAGAAAATTCTATTCCCAGGAGACCCATCCTATGGGGCGGCAAGTGTAAAATTTTCATGCAAAAGATTTGGCAGATATTTTGCCTACTTTTCTCACATTTAGCACACTTTTATCACATTTAAAATCAAAATGCGTCTAAAAATCATCATATACCAACGTGTTTATATTTTACACAATTTTGGCAAATTTAAATTCTAAATGTTATATCTAAATGATAAATGTTAAATGTTAAATCTAAATGCTAAATGTTATATCTAAATGCTAAATGTTAAATCTAAATGTTATATCTAAATCTAAGTGCTAAATTTAAATGTTATATCTAAATTTAAATGCTAAATGTTAAATCTAAATGTTATCTCAACCCCTTTCCCCCCTAAATTGCTGTCTAAAATATACAAAACCATATCTACATTAGATGAATCAATAGCCATCCCTATTTCAAAATGGGAGGTGGATTTATCAGTCAGCTTTGACCAAAATGTCTGGTCTCAGATATGTTTAAGAACCATTAAAATAACAAAAAATCCTGATTTGCAATTAATACAATACAAAATCCTTCATAGAGTACACTATACAGGTCAACGGATGTTTAGGATGGGTTTTACTTTGTCTAATACCTGCTTACAATGCACAAGCAATATACCGGATACTTATATTCATGCGCTTTGATTCTGTCCACCTGTTAAGAAATTTTGGTGCCAGATATGTGAGGACTTATCAAAGTGTCTGAAATGTAACATTCCACCTTCTCCCTCACTTTGCTTGCTAGGAAATTTAAATGATGTCACTATGGACACAAAGTCAGTTCTAATGGTTCAAATTGCCTTATGCATCGCTAATAAAAACTATACTCCTGAACTGGAAAAATAAAAAGGCTCTTAATATTAATCATTATCGAAATCTCTTGTTGGACCACATTGGTCTTGAGACGGCCTCTGCCTCCATATCTGATCAATCTCCCTGGGCGCCTTTGATCGGCTCCATCACCTAGTAGGGGTAGGGGGCACTTGGTTTTGTCATGTGGAATACTGTTGCGGATGTGGGGGTTCTTGGGGTTGGGGGCGTCTGGAGGGGGATCCCTGGTGGTGGGATCACTGGGCGGATGGGGTGCTGGATGTCATGGCCCCAACCTGGGGTTGGGCTTTGGTAGCTCTGGGTGGTAACTCCTGACGGCTGCATGTGGTGCCTTAGGGGGGTTGCACTGACGGACATGGGTTACTGGCCTGTGGCCGTGCTGCGTCTGGGTAGGGTCTGGGGTTGGCCTGGGGGTTTGGGGCTCTAGGGCGCCGTGCCCCCTAGATCTGGTCCTGGCTGGGGGCCGGCCGGTGTGGAGTCTCTGTTGCCGGTGCCGGCCTTGGTCTTTGTGCGCTGCGGGTCACTGGGGTCTGGCGTTTGGTCGGACTTGCCGGTAGACTGGCCGGGTAGTGGGCTGTGGGGGCCTCCTTTGCTGGCAGGAAGGCGGTTTCTATCTAGCGACCTGTACTCTCCCCCTACGAGGGCACTTGGACGGGGGGAAGGGGTGTGTGGGAGGAGGGGGCCGAACTCAACCTGGGTGTCTAGTGTCTTTCGTGTTCTGATAGTAGAGCGAATGTCAGGGTGGGTTTAGTTCTCCTTCTGGGATAGGGCTGGGGGGACTGCCTTGGGGTCCGTGGGGCTTGGTGGTGCCATGGCCTCCCTCCCCTGGTGGATCCTGGTGAACAGCGGTGCCTATTGGGGTCAGTGGGGGAGCTGGCTCCCTGGGAAGGCATTTTGTCTCCCAGTCCTTCCCTCCCCATCCCCGAACACCTCTGTCCACCCGCTCCATCACTTTACCACTCATATAGGGTCTTGGGGCATGGGCACATCACTGGGGTGCAAGGAGAGTTTTCCATCTTAGCTATCCCGTGGCGGCCTGGGTCCCAATTTTACTATACAACTTAGACACTCCCACTTATAACATTTTCATGAGACACACATGTAGGGACTTTGGAGTGGGCACACTTTTCGGGATCCAGAGCGGGAGCTGTTCAATCACCTTCACCTCTGGTGCCGGTGCCCACTGTTAAAACACATATAGACACTGAGGGCTCGGAGTGGGGGTTGGGGGATGTGTGGCTGCCTTCCCCACATCCCATCCCTCTGTTTTAAAGGCACATTATAACAACACACATCAACACCATACTCGAGCAGGAGGATGGAGGCTAGGGGTATTTCCACACCCCTATTCAATATGGGCCATCAGGGGTTGGGGTCCAGAGGAGGAACAGGTGGTCTGGTCTTGGTCCTAGGCTGTTGGGCTGCTTCGCCACTATGGGGCCCTTGGCGGTCTGCTTGTCTCCGTCCTAGAAGGTAGGGGGTCCATCTCCCGGGTCAGGGGCTGGTTGCTCTACTGGGGCATCGGTACCTGGACCTGGGAGCATAAAGTGCGTATGGAGTGTGTGAGTGAGGGTACAGCATCATTTCTTGGGTGTCTAGGTGTGTCAGTGAGAGGGTATGTGTTTAAGAGGGAGGGAACGTATGACTGTCTGTATGTCTTTGACTACCTGTCAGGTTGGGTCTTGGGCTGCCCTCTCGCCTGGCGCACCTAAGGCCTTACATTTAATGGGGGGCCTATTTCCCCTCCGTCACTCCCTGCCAGTGAAAGATGCCCCTGCCCGCTGGTGCGTCGGTGGTTAATCTGGTGCGTGCCTGGCCGGGCCTGGGGGGATCGTTGTGTCGGTCGGCCGATGCGCTGGGCCGATGTCTTCCATTGGGGGTGCCTGTTCAGTGGCTCGGCGGGATACGGATCCAGCGTCTCTGCTCGTTCGATCACCTGTTCTGTGCGCATCGTACATGGTCGGTTCATTGGCGGGTTGGACTGGCCCTGGCCTTTGTTGGGTGCCTGATCTCAGCGCTCTTTCTTGCGCGGGATCAGGACTCAGGAGCTGGTACAACTTGGTGTCCAGGTGCTGGCTGAGTTTGGCCTGGGGATGCCATCCGTCCGCTGCGGCTATCGGTAGGGCGCCCCGACGTGGGGCAGGGGTGGTGCGCTGGGATGTTGGCAGTGAGAATTGGCCTAGGGTGGCGGTGGTGCGTGCCGACCGATGGCCGATGGGGGCCCCTCGTCAGCCAGTCCCTTGTCGGGTCCCTGCTGGGAGGTGGGGCGCCCCTGGGCCCGGGCTCTCCCGGTCCATGGACCGCCCCACCCTGGTGCGGCCAGTTGCCGGCGGGGCACGTGGGCTCGTCACTGCTGCCCCCCGGGCCCCTGCATCATAACCGCTGGACGTCCCCCTGGGGTTCTCCTTTGCTCCTCTCTTGGGGGATGCGGTCAGCCCCACCCTGGTCCGCCTGGGGCTCTGGGGGTCCTTTGGACGTCTTGGCTCCGATCTCCTTCATGTCTGCATCGATTCCTGGGAGACGGATTGATGCCTGCTCGCACCAGCTATCGAACACTTTTATGGAGAAATCTTATATGCACCAGCATGCTCACACACACACATAGGTGTTGGGTCTCCGGTGTTTACAGATATATTCTTGGGCTGAGGTTATCATTACTAGATCTTGATTGATCGGTACCATGAGTTTTTCTGTGACATTGTTGCTGTATTTTTATATCCATTTTTGTGTGATATGGTTGTGTAGTTCTTAGTTCACAATGTTTGTTTTGTTTTGTCGATGTTCCATTTTCAGTTTTTGGGGTTTTTCCGCTCTCTCTGCCGTCCTGTAGGTATGGAGGCAGACTTCGATGTTTTTCTGTGTTTCCTTTGTTCCCCTTCTTCTCTTGTATTTTCAACTTACCCTCTCTCTTGACTTTTTGTTTCCTACTTCTGTTCTTCATTTTCTTTCTTTCTTTCTTCCCCTTTATTTTCCATCTACATGTCCATAACATAAGGAAATAAAACCCACAGCAATTCATAATAAAGATTTTTCACACATATATATCAAGTGGAGTACTACAGCTAAAGCTGTACTGCTTCGCTTGTGAAAGTAAATCTGTTGGGCTTCTACTTAGTACTCAGACACCAATTCTGAGCTCCACACTGCCAAACAGGACACGTAAAAAAAAATTAATCTAAATGTTATATCTATATCTAAATCTAAATGCTAAATATTAAATCCTAAATGTTATGTCTATCTAAATAAATGTTAAATCTAAATGTTATATCTAAATCTAAATGTTTGAGCTAAATGTTTGGAAGATATGCTAATTAACCACACCTCTCGAACGATCTACAGCAAGTGTGGCCACTCCCACAACAGGGTTTGACCAGTTGTGTTTTCCTTCACTTTCATTGGTAATGTAGTTTTAGCAACCATAATTGGACACTACAAGTTATATTTGTAGAGTAAACTACTTGTTCTAATCCATATGGTCAATTGTTTCTGTAAAAAGATGAAAGACCGGTGAGGGACAACATGGCCGCCGGGTCCCTCCGGTCAGGAGAGATTCTGTCATGGCAGCTCTTCAGAGTGCATTTTCCCCGGCATTAAGGCCAGGAATGACGGTAAGTTAAGAGGTTTTGCTTATGTATTCAGTTGTATACTTTTGGTGGAAGTGTTCATACACTCTAGTTATTTTAGGATGGCTAATGTGTGTTGCAAAGGCTCCATAATGCGGCTAGGAGGCAGTGCTGTACTTCAGCCAAATTAAAATGTAGTTCACCGGTGGCGGACTGGCAATCGGGAGAGTCGGGACATTTCACAGTGGCCTGGCTGCCGAACTGGCCTGCTCGGTGATTGCAGAAGTTCAGTTTGGGTGGTGCTTGATTTTTAAATAAACTAAAAAAACTATCTGCTAAATCTTTTACATGGAAATTTCACACTACCTCCCACAGTCCAAAAACATGACTGTTTGGTGAATTGGTTTCTCTAAATTGCCCTTAGATATGAGTGTATGTGTGTGTGCATCGTTGTTTGTCCTGTGTGTCTCTCTGTTGCCCTGCGATGGACTGGCGACCTGTCCAGAGTGTACCCTGCCACTTGCCCCATGACAGCTGGAGATAGGCACCAATATTATCTTAAGTACAGTAGAGGATGCTGTTGGCCTGTTCAATCAATCATAAACTTGTTGAACGCTTGCAGCTTTGCAGGTAGTGGTGACCAGACTAAGACCATTGTTCACACAAGAGTGAAACTTTTTTTCTCTGTGGCGTTCAGTTGTGTTTTTAATCACTCATATACTCAGATAGTGACTGTTGTATAGAATTGCATCAGGAACGTCCATGCAATACTGTCAAGCTTATTTAATTAGTGACAGCACAAAAAACTGTTGCATAATAAAATAATGCAACCATTGCATTGTACAGAGGTTTTATGGCCAAAGGCTGACATGCAACCCCTGTCCTTGATTGGGCTTTTGTAAAAAATACAAGGATAAAACTAGTTAGTCCACTTATACACACCCTCACACATACACAGATAGTTACAATAACTAGTAACAGAAAGTACATGGAGATGCATGTTAGACATTTTCAGAATACTGTGATCGAGTCACAGCAATGCATACTGGTTTACATCAGTGTTCACAATTTTGCTTTTGTTTAACCTCAGAATTAAAAACTCTAATTTTTTGAGATAGGAATTTTGGGTTTTCAGGAGCTGTATGGCAAAATCATCAGTTTTAAAACAATTAAAGACCTGAAATATTTCAGTTGGTGTGCAATGAATCTGAAATATATGAAAGTTAAATTTTTATCATTACATTATGGAAAAGAATGAACTTCATCACAATATGCAAATTTTTTGAGAAGGACCTGTATGGCACAAGTAATGTCTGAAAAGTGCATACTGTATGTACTGGGTCCAACTGAGTTAATACTTTGAAGAAATGTCTTTCACTGCAGTTAAAGCTGCAGGTTCAGAAACTAAACTATGTCCCCGTTGTTTACAAACTCAAATTAAATCTGGACTTTGACTGGACCATTCCAGTACATGCATATACTTCCATCTAAACTTCTCTAGTGTAGCTGTTTGTTTAAGGTTGTTGCCTTTGCTTTGCCTAGAGACATAACAACTAACAGTATATTTGCACAAACATTTTTCAATACTTGTATACATGGAAAAGTTTATTATATTACCATAATTTCATTCAAAACGTTAAACTTCCATAGATTATAGATTCAGGGCCCACAACGTAAACGATTTCTAGTATTTAGTTGTTTATTTGTACATAATTTGTGCTTCCAGCTCATAAAACCCACGGAATCAGGAATTCGAAGAATTTCTGTGAAGAAATCACCATTTACTTTTCAGTTTTTGCAGAAAAAAAGAAAGAAATTAGGATCACATCAAACCAATCAAAATGTGGCTTTGCTTTGGTTCAATAGTCTCAGTTCGGTTAAATATGGGGTAGACTGCAGACTTGCTAACTGGCCAGAAGACCATCATTGATCCCCTCCATAGGATGGGTAAGCCACAGAAGTTCATAGCTAAGGAGGCTGGCTGTTCACAGAGTGCTGTGTCCAAGCATATCAATGGAAAGTCTAGTGGAAGGGCAAAATGTGGCAGGAGATGATGCACTGGCAGGAGATGATGCACCAGCAGAAGAGCTGACCGTGGGCTTCAGTGGGTTAAGAAGGACTGGACTGTTGGCCAGTGGTCCAAGGTCCTCTTTTCCGATGAAAGTAAAATGTGTCTTTCATTCGGTCCAAGGGTTTGGAGGAAGACGGATGAGTAACAGAACCCGAGCTGCTTGAGGTCCAGTGTGAAATATCCACAGTCATGATTTGGAGTGCAATGTCCGGTGCATGTGTTGGTAAACTCTGCTTTCTTAAATCCAAGGTCACCGCATCAGTCTACCAGAATGTTTTAGAGGACTTCATGATTCCTTCTCCTGAGGATCTATATGGAGATGCAGATTTCATCTTCCAATAGGACCTGGCCCCTGCCCATACCACCAGTAGCAGCAAAACCTGCTTTAATGCCCATGGTGCCATCACAGTGCTTGAATGGCCAGTCAACTGGCCGGACCTAAACCCCATTGAGAATATATGGGGTATTATCAAGAGGAAAATAAAGGGGCACCAGACCCAAAAATAAAGAAGAGCTGACAGCAAGCATCAAGGAAATGTGGGCTTCCATAACTCCCAGGCAATGCCACAGTCAGATCGTCTGAATGCCACGGCGCAAAGGGATTCCGTACCAAGTATTGAAGATTGATATATAAAATTGAAAGTACCACATTTTGATTGATTTGATGTGATCCTAATTTCTTTTTTTTTCTGCAAAAACTGAGAAGTAAATGTGATTTTGTCATAGTATTCTAATTTTTTGAATTCCTGTTTTCGTGGGTTTTATAAGCTGGAAGTCCAAATTATGTACAAATAAACAACTAAATACTAGAAATCGTTGAAGTTGTTGGCCCTGAATCTATTATCTATGGAAGTTTAACGTTTTGAATGGAATTATGGAAATAAATAAACTTTTCCATGATATTCTGATGTTTTGGAAAAGGTCTGTATATGTGTGTCAGTGATTCACATTCAAGTTGAGCATGTTGCTGCCATCATCTGTGTTTGAGAACTATTAGGTTACATCCCTGTAGGAACACCTACAGTCATGTTTAATAAGGAGAATCCATCCATTGTCTATACCTACGTATCCTTGCAGGGTCACAGGATTACTGAGAATATTATTAAAAGAGTTTATTAACTTCAGTTTAAGGGATGCTGTCAGGCTGAAGAAGGAGTCCTATCGGGTCTTTTTGGCTTGTGGGACCCCTGAAGCAGCTGATAGGTACCGGCAGGCCAAGTGGAGTGTGGCTCGGATGGTCGCGGAGGCAAAAACACGGGCGTGTGAGGAGTTTGGAGAGGCCATGGAGAACGACTTCCGTATGGCTTCGAAGCGATTCTGGTCCACCATCCGGCGTATCAGAGGGGGGAAGCGGTCTGCCACCAACACTGTTTACAGTGGGGATGGTGTGCTGCTGACCTCGACGCGGGACGTTTTGGGTCAGTGGATGGAATACTTTAAAGACCTCCTCAATCCCACCTTCCAATCTGGAAGCAGGGTTTGGGGACTTTGGGTCGGGCTCTCCAATCTCTGGTGCTGAGGTCACTGAGGTCGTTAAAAAGCTCCTCGGTGGCAAGGCTCCGGGGGTGAATGAGATTCGGCCGGAGTTCCTCAAGACCCTGGATGTTGTGGGGCTGTGTTGGTGAACTGCAATATTGTGTGGACACCGGGGGCAGTTCCCTTGGATTGGCAGACCGGGGTGGTGGTCCCCTTGTTTAAAAAGGGGGACCACAGAGTGTGTTCCAACTACAGGGGGATCACACTTCTGAGCCTCCCTGGTAAGGTCTATTCAGAGGGTCCGACGGATAGTCAAACCTCGGATCCAGGAGGAACAATGCGGTTTTCGTCCTGACCGTGGAACACTGGACCAGCTCTACACCCTCAGCAGGGTCCTGGAGGGTGCGTGGGAGTTCGCCCAACCGTTCTAGATGTGTTTTATGGACTTGGAGAAGGCATTCGACCGTGTCCCTCGGGGGGCCCTGTGGGGGGTGCTCCGGGAGTATGGGGTACCGGGCCCCTTGATACAGGCTGTTAGGTCCCTGTACGACTGGTGCCAGAGTTTGGTTCGCATTGCCAGCAGTAAGTCGGGCTTGTTTTCGGTGAGAGTTGGACTCCCCCAAGGTTGCCCTTTGTCACCGATCCTGTTCACAACCTTTATGGACAGGATTTCTAGGCGCAGCCAAGGAGTTGAGGGGATCCGTTTCGGTGGCCTCAGGATAGGGTCTTTGCTTTTTGCAGATGACGTGGTCCTGTTGGCTTCATCGGAACGTGATCTACAGCTTTCGCTGGAGCGGTTCGCAACAGAGTGTGAAGCGGCTGGGATGAGAATCAGCACCTCCAAATCCGAGGCCTTGGTCTTGAGCCGGAAAAGGGTGGGGCGCCTTCTCCGGGTCGGGGATGAGGTCCTTCCCCAAGTGGAGGAGTTTAAGTATCTGGGGGTCCTGTTCACGAATGAGGGAAAAATGGAGCAGAAGATCGATAGACGGATTGGTGGGGCATCTGCAGTTATGCAAGCGCTGTACCGGTCTGTCGTGGTGAAGAGAGAGCTGAGCCGAAAGGCGAAGCTCTCGATTTACCGGTCGATCTACGTTCCTACCCTCATCTATGGTCACGAACTCAGGGTGGTGACCAAAAGAACGAGATCACGGATACAAGCGGCTGAAATGAGTTTCCTCCGTGGAATGTCTGGGCTTTCCCTTAGAGACAGGGTGAGAAGCTCAGTCATCCGGAGGGGGCTCAGAGTAGAGCCGCAGCTCCTCCACATCGAGAGGAGTCAGGTGAGGTGGCTCGGGCATCTGGTCAGGCTGCCTCGTGGACGCCTCCCTGGTGAGGTGTTTCAGGCACGTCCCACCGGGAGGAGGCCCAGGGGAAGGCCCAGGGACTATGGACTAGGGCAGCTTTATTCAATTAGCGGCCCGAAAGCAACTTTTGAGTGGCCCGAAAGCAAATGCCAAGTGATTGGGACTTGGGTCCGAGAAGTACAAGAAAACACCTATTAGTAACACTGACAAGTCCTTACAAAAAATCCGACATTTTTACAAACATTGAACGCAAGGCTTATCATAACCTAGCAACTAACCCGCAATGCATTGCTCGTTTGAGAAGTTAGCATTTCATTAAGCAATTAGCTTTAGCAATTCACAGCATGTCCTTATCTACCCTGAAACGGCATATCGGCGATGAAAACCAGCGGTTTAATCCTATGTGGACCGAAATTTTTTTATTTATTTTACCACCAGGTCCAAATGCCAAACCAATGTGTTTACTCTGCAACGATCGCGTTGCAGTGCTGAAAGACTACAATGTCCGAAGACACCACGTTGAAAAACATGCCGCGTTTCGGACAAACTTTCCCGAGGAATCTCATGAGAGGGCGGCTAAAATTCAGAGTTTGACTGCGTCTTACAACCGGAGCTGTACTACAATGAAGCGGACCTGTACAGCTCAGGAAAGGGCCACAGCAGCTTCCCTTCGAGTGTCATGGATCTTGGCAAAGAAAAAGAGGCCGTTCACAGACTCAGAAACGGTAAAGGACTGCATCCTGGCTGTCGTGGGGGAAGTTTTAAGTGACAAAAAGTTAAGACGAGTGTGGCATCTGCTTTCAAACAGGTACCCCTGTCTGACACTTCAAATATTCGCAGGGTTGACATTCTCGCCACAGATGTCTTCGAGGCGCTGCTAAAAGAGCTCAGAAAAGCTGATAATATGGCTGTAGCAGAAGATGAGTCTACAGATAAAACTGACACAGCACAGCTTTGCATGTATGTCCTTTTTTTGATGGCAAAGTTTTCAGAGAGGAACTGCTGCTTTTATTGCCATTGGATGGAAACAACAGGTGAGATACTGTTTGAAAAAATATCATTTTTTGAAGATAATAATCTGGACATGAAGCGCGTGTGCATGCTTGTCATGGATGGGGCTCCATCCATGGCTGGAAAAGTTAGCGGTTTGGCTGCACGTTGGTCCGCTGTTGCGCCTCAGATGACAACCCTGCATTGTATTGTGCATCAGACTGTATTGTGCGCAAAACTGAGCGGTCATCTTAAAACGACAATGGACAATGTGATGGCTATCATAAATTGTATTCGCTCAACATCGAGCCTCCAACATCGCTTATTTCGCCAGCTGTTGTCAGAAATGTCTGCTGAACACCAGGACCTATTGTTGCATAATGATGTAAGGTGGCTCTCCAAAGGCAAAGCACTCGAGCGTTTCTGTGATCTCAGGGAGGAAATAACAGCTTTCCTCCTCCGCAGCAAGTTAAAAAGAGCGGAGACATAATTAACTCAAATATTGGACGACAACTTCATGGCTGATGTCTACTTTCTGTGTGAAATATTTAGGCATCTAAATGATTTAAATGTGGGATTACAAGGTAGGGATAAAACTGTCATTGATCTTGTAGAACAGATGGGTGCCTTCCAAGTCAAACTGGACATTTTTACAACTGATTTAAGCACTGGCAGAATGCTGCATTTTCCCACACTACGCAAATGCATCTCGTCCCCTTTGCAAATCACCGACGTGATGACAGGTTTCATCGCCCAGTTGAAAGAGAACTTGTCCTGCCCACAGATGTGATGAGTTTTGCCAAAAACCCCTTCACTGCTGCAACACACCAGGACTTGTCTACTAGAGCAAATTAAGTGGTACCCTCTATTGATTAGGAAAATTCATACTGGAGCTTGTGGATATGCAGTCCTCCCGAGCAATGGCTGACGAGCTTCACAGCAATGGACCTGTAAGGTTCTGGTGTAATGTTAATGTGTACCAGTTCCCTAACATTAAGAAAGTGGCAGTCCACTTGCTCAGTATGTTTGGATCAACATACACATGTGAATCAAGCTTTTCACACATGAACATGATAAAAAAAACAGCTCTCGTTGCTCTCTGACTGACAGCACTCTTCACCACTGCCTTCGGATTGCATTGACATCTTATGAGCCAAACATCCGTGCTCTTGTTCAAAACAAGAGGTGTCATTTCTCCCACTAGAAAAATCAACAAGGGAAGTGTTACACACACACATCTACATAAGTTGATATGTAGAGCCTAATGTTAAGTGCAACAAAGCAGTGTGCTGTAGTAGGAACTAAATGTAGTTTTATGAATTTGTGACTGTTATTTGTACATTTTTTATAAGTTTAATATTTAAGGTAGACAATTTGTTTTCAGTTATTTCATTTAGTTGTATTTTATTATGCATGTTAATGTCAGCTTTATTTAATTTCAATGGGATAATAAATGTACCCACTGTTTTTTGTTTTTTTGTTATATGCACTCAAGATGTGACTGTCTCAGATGAGACCAAATATGGACAGGGACAAACTGTTTTCTGTTATTTCAAAAGAAGAAAAATATATCAAATTCTGAAAAGATGCTGTTAAGCAAGTTACTTTTTATGCACTTTTAGATGTGACCAAAACAAAAGATGTTATTTCTAATCTGCACTTTTTTATGTTCATTCATATGCACTTTAACATGTGGTTGTATTTACCTATCAAAATGTGTTGAAGTTATGTGTTTTGAAATGTAATTTAAAGAAGCAGTATTTCAGCACGTTTAGTTTAACCACTGCTCTTCTATTTTGTATGTCCTTTTGGATGTGGGAATATGTTAATAAACATCCAGTATGTTTATCATATCTATTTGTGTTTATTCAAAATGGTTAATTTTGCTCACTGTCTGCTAAAATTGTCCGGCCCAGCTCATTTCCGTAGTCTGAAAATCTGTCCCGAGTTAATTTTTAATTGAATAGCCCTGGACTAGGGACTATGTTTCTCGGCTGGCCTGGGAGCGCCTTGGGATTCCTCCCGAGGAGCTGGAACAAGTGGCTGGGGAGAGGGAAGTCTGGGTGTCCTTGCTTAAGCTGCTGCCCCATGACCCGACCCCGGATAAGCGGAAGACGATGGATGGATGGATTAACTTCAGTAACTCAGTACACTAAATTGACATTATATAGATTAAGAATGCACAGGCTGATTTTTTTCAAGTCTTTATTTCTGTTAATTATGATTTTTCCACTCAAAGATAATGCAAACTTGACCTTTAAGACCAGAACATTACATCAGGAAATAAAAAATAAAAAATTTTATTCAGAAATATGGGCCTAATAAAAAGTGTATTTACAATGCAGAACAAAGTGCCAGTCAATTACTCAATGCAACCTGCTGGGATTCCTTAAGTAGGAAACTAACTAAAAATTTTTAACTGATTGGAATGTTTGTATGATTGCCTTGAAATGACTTCTCTTGTAAAGCGCCTTGAGATGACATCTGTTGTGAATCGGTGCTATATAAATATACTGAATTAAATTGTATTTAATACCTGTGTGAAGTTTATTTTCAAAAGCTATTGTAATCTGACAAATGAGCCTCATTGGAATGCATATTCTAATTTATTGAATGTGACTGTACATACAGAAATGGTTTTGAAAGGCACAGAGGTGGTGGAAGGATCAAGTTGCAGTTGGTGAGTGCCTGTCTCCAGGTGAGAGGCAGGGATTTTTTGAAAAACAGAAATAGCCCTTTAGCTTAGTGCTGAACTTTAGCCTAACCAGCTCCCTCAACCACACTCCTGATTACAGTGCTTACACCTTGCACAGCACAAAGGCCACCAAATCACTATCGACTAGCCACAAACAACCTGCTGGGATGCAAATTACAAAACTTAGTTCTCTGGCAGATAGAAACTAATTGCCCTCCATGATTGCGATGGACTGGCGACCTGTCCAGGGTGTACCCCACTACTCTCTCGATGACTGCTTGAGATGGGCACAAGCTACTTCGCAACCCTGCAAGGATAAGCGTTGTACATGATGGATGGATGGATAGTCCAGCCTTGATCTTAGTTTTCTTCAACAGTGACTTTCTCCCATGAAGCTTTGATTGGTGAAGAACCAGAGCAACAGTTGTCTGCAGAGTCTGTCCCATCTCAGCTGCTGAAGTGTGTAGCTCCTTCAGCGTAGTCAGAGGAGACCTGGTGACCTCTCTGCCTAGTCTTCTTCATGGACACTTATTCAGGTTGTGGGGAATACCTGATCTAGGCAGATCTACACATGGGCTATATTCCTTCATGCCGTGACGATCGATTTAAACGAACTCCAAGGGATATACAGGGCCTCAGATATTTTTTATATCCATCCCCTGACTGATACTTTTCAATAACCTTCTATCTGATTGGCTTGTGTTGCTCTCGTCAATGCTACCTCACTGCTTAGTAAGGGAGCCCAAACCAGCTCTCCATTTAAAGGGTCCAGACTCCCTCAACCTGTCAAACCTTTCTGAGCAGGATCTGCTGACAGTGTTGAGAAATATTCCTCCAGCTTCTAATTGCCTACATCCAAGCATCTCACCCCCGCTTTTCTGACAGTCTGGCCCAAGTGAGTAGCCCAGCAGCCAGCCAGGAACCCCCAGCCATGCCCTTTAATGGCAGCTCTTTCTCTTTGACAACTTGCACTTGGTAACTGAGCTGGATACATTTTAGTAGTTTAGAAAGTAAGCTTCAGGGTGCTGTTTGGCTGAAGACAACCTATTAAAACCAAGACTTTTTACTAATGTTAAAGAACGTTGGTGTAGATTCTCCGTCATCCAGGACATAATATTCTTAAGAGTTTAAATGAAGGCAACTGGACTTTTCTTGTTGTCTTGAAATACGTTTTATCTCAACCTTTCTGACCTTTCGTATCAGATTTATAAGACTAAGGTTAAGGCTCACTAATGGGGCTATTGTTATACCTAATGAGGCTATCAGGGTTGCGTAAGCTTCTATATGTATTGGGGGCTGTTTACACGACAACGTTGCCGTTTTTTTTTTGAATACGCGGGTGAAAACGCACTGCGTTTACAGGACAGGGCGCGCGATGGAAAACGATGTAGTACATATGCCTGGCCTTTAGATGGCAGTGTGCCACGTGTATGCAGTGTTCCAAGGTTTCCCCCTCACAACCAGGAAAAGAAACATTTCATGATAACTAAACATTGGCGGTCTTCTTGTAGTTCTCCTCCGCTTAAATAAAGGCGTATTGATTATTTTACGCACGTACTCTATGCGTTTCCGAAGAAGCCTGATGATCTCTAATTTTTGCTTACAGAGACCAAATAACTTCAGAAGCTGCCTTAGCAGTAACAGCATACCTTGATCCACCATTGTTGTTTTTCTGTAGAAAGGCGGAGTGCGCAAGTCTAACATGTCCGTTGATGGCTGGCTGTGACGTCATCGTTTTCAAAAGTCTCCGGCTTGCGTTTACATGACAAGGAATCACCCAGCGTTTTCAGAACTCTCCACTCTGGAAGCTGTTTTCAAACAGCTGCGTTTACGCACCCGCGTTTTCCCGTTGTCGTGTAAACGAGAGCTCGAATCGGAGAGAAAAACCTCTGTTTTGCTGAAAAACGTAGTGTAAACAGCCCCTTAGAAGCTTACGCAACCCGTTGCATTATACCTAACGAGGCTATCAGGGTTGTGTAAGCTTCTATTAGAAGCTTACAGAACCCTGATAGCCTCGTTAGGTATAACGATAGCCCCATTAGTGAGCCTTAACCTTAGACTTATAAATCTGATACTTTCAGTCCAGTTTTCAGAACTGAAGAAGCCTCTTGGGTGAGAGACGAAATGTATTCAAGACAAGAAAAGTCCAGTTGCCTTCATTTAAACTCTCAAGAATATATTTAAAGAACCTTTAAAAGGGACAAAACTGAATAATTTGAAGGTCCACAACTTCCAATAGAATTTTTATTGCTTCTTTAATTGCAAAGCGTAGCAGGTAAAACACACATTTGAGAAAAAGTTGATAACATTTACAAATCATTCAATCATGTTTATATATCTTTCACTAAAACTGTGGCTGAGGAGACTTTTGATGTAATGATTTTAAATTGAGACAGAGAGAGGGGTTTGTACTCATTTTGGCAGTCCCTCCTGTGATAATCCATTTGAGCACTGGATGGAAACTATGTTGAAATCCAATGTTCCACAACTGGCTGTCGCAAAGCCTAACAGACCTGGTTACCCATTGTGAGTTGCAATTTTAAGAGTTGGAATTCAGAAGCCTCAACCCCTGTTGGTGCGTGAATTGCCCCCCAATTGATGCTGAAACTCCAGTCTTAAATCAAGGCTTTTTTTCTCTCAAACCTCCCCTGTGTTCTTGCTGTAAGTCCTTGAACAACCTCTGTCCAATGTTGACTCGAAGCTATGCTGTGGAACAACCAACTGTTCCATAGATAGTTCTTATATACCTTCTAAGAGTAACATAATTTGCATACGTGACTGTTTCCTACTTGTACTGGAATCTTAACTAATTCCTGGTCCTAATAAGGCAAGGCAAGGCAATTTTATTTGTATAGCACACTTTAAACAACAGGGTAATTCAAGGTGCTTTACAAGATTTGGTGATTTGAAAAAAAAACAAAAAACAAACAAACATGGAATATAACATTGGAAGTTAAAAGTAAAAGTAGTAAATTAGCAAGAAACACACATTACACATGATGCACAATAACACATGATACACAATAAAGTAAGAGAAAGATCAATACAGCAAGAGAGCATGAACACGTTTTATACATATGACATCAATCATTTACTCAAAGGCAATTCTAAACAAATGTTTTTTTAGTCTCGATTTAAAGCAGTTCAGAGTTTCAGCAGCTCTACACTCGTCAGGAAGTCTGTTCCAGATAAGGGGGGCATAGAAACTGAAAGCTGCTTCTCCATGTTTAGTTCTGAGTGGTCTTGGTGATTGGTACCGTGACAACAGTTCTTTAACATACTTTGGTGCTAAGCCATGTAATGATTTATAAACTAGTAAAAGTATTTTAAAGTCTATTCTCTGATCTACAGGGAGCCAGTGTAAGGACTTTAGAACTGGGGTGATGTGCTCTACTTTCCTGGTTCTAGTGAGGAACACGAGCAGCAGCGTTCTGAATCAGCTGCAGCTGTCTGATTGACTTTTTAGGCAGACCTGTGAAGACGCTGTTGCAGTAATCAATCCGACTAAAAATAAACCCATAGATGAGTTTTTCCAGGTCCTGTTGCGACATCAGTCCTTTAATCCTAGAAATGTTCTTCAGGTGATAGAAGGCTGACCTTGTTATTGCCTTTATGTGACCCTGGAGGTTCAGGTCTGGGTCCATTACAACACCTAGGTTTCGTGCCTGATCAGTAGTTTCTAGCTGTATTAACCGAAGCTGTGTGCTGACTGTTGATCGTTCATCTTTGGGGACAAAAGTAATTACTGTACTTCAGTTTTGTTTCTATTCAGCTGGAGAAAGTTATGGCACATCCATTTATTTGGTCGATGCATTGATTTAGGGTTTGAATGGGTTCAGAGTCACCTGGTAACATCATAATGTAAAGCTGAGTGTCATCCGTGTAGTTATGGTAGCTAATCTTATTGGTTGCTAAAATCTTGCCTAGTCGGAGCATGCAGGTATTAAGTACTTGATTCAAAACTACTTAAAGTATAAAAGTAAAAGTAATGTATTTTAAAAAATGACATTAAAGGATGAAGCTTAAGCCCCCCCTTATAATGTTATATAAAACATTTTATTTTGAAACATTTGGGACACACTAGGCTACCTGTTTCAGCTGCATATATGCCCATTAAAATGTATTGATTTTTGTGCAATGCAATTACATTACAGAGCCATATGTGGACTACTGAGCATTAATAGGTACATATACAGGTCCTTCTCAAAAAATTAGCATATTGTGATAAAGTTCATTCTTTTCCATAATTTAATGATAAAAATTTAACTTTCATATATTTTAGATTCATTGCACACCTACTGAAATATTTCAGGTCTTTTATTGTTTTAAAACTGATGATTTTGCCATACAGCTCATGAAAACCCAAAATCCCTATCTCAAAAAATTAGCATATTGCATCCGACCAATAAAAGAAAAGTGTTGGGTCTTGCGTCTCTCAACTTCCTCTTCACAATATCCCACAGATTCTCTATGGGGTTCAGGTCAGGAGAGTTGGCAGGCCAATTGAGCACAGTAATACCATGGTCAGTAAACCATTTACCAGTGGTTTTGGCACTGTGTTCAGGTGCCAGGTCATGCTGAAAAATGAAATCTTCATCTCCATTAAGCTTTTCAGCAGATGGAAGCATGAAGTGCTCCAAAATCTCCTGATAGCTAGCTGCATTGACCCTGCCCTTGATAAAACACAGTGGACCAACACCAGCAGCTGACATGGCACCCTAGACCATCACTGACTGTGGGTACTTGACACTGGACTTCTGGCATTTTGGCATTTCCTTCTCCCCAGTCTTCCTCCAGACTCTGGCACCTTGATTTCCGAATGACATGCAAAATTTGCTTTCATCCGAAAAAAGTACTTTGGACCAATGAGCAACAGTCCAGTCCCATTTCCTGCACACGCCTGTGCACGGTGGCTCTGGATGTTTCTACTCCAGACTCAGTCCACTGCTACCGCAGGTCCCCCAAGGTCTGGAATCGGTCCTTCTCCACAATCTTCCTCAGGGTCCGGTCACCTCTTCTCGTTGTGCAGCGTTTTCTGCCACACTTTTTCCTTCCCACAGACTTCCCACTGAGGTGCCTTGATACAGCACTCTGGGAACAGCCTATTCGTTCAGAAATTTCTTTCTGTGTCTTACCCTCTTGCTTGAGGGTGTCAATGATGGCCTTCTGAGCAGCAGTCAGGTCGGCAGTCTTGCCCATGATTGCGGTTTTGAGTAATGAACCAGGCTGGGAGTTTTTAAAAGCCTCAGGAATCTTTTGCAGGTGTTTAGAGTTAATTAGTTGATTCAGATGATTAGGTTAATAGCTTGTTTAGAGAACCTTTTCATGATATGCTACTTTTTTTAGATAAGAATTTTGGGTTTTCATGAGCTGTATGCCAAAATCATCAGTTTTAAAACAATAAAAGAACTGAAAAATTTCAGTTGGTGTGCAATGAATATAAAATATATGAAAGTTAAATTTTTATCATTACATTATGGAAAAGAATGAACTTTATCACAATATGCTAATTTTTTTATTTTTTTTACGTGTCCTGTTTGGCAGTGTGGAGCTCAGAATTGGTGTCTGACTACCAAGTAGAAGCCAAACAGATTTACTTTCACAAGCGGAGCAGTACAGCTTTTGCTATAGTCCTCCACTTGATATATGTGTGAAAAATCTTTATTATGAATTGTTGGGGTTTTTATTTCCTGATGTTATGGACACGGAGATGGAAAATTAAGGAGAAGAAAGAAGGAAGATGAAGAAGAGAGGTAGGAAACAAAAAGTCAAGAGAGAGGGTGAGTTGAAAATACAAGAGAAGAAGGGGAACAAATAAAACACAGGAAGACATTGAAGTCTGCCTCCATACCCAAAGGACGGCAGAGAGAGGGGAAAAACAAAACAAAACACGAAAAAGGAACATCGACTAAACAAACCAAACATTGTGAACTAAGAATTAAAAAACCACATCACACAAAAATAGATATAAAAATACAACAACAATGTCACAGAAAAACTCATGGTACCGATTAATCAAGCTCTAGTAATGATAACCTCAGCCCAAGAATATATCCTTAAACACCAGAGACCCCACATCTATGTGTGTGTGTTAGCATGCTGGTGCATATAAGGTTTCTCCATAAGAGTGTTCGATAGTTGGTGTGAGCAGGCATCAATCCGTCTCCCAGGAATCGATGCAGACATGAAGGAGATCGGAGCAAGGACGTCCAAAGGACCCCCAGAGCCCCAGGCGGACCCGGCGGGGCCGACCGCATCCCCCAAGAGTGGAGCAAAGGAGAACCCCAGGGGAACGTCCAGCGGCTACTATGCAGGGGCCCGGGGGGCAGCAGTGACGAGCCCACGGGCCCCGCCGGCAACCGGCCGCGCCAGGGCGGGCCGGTCAATGGACCAGGAGAGCCGGGGCCCAGGGGCACCCCACCCCCCAGCAGGGACCCGACAAGGGACCGGCCGACGAGGGGCCCCCGGCATTGCAGGGGCCGTGGCCGGCCGCCACGCGCCGCCACCACCCTAGGCCAATCCCCACCGCCAACATCCCAGCACCCCACCCCTGTCCTACGTCGGGGCGCCCCACCGATAGCCGCAGGGGACGGACAGCATCCCCAGGCCGGGCTCAGCCAGCATCTGGACAACCAAGTTGTATCAGCTCCCGGGTCCTGATCCCACGCAACGCAGAGCGCCAAGACCAGGCATCCAACGAGGGCCAGGGCCAATCCAACCCCCCAATGAACCAACCACGCACGGTGCGCACAGAACAGGTGATCAAACGAGCAGAGACCCCGGATCCGCATCCCGCCGAGCCACCGAGCAGGCACCACCAAACAATCCCAAACCTGGCACCCCTAAAAGAGGTGCGCCAACCAACCAAAGGAAGATATCGGCCGAGCGCATCGGCCGACCGACACACCGGCCCCCCCAGGTCCGAACAGGTACGCACCAGGTCCAAACCGGATTGACCACCGATGCACCTGCAGGCAGGGGCCCCCGTCACCGGCGGGGAGTGACGGAGGGGAAATAGGCCCTGACTCACCAAGACATCCAAAAGAATGATGCTGTACCCTCACTCACACACCCCATATACACTTTATGCTCCCAGGTCCAGGTACCGATGCCCCAGTAGAGCCACAAGCCCCCGTACCCGGGAGATGGACCCCCTACCTTCTAGGACGGAGACAAGCAGACTGCCAAGGGCCCCACAGTGGCAAAGCAGCCCGACAGCCCAGGACCCCGACCAGAACGCCTGTTCCTCCTCCGGACCCCAACCCCTGATGGCCCGAAGCGAACAGGGGTGTGAAAAGACCCCTAGCCTCCATCCTCCCGCTCGAGTATGGTGTTGATGCGTGTTGTTATAATATGCATTTAAAACAGAGGGGTGGGATGTGGGGAAGGCAGCCACACATACCCCAACGCCCACCCCGAGCCCTCAGTGTCTATATATGGTTTAACAGTGGGCACCGGCACAAGAGGTGAAGCTGATTGAACCGCTCCCCCCCTGGATGCCGAAAAGTGTGCCCACCCCAAAGTCCCTACATATGTGTCGCGTGAGAATGTTATAAGTGGGAGTGTCTAAGTTGTATATTAAAATTGGGACCCAGGATGCCAAGGGATAGCGAGGAGGGAAGCCCCTCCTCGCACCCCAGTGATGTGCCCATGCCCCAAGACCCTATATGAGTGGTAAAGTGATGGAGCGGGTGGACAGAGGTGTCCAGGGATGGGGAGGGAAGGACTGGGAGACAAAATGTCTTCCCAGAGAGCCAGCTCCCCCACTGACCCCAATAGGCACCGCTGTTCACCGGGATCCACCAGGGGAGGGAGGCCATGGCACGTTCGACCCGGGGCCCACGGCCACAGCACCACAAAGCCCCATGGACCCCAAGGCAGTCCCCCCAGCCCCATCCCAGAAGGGGAACTAAACCCACCCTGACATTCGCTCTACTCTCAAAACACAAAAGACACTAGACACCCAGGTTGAGTTCGCCCACCTGTTACCCACCCCCCCTCCCCCCCGTCCAAGTGCCCTCGTAGGGGGAGACCACCTGTCGCTACACAGCAACAGCCTCCCCGCCAGCAAAGGAGGCCCCCAGCGCCACCCGCACACCGGAGGCCCCCGTAGCCCGAACCAAGGCGACGTACCTGCCCAGACCAGGAGCAAATCGATGAGCCGGGGCGGCCGACCCACCAGGCTGACATCCACCAGCCCCATTCCTTGTGGAGCGACCACTGCTGCTCAACGGCCCGGCAGGAGACCAAACCCAGCTCCCCACCTACCTGCCCTGCACACCCACCTGCCCTGCACGCCCACCACCCGGCCAGTCCACCCGCAAGTCCGACCGAACCTGGCCAAATGCCCGACCCCAGCGCCCCGCACAAAGACCAAGACCCAGGAGCCAAGTCCAGTGCGAAAAAGGACTGATCCGGCCCAGAAATGCCACCCAGCAGCCGCGACCAGCAGCCAGGCACCCCAACCAGCAAATAAGGCGAGACGCCATACAGGGACCGGCGATGACAATCGGCCCAGAGAAAAAGAGAGAGGCGGCTGCACATGCCGGTCGGCCCCGACCCCCACAGGCAACAGAGACCCCACGTCGGCCAACCCCCAGCCAGGACCACAGCTAGGGGGCGCGGCGCCCCAGAGCCCCGAATCCCCAGGACCACCCCAGACCCTACCCAGGCGCAGCACGGCCACCAGGCCAGCAACCCATGTCCGCCAGTGCAACCCCCCTAAGTCACCGCATGCAGCCATCAGGAGTTACCACCCAAAGCCCAACCCCAGGCCGGCCACGACGTCCAGCGCCCCATCCGCCCAGTGATCCCACCCCTGGGGTCCTCCCCAGACGCCTCCAACCCCAAAACCCCCACATCAGCAACAGTATCCCAAACGACAAAACCAAGTGCCCCCCACCCCCACTAGGTGATGGAGCCCAGAGAGATTGATCAGATATGGAGCCAGAGGCCGTCTCAAGACCAATATGGTCCAACAAGAAATTTCTATACTGATTAATATTAAGAGCTTTTTTATTTTTCCAGTTCAGGAGGATAGTTTTCTTAGCGATGCATTAGGCAATGTGAACCATTAGAACTAACTTTGTGTCTATGGTGACATCATTTAAATTTCCAAACAGGCAAATTGAGGGAGATGGTGGACTGTTACATTTCAGACACTTTGATAAGTCCTCACATATCTGGCACCAAGATTTCTTAACAGGTAGACAGAACCAAAGCGCATGAATATAAGTATCTGGTATATTGCTTGTGCATTGTAAGCAGGTATTAGACGATGTAAAACCCATCCTAAACATTCGTTGACCTGTATAGTGTACTCTATGAAGGATTTTGTATTGTATTAATTGCAAATGAGGATTTTTGTTATTTTAAAGGTTCTTAAACATATCTGAGACCAGACGTTTTGGTCAAAGCTGGCTGATAAATCCACCTCCCATTTTGAAATAGGGATGGCTATTGATTCATCTAATGTAGATAAAGTTTTGTATATTTTAGACAGCAATTTGGGGGGGTTGAGATTAAGAAAATCTAAAACTCTTGCTGGAATTTGTAATTCAGCTGTATTGAGCCTAAATTTACCTTTAATAATAGATTTAATTTGTTGATATTCTAAGAATTTGTTTTTATCAATTCCCCCCCCCCCCCCAAAAAAACAACATTCCACTAATATGGAAAATATTCGGTTAACGGGACCCCTGTGTGCGCAGTATGCAATGGATCGCATACAAGCGGGGTGTCTGAATGGTAGATGTTTAAAATTATGATCAAACCGCTGTGAAATTCTATCCAGTTGCCGCATTTTTAGATCGTTTTCTGTGTGTCTTCTTAATAAAATTAAGACATAATGAAGCAGGAGTAACGAGGCTATTTTTAAAAAGTAAGGAGTAGAAGTAAAAAGTAGGCCCATAGATAATTACTTCAGTAAAGTATAAATACCCAAAATTTCTACTTGACACCTTTGTGGGACGTTATATGTCGGATTTCTTTCTAAGGGGAGCGGCGTCCCCCTCCGCTCCCCCTCAACTCGACTACTGCTGTTAAGCCAAATTACCAGTATAAATAATGATATAATCTCAGGTTATTTTGACACTGGAAGTGTTCTTTAGTCTCCATGCTGTAATGGTAGCCAGGAATACTGACTAACCAGTGAATGGACCTTCCAGACACAGCTGTCTTTATACTAGAATCACTGCAGACATCCTGACTGCGCTCAGGTGATCCTCATGTGAGACTACTAGCACCAATTGGCTGGACCTCTGTTGAATTAGGTCCATCACTTTAAAGGGGGTAAATATGTGTGCATTAACTTATTTTATGTGACATTTATATTTAATTGTCATTACTTTGTAGAAATCAGTTTTTACTTTGACAAAGGTTATTTTTTATCTTTTTGTGTCAAAAATTTCCAATTTTGTTGATCATGAAAAAAAGGGTAAAACCTCAAAGGGTGTGAATAAGTTTTTCAGGCACTGTAATTAAGGGGTGAGAGTGATGGGACTGATCCCACTCTGATAAAATGTATACCACAGTGAGTACATTACACATTGTTTTCATGGAAAAAGTGTTTTGATGAATCTTTTGATTCCTCTGTCAGAACTCGTATGAGGGACACCTGGACATGGGAGGTTGAGATGAGATCAACTCCAGCCCTGGACACTGGAACATTCAGAAGTTTACAAATGCAGCTGGAACCATTTTCATTGGTGTCAACAGTAAAACTTTTCATGAAGGTCTCTCTGCTCTACCTGTCATACCACTTTGTTCAATACTAAAGTAAAGAGCTAAATGTTTTCCTTGTTCAGCTGTTAATATTTAAGACTCACAGATTTGGTATCTTAGCTCTCTGTTTGTTTTTTACACATCATTTTCTTCATGTGTTCAACATTTGTGGATTACGACTTTGTTTTCATTTCTTTTTATATTTGAATTACTTTGGTTGTTGTCAGCATCTGGTTTAATTTAATCTTAAGAGAACGTATATATTTACTGAGAACAATGTTGATACTTATTTTACCTGCTGCATTTCTATTGGCTATAACCTAAAATCAAACGTTGTGAAATAATGAAAATGTTTAGATATTCTATGATTATTAAAAATGTTTAACACAGTATTCCCAGTATTTAGCCTGCAATGCTTAATTTCAACAATTTATTCCTAAACATTTTAAACACTTACATTCTTGGACACATCCTGCACAAACAGAGGTAAACACTAATGTCAAGATTGATAACATTTAAATAACAAAATAAATACAAGTATAGCTAAACAATACTTTTACCTGGAGAAACATATTAACTCACACACTCTGTAGGTGCTTTAAAAGCGCAAGAATATCTAAAGAAGTATTTTTCCTCCTGTGCAATTCATAGTTTATCAAAAGAGCCACCAAATGTATCGTTGGCTCTCTAATGTCGGCGGCTTCGCTTATCACACACTGTGTTGAATCTACGATTATCAGATGGACGTTGTGCACTTCCTTCCCTTTGGAAACATATTTCTCCATGAGGAAAGGCTGGAAAAGCTCCTGTGTTTGTTGAGTGGATATAAATGCAGGACAGAGGGTTAGACTCTTCCCAGGCTCCACTCAGCGTGCCTCTCTGATGGGAGAGTTACGGCGCCAACATTTCTATGTGCTGACCAGTCGGACCTCCTGTCTGTCCATGAATTTAAAACATGCAGGAGGTAGTGCTTGGACATCCCTGGACTCATCCCTTCACAGCTGCCTCAGACCTGCTGCTTCATCGCTTGTGGAAGCTGGGACTGTGAATTATCTGAGAGAGCTTTCCGAAGGAGTCTACTGTGTCCACAGTTTCTTGTGCTTTTTCTGGAATGAGCTGATCAGGAACATCCAAACCTGTGGGGACGGTCTGCTGCAGGGTATTCACCCTGGGAAGAAAGCGGGCCAGAGCTGGAACACCACGGTCTAAGCCATGGAGTCTCTGCTGGTTGTTCCCCAAACTGAGGAGTGCCCCGTGTCCATCAGAGGTGTAGACGTTGTAGCCGTCAGCCAAGATCTGTTCTCTGAAGGTGCAGTCAGCTTTGATGTATGTTTGCTGAAAAAGATTGGACGTTCTCATGTCAGCTTATCTACACATGGTGAGTTAAACTTTTTTTAGATTTAGTGCATTTATTTGGAATTTCACATCTCTCTTGATCAGTACTAAATAAAGCTTGCAAATCCTTTATTTCATTTTCATTTTCTTTGTGGTTTGTTTTGTGTTTTTTTTTGTTTCAGGTTACAAGAGTTAGTTAATATTAGGTAAGAGATTGGCTCCTTCCTGAATATATACACTATCTATCTCTGGCTTTGTCATATTGTGTGAAATATTTTAATCAAAAATCTGTTTACAGACACCGTTGTAGGTAAAGGGCAGCATTAGACATTTTTTGACAGTAGCTCGCTAAAAATTAATGAAACAAAACAACAGCTAAATAAATAAATACATATAATAATTCCTACAGTTCTCTAAGTTCTTCGATGGTTGTTGACTTTGGCAAAAGACAGCAAGCCAGAGGCCAAGGTTGTTGTTGCTGCTGCTGGGCCTTTTCATTAAGCTTTTTTCTTTGCAAACACATCCTACCCTGCGCCATACTGGACAAAGGTTGATGAACCTGTGGACTGTTTGAATGGCTGAGGAGTCCGTAGTGTTTTACAAATATGGAAGCTGATTGAAAACAGGAGGGAGAACAGCTTGGGTCAGCAGATATCATTCTGGATGTTTATTTCTGAATGTTCTAACCTACACTGTACCTCAATAGTTGCACCTTTTGGGCATATTTGGAAAGAAACAGTCAAGAATGGCTCAGAGGCAATTCTCCCCCCGGTCAGTTCATACCCCATGCATTATCAATATTTCTTACTATACAAACACAAACAAAATAAATGTTTTTTGGTTTCCAAGGGGAGAAAGGATGTCCTAGAATTATTAAAAAGTTTAAAATCTGTATATTACTATCTAAAAAACCTTGTATTATATTTTATTTCCATTTATTTTGTTTGGACCAACAGACTTTAGGATCTAGATGGCCTCCGGCTTGTAGATATTATTTACTGGAATCCCATAGCCACATCTCCTTACAGTAGACCATGAGTAGTGTTTAAAACGTGTTTAAATCATTGACAGTCAAAGAGATATTAATTGATGCATGGATGGTATAAAACGTCGGGTAAACAGCACCAAAACTGCAACAATTTAATTAATCATAAATCTCTGTAATTTCATTGTTTAATTTTAGTTTAAATACTTTAGAGGTCAATTTTTCAAAAACTAAGTTTTCATTATTTTAAAAAGCTGCAGTATCTTTGGCCTTTAAAGGATTGCCAGACAGAAACCACTTTAACTTGTCACGATATATTTAATTAGCATCATGGGCCAAAACTTGTATCTGGGTAAGATGTCACACCCAGCTTAGCTGTGACTAATTTGCAAGTTAACAAATGAATCATGGCTTACTAAGAGTTGTTCCTGTGGTATGTTCAGTTTGCGGCTGGAAGCTGGAATTTCTGACTTCCAAGTTAGAAAAATCATCAGAGATGTCCTCTGAAATCAGAAACTTGACTTGGATAATTGGAGGTTGCTCAACATTGTTTCCATGTGTAAAAGACATTATTAGTTGCACTAATGAAAGCAATTGGTTTCTTATATCTGTTGCAGACATCAACATACAACCTCTACTTGTGAACATGTCCCTTTATTGTTTAGATGCATAAAATACAGTATCAGATTTCAGAGTAACAACTGGTTCATGGTTGAGGTGAGTTTGATGTGATGTGAAAAAACATCTGAGGTAAATAGAAACTCTGGGAGCCTTAGCAGTAGATTTTTTTCTCTGTTTCCTGAATAAATGGAACACACAATGAGTTCCTCAGTCAGGCAGGCCAACCAACCACTGCCTCTTAGCTGTTGTACTACTGATGTTGAATCTGGAGATTGCAAAAGCCACAAAGTAAAAAAAAAAAAAAAAAAAAAAAAACATTTCAAGCAAACCTCATATGTGAAGTGGTGATGTTGCTGAGAAAATTAAATGGGCACTTTAGTGAGATTAAAGCAGTCATGATGTCATTAGACAAACATTCTAGCCTTTGCAACTTAAAATGCAACATCACCTGCAAGGTAGACATGCTTGACCAAATAAGCATTGGGGTGGTAAAAATTGCCTAATTAGCTGAAATTCTACTCCTCAGGGTTGGATTTGACTTTCTAAAGCGAAGACTGAGTGGATTGGGAGGTTTAGAAAGCTCATTGGTATCAAGAGCAATTTGCTACCAATCCGACTTGATCAGCTGTTTTTTGAATGTTACTTGTCAAAATGTTGTGAAAATCAAATCACTATAACGAAACAAGGGAATGTTGTATTTAATAGATTATATAAACCATAGAAATAACTTTAAAACAACAGCTCTATTAAAACTTAGTTAGATTGTACTGAGAGAGTTGCATTGGAACCCTATGGCCCATTTTCAGCCAAGATGGTCTCAATGTGATCTTGGGTCCTGGCTTTGACCATATATGGCATAGATGTTACAGATCACAGTAGCAGGGGTTATTTAAGTCTTATGGTGGTCACTGGTGGCACAATTCATAAAGAAAAAGCAGATTAAGTTCTTTTGTCTGGCGGGTACATGGCTGAGTTTAGTCTGCCACAGCTCCACTGAGTTGGTGCTGTAATTCAAGGCCAAAGGAAAACTGTAGGTAAAAGCGACAGTTAGTTCCAGGACAATTTGCTACTTAGGTCACTTAGGTCGATGACATTTGACTGACATAGAAGACCCAAAGTTCAAGTAATTGCGACTATAAAGGGTAACTTTAAACAGTGCTGAGATCTCTCATTTCATTTTTCTGTCATTTTTGATTATTTCTTTGAGTCACTCTTTTAAATACAGTATTTAAAATTTAATTAATGGTGATGCAATTAACTTATAAGAGACAGACAAATTATTTTATCAACTTTTAGATAAGAGCTTACAGTTGAGTACAGTCTGCCGTCGCTCTGTATGCAGAGAAAGCGTGTGGTTGCCACTCCTCTGATCACAACACGTCCAGGACCAACAGGTTGGATCTCCAGCAGGCCTGCAGTTCAAATGTTCATAAGTGTAAAAAAAACCCAGGGACTGCTTCTGCCACAAGCTTTCTAAAAGTTTAGACTTACTGTAAAGAGTTTGATCTCCAGAACCGTGAATCTGTCCATCCTCACTGATCAGTAGGTGCAGTCCTGGCTTGGCTGCATACAGATGCCGAAGCCGGACCACCTGGCCCCAGCCATGGGCGATATGGGGCCCCTGGTCCATCATTGGCATGCAAAATACTCTCAGAGTAAAAAGTTCACCAGCAATGCATAAAAGAAACACCACTAGCAGCATGGTTTGTCAAATTCCCGCACAGTCCTGCGCCTCTGCTTTCCTCAGCTGGTAGTGGAGTAGTTTATCAGTTTCATCCTAACGCAACCCTTTTAAATGGGGCCCTTATCAGCTCCTGATAACCCTCTTTCCCAAAGGCAGTTCTCAGAACCAGTCCACAACACACCCCTGCACGTCATCCAACTGAATGTGAGCTCTTGCCTGGCCCCCGACCAGCCCCAAAGTCAAACTGTTTCAGCATAGATCTCATTCACAAACTGTTATAAAAAGGTACTATTCAGAAAATATTCAACACACTTCATATTTTACACATAAATCCCTAAAAGTATGTTTTAGCAAGTGACATGAGTTTTAATTGTTACTCGTAACATTTTTGTTTTTGCTGATTAAAAATACATAGTTTTTTTAAATATTTTTTCGGATTTATGTATTGAGTAAACAAAGATGCAACTTTGTGTTTTCAATCAGTAGTCCAGACACCCAACACTGTAACATTGTGATGAATGAATAGAAACAAAACTGATTGTTGGAGATGGTGGAAATTTCTGCTGTTACTAAAATTGATTTAATGACCACAACCTGTACAGTGTAGCAATAAAATATCACATTGACAAAAATATCAATTTTAACCAATGGCGTTTGTACATTTACTGCTTTTATTGCACAGTAAACTATCATAGTATAATAAATACACCATCAGGGATTTTATGACTAGCTTCTGTCTTGTAGTAGTGGGAATCATGTGTTTGGCCTCCTGCACTGCAGCACAGAACAGAGGAAGGAGCAACACAACACCTGCTGCTCCAGGGGGCTCCAGAGAACAATTAACACTCTGAGACACACAGGGTGTAGAAGGCTTCACAGTTCACAATATGAATGAGAGCAACTCTAAAAGAACAGAGGATTTTATTAAACTTCCCAAGAATTCATGAAAATTTTGCTGCAAATAAATAGATAAATAACTATAATTAGTATGCTATGGAATGCTATATTGCTATAAAAATATTGTTTTATAAAAAAAGTTGCATTAATGCAGTTTTATAGCTGAACTGTATCATTCAAAATTCACTGATATTTATTTTGTGCTCTTACTCTATTGAAAACATTAAATATTCCGTCTTGTCGCATCTCATTTTCACATGTTTGAGCTTTTTAACATCTCAGAAGGCCTAATATAGATCAGTTACTTGTCCAAATAGGCTCATGTCACTGCAGGGGACTTTATATGTGGTGTAAGCACAGGTAGAGGAAGTAGAGGAAAATAGTAGCCCCCCCCATTTTATTTTTAGGCTAAAGCCATTTTCTTATGGTAAAACTGCTGATAAAGTCTATTTTGCTATCTGAGTATGTAACATAGGTTTCGCCAGCAGAGGTCACTTGGTGCCTTATTAATACATACTGTGTAGTGAGACAGAACAGACACACAAAGTAGCTCCTGTTCACCTGCTTTTTTTCTGTTTTTACAGTTTCTGCAAAATAAATATGTTACATGGGAGATAAGTTGGCTCATCATTTTCTGCAATGTAACATATTTTGGTGAACTAGCCAGGAGGTGGCACTACTGAGTCAACACCAACGCCAACCACTTTATTTCCCAAGAAACTAACCTTAAAAATAATCCCCATTATTTTAAATGGAAGCTATGAGAGTGTAGCCTTGTGGCATTTGGAAAGAGAGCCTGTCGTGGACGTCTGTAGGCAACTGATATGTTCCAGCCTGGACTGTGGAGAGTCTCACAGCAAGATCAAGAGGACACTCATTGGGTTGACGGAGGGCATGTTTGATGAGATGGAGATAAGTGAAGAAAAGGATCAAGTGGAACAGTTTTATAAGGACATAGCCACAAGCATCCAGAGACTAAGCAAAGGAGACTGTCAATCAGAAGAGCAGCCCCTATGCAAAGAGTCTCCGCAAAAGAAAGATCTTGAGGACAACACATGTGCCACTCCAGTACAAACTACAAATTACCTACCCAAAACCCAACCAGAGCCAACACAAACTCTGCAAAAGGTAATATTAAAGAGGAAGTTTTAAATTTGTAGACAGATTTGATCATCTGGGCAGAAGGATTAGCTGTCCACCAAATAGTGAATGGGAGTGAAAAAGTAATCTCAGGGTGCTTTCACACCTGCAGCATTTGGTTAGATTAAAACAAACTCAAGTAGGGTTCGTTTACTAGTACGGTTTGTTTGAGCTGTGTGAATGGGGACCAGTGAGATTTGGTCCGGGCTAATGAACCGGACTCCGCTTCCAAATGGACTCTGGTGCGGTTCAATTCAGGTGTGAATACAAACCAGCCTCGGTTCGGTCCAACTTCCTCATAAAAGCCCATTTTGTTCTATATCGGCATCCGTAGCACACTGCGCTTTGCACTGTGGGAGGCACCATTTCTGTGTACTTGTTAACAATAGCACCAACAATGAATCCTGGTCAAACATGTAGTCGGGAGGAAGTCCAGTGCTTCATCACGATTTGGTTGATGAACAATGTAAATGTAATATATTACGACCACCACAACAAGAACACAAGCGCAATCCATCTGTGTTTGCAGAGCTAAGTCTGTTTATTCCCGGGAGTTTCACCGCATCTGCTGCTGGACCAATTGGAATTTTTTTTGGCAATTCTTGCTACAGCGCCACCATACGAAAGGGGAATATATATGGTGGTAAATCCCTGCCATAAATCAAGAGCGTATTTTGTCCATTTGAGAGCATTATTTGTTGTTTTTATGCTCAGATCTTATGCTTTTCTCCCTCAAAACACCCTGTTCACACTCAAAAACTTCCTTCTTGCATTCAAATATGTGTTTTTGCAATTAAATTGACTCCTCTGCGTTTGGGCTTCAGTCCTCTGTGCTCAGATCTCTTCTCTGTGCTTTCAAAACCAGCTAATGTGGATTTTTTCTGTGTGCTTGGATTTCAAGCGAAATAATCCTGCCAAATGTCCCCCAGCCAATAGGAAGCCAGATATGATTCTGACCAATGAGCTCGTCACAGTCTTCTTTGGGGTGCGCTTTATTTACTCCCACCGGCAAAAGTTTTGAATCCCATTAAACCATTAAACTGGTTTTTGAGTGTGAACAGAGTGTTTTGAGAGAGGAAAACAAGATCTGAGCATTAATACAACAAAAAATGCTATCATCCATCCATTTTCTTCCGCTTATCAGGGGTCGGGTCGCGGGGGCAGCAGCCTAAGCAAAGAGACCCAGACTTCCCTCTCCCCAGCCACTTCTTCCAGCTCCTCGGGAGGAACCCCAAGGCGCTCCCAGGCCAGCCGAGAAACATAGTCCCTCCAGCATGTCCTGGGCCTTCCACTGGGCCTCCTCCCGGTGAGACGTGCCTGGAACACCTCACCAGGGAGGCGTCCAGGAGGCATCCTGACCAGATGCCCGGGCCACCCCAACTGACTCCTCTCGATGTGGAGAAGCAGCGGCTCTACTCTGAGCCCCCTCCGGATGACTGAGCTTCGCCTTTCGGCTCAGCTCTCTCTTCACCACGACAGACCGGTAAAGCGCCCGCATAACTGCAGATGCCCCACCAATCCGTCTATCGATCTCCCGCTCCATTTTTCCCTCATTCGTGAACAAGACCCCCAGATACTTAAACTCCTAAACTTGGCGAAGGACCCCATCCCCGACCCGGAGAAGGCACCCCACCCTTTTCCGGCTCAAGACCATGGCCTCCGATTTGGAGTTGCTGATTCTCATCCCAGCCGCTTCACACTCGGCTGCGAACCGCTCCAGCGAAAGCTGTAGATCACGTTCCGATGAAGCCAACAGGACCACGTCATCTGCAAAAAGCAGAGACCTGATCCTGAGGCCACCAAAACGGATCCCCTCAACCCCTTGGCTGCGCCTAGAGATCCTGTCCATAAAAGTTAGGAACAGGATCGGTGACAAAGGGCAACCAGAAAATGCCATCAAACTGTAGAAAACCTGAGCATTAAAACAACAAATAATGCTCTCAAACTGAAAATCAGGACCTATAGTCCAGGAATGCCCCTTTTCCACTAGGGTTGACTCAGCCCAGGCCATGTAGCATCAGCTCAATCCAGAACGGCCTGGTTGTGTTTCCATTACCATCTCAGGAACGTGGTAATGGGCGAGGACATGGGCAGGCTCAGCGTAAAAATAGTTCCCGTAAAGATCAAATTATATCAAGCTTTATTTATATAGCGCTTTTCATACACAAATTGCTTTACAGAATTAAAATGAACCCACATAAACCACATTCCCATCCCTTGCCCACAGATTTAAAAGCATGATCATAGTTATACCCCCTCCCCCCAACCCAACCCTCATGCAGGCACACACTTAAAAGTAACAGTAAAATGGACAATGGACTGAGTACTGATGAGCCAGGTAGGGAAGCGCCATCAAGGTAGCCATCTGCACCGGCAACAGCAGATCAACAGCAGCTGCCATGGCACTGACCCAGGGCCCCCAGAGAAGGCGAGGCCGAGACACCCACCTCCACCAAGAGCACCCAGGCAGCCACAGGCGACCACCACTCCTGAGGCAGAGGGCTCCCAGAGAGGAAACACTGGAAGGAAGATTAGAATAACAATTTAAAGTATAAAATAAACAGAGAATAAGTATGGTAAGATTAAGTAGTAAAAACACTGAGAAGATTTCTGAAGTAAAACATGCAGAGCAATTAAACAAACTATAATAAATAATAATCAGTTAAAAGCTAGGCTAAAATGGTGAGTCTTGAGCCTGCTCTTAAAAACATGAATGTTCTCTGCGGCCCTAAGGTCCTCCGGCAGCCTGTTCCAGAGGTGAGCGCCATAATAATAGAAAGACGCCTCGCCATGAGTGTATCCTGACCTTTGAGCTAACAAGAAGATGGCTGCCAGAGGAGCGCAGAGACCGTGAAGGTTCATATGGTAAAAGTAGTTTTGAAAGACAAGAAGACCCAAGACCATTAAGAAACTTAAAAACCCATAAAAGAACCTTAAAATCGATCCTAAAACATACGGGGAGCCAATGCAATGAGTTTAGGAGAGGTGGATGTAGAATGCATGGGATTCTACTTCCTGCTCTCCGTGAGGATGGATGCTTTTCTCTTTCCCTCCCTACTGTTGCCTACTTCTGCACTCCTCTGTCATGTCAACTATTTGGAGCCTGTCTCTGCATTATCCTCCGGATGGTTCTGGATCTGGTTTTGGTCAGCTGGTCTCTTAATACAATCAATAAACCTTTTTTACCCGGGGAACGGCTAAAAGGGAGAGCCGAGTCGTTCTGATGGAACATTGTGGAGGATCTTGTGTCTCTTGCTTTGACCATCGAAGACGTCGGAAATATTAATATAATTGGATTCATGATAACCAGATATCTGCTGATTATAGGACCCTCCTCTCCAGAACCCCTGAATAGGCCTTACCAGGGAGGCTCAGAAGTGTGATCCCCTGTAGTTGGAAAACTCTCTGTGGTCCCCCTTTTTAAACAGGGGGACCACCACCCCGGTCTGCCAATCCAAGGAAACTGCCCCCGATGTCCACGCAATATTGCAGAGCCACGTTAACCAAAACAGCCCCAAAACATCCAGGGCCTTGAGGAACTCCGGCTGAATCTCATCCAACCCCGGAGCCTTGCCACTGAGGAGCTTTTTAACGACCTCGGTGACCTCAGCACTAGAGATTGGAGAGCCCGACCCAAAGTCCCCAAACCCGGCTTCCAGTTTGGAAGGCGTGCCGGTGGGATTGAGGAGGTCTTCGAAGAATTTCATCCACTGACCCAAAAAGTCCCACGTCGAGGTCAGCAGCACACCATCTCCACTGTAAACAGTGTTGGTTCTTCACCCGAGTGTCCAAAACATGCGGCCGCAGATCAGATGGGACGACAACCAAGTTGATCATCAAGCTTCGGCCTAGGGTGTCCTGGTGCCAAGTGCACATATGGACTCCTTTATGTTTGAACATAGAGTTTGTTATGGACAATCCATGACGAGCACAGAAGTCCAATAACAAGACACCACTCGGGTTCAGATCGGGGGGGCCATTCCGCCCAACCACACCCCTCCAGGTCTCACCGTCATTGCCCACGTGAGCGTTGAAGTCCCCCAGCAGGACAAGGGAGTCCCCAGGAAGAGCACTCTCCAGCACCCCCTCCAAAGACTCCAAAAAGGGTGGGTAATCTGATCTGCCGTTTGGCGCATAAGCACAAACAACAGTCAGGACCCGTTCTCCCAACCATAGGCGGAGGTAGGCTACCCTCTCGTTCACTGGGGTAAACTCCAATGTACAGGTACCGAGATGAGGGGCAACAAGTATGCCCACCCCAGCTCGGCGCTTCTCAGCGGGGGCAACTCCAGAGTGGAAGAGAGTCCAACCCCTCTCGAGGAGACGGGTTCCAGAGCCGTGCCTCGAGGCGAGTCCGACGATGTCCAGTCAAGACCTTTCAACCTCGCACACCAGCTCCAGCTTCTTCCCCACCAGAGAGGTGATGTTCCACGTCCCGAGAGCCAGCTTCTGCAGCCAAGGATCGGACCGCCAAGGTCCCAGTCTTCGGCCACCGCCCATCCTGCATGACACCCGACTCCTATGGCCCCTCCCACAGAAGGGGGACCCATGTTACCTCTTCGGGCTAAGCCTGACCGGGCCCCATGGGTAAAGGCCACCAGGCGCTCGCCAACATGCCCCACCTCCAGGCCTGGTTCCAGAGGGGGGCCTCGATGACCCGTGTCCGGGCGAGGGAACACTGAATCCATTTGCCGTATTCATCATAGGGGTCTTTTGGGCTGCACTTTGTCTGATCCCTCACCTAGAACCAAATTGCCATGGATGACCCTACCAGGAGCAAAAAGCCCCCGAAAACATAGCTCCTAGGATCATTGGGACACTCAAACCCCTCCACCAGGAGCTCCAGAATCTTTTCTGAGATATCCATCACGGTGGCTCCAGGGAATCACAGAGTGAGGGCTCCACTCATCCTAACGTTCCGGATAATGGAATCTCCAGTGATGAGTGTGGTGGGAGGTGGGTCTGCAGGTTGTTGAGTCTGGGCAGAGGATCTGTGACCCTCTCAGACTTGTTGGATGTTGGGCAGAGCAGCAACTCCAGGACTGCAGTGATGTGTATTCGGCGCAGAGGGCTCGTTACGTGGTTTGGGGTGAAGTGAAGCACTCCTCGACGAGTTCTGGCTGCGGTCCTGGGTTTGGCGCAACGTGGAGGGGTGCGGGAGTCGGACTGCTGCACCGGCTGCTGGGAGGGATTAGGCTGGGAGGGATTAGGCTGTAAGGCTGCGGAGATACGAGGGCCAGGGGCCATCAGAGGAAGGAACTCCGGGTCCAAGGCACCAAAACAGCTTGACAGTGGCAGGCAGCTTCACCCGCCCCTTGGGTCCCCTAACCTGAGCGGAGGATTTCCACCTGGAGACTCTTCCCTGGTTCATTTCCCTCATGACCCCACTCGATGTGGAAGAACTGGAGGAAGCGGCAGAGGACGTTCTCGTGGCAGCTAAAGAGCTAACGTCTCCAGCTGGGAGGCGATCTGTTCCCTCAACAGCCGGCACATACTCTACCAACATTGGCTGCATCTCCACGCTGCCAAACGAGGCGGAGAGTTACATATTAGCATATTTTTCATCATTAATAGAGGCAAATAAAAACAATCCTTACACAGAGTCATAGCACTGTTGAGCCAGCTTTTCCCCCAGCTCTCAGTGATAATGACTTCTTCATAAATAAAATTAATTATGTTAAAAATAAAACATTGGCTTCGTCCCATACATGATAACTTCTCTCTCACTACGTGAGGCAGTATGTGAGAACTGCAAAACCTTATTTGTGTTTGAACTGTTATGATTTATTTGAGCCTTCGGAATTATAAAAAATATTAGCCTCATCTATACCTTCAACTTGTATGTTGTACACAATCCCAACCTAATTATTTAAGAAAATATTCCCATTAGTTACTGGCCCTATTTTAGACATGATTAATCCATCCTTTGTAAATGGATATGTACCACAGGAATTTAAAGTTGCTGTAATTAAACCTTTACTTAAGAAATTTATCAAATGTTTGCACAAGGTACCGCAGAAATTTACTAATGTTGTGAACCTGTTCACACATATGGGAATAATAATAAAACCTTTCTGATTCTGAGGAAACCCTTTCTCGATCAAGATAATGTTAGGACTGTGGACCCAGGCTTGGTCCGACCTGCATTAGTTGGTCTGTTAGCTGAAAGGTTAACTCCATTGTTGTTTATCTGTTAGTTAAAGCTGTGGTCTTCCACGTGGACAATACGCACCATGTGCTCTGCCCCATTTTAGCCAAAGCTAGTTTTATGGCCCTTTGTTTCCTTACATGCTGTGTGCTTCCCTCCATCTTGGCCCAGAGATATGTTTTTTGATCCTTGTCCTACAGGCTCTCTCTTACTTGAGCCCCCCAGGAGTGAGGGATCAGCCACCCCCCTTTCTGAACAAACACTCACCTCCCCTCCCCTGCTCAAAGGGGAGGCATCTGTTTGTCCCTGATCCCCTTGTCGTCAATTGTGCACATTATTCGTTTTATAAGATCGGTAGTAGTTAGTTGCATGCTTTACAATAGATGGGAATTATTGACCTAATGTTTTGGCTCTAAGGTTGATCTATTTTCTTAATAAATTCCCCTTAGCTCAAAGAGAGGTTTTCTGTGATTACTTGGTGTGTGCATAATCTCAGGCGTTTGAACTTATACTTTTCAGAAGAGACTGGCTTTCTGCTGTATTGCTTCTCGAAGCTGGTGCCCCTAACATGAATTAAATAGATTAAAACTTGAACTTCATCAATGATTATATTAATATTAAATTATTGATCACAATTATGTATGGTTATGCAAACCAGACAAAATCCGCTCACTCTGTGTCACAACAGTGGTGCCCCATGGGCTGGGTTCAGGGACTATGCTTCCTACGTACCGTCACCTAGCCAGCCTGAGCATCCAGCTGCACGAATTATTTTGGATGACCTCAAGGTGGTTCTGTTCGCATTGGCTCTGCAGTGGCTAATGGGCCTTGGCTATCAGTTGGTTTTCAACAGCATGGAGGCAGGCCTCTAATTCCGACACCCTCACCTCCAAAGCTACAAAAATGCTACATTTATTACATGTACCATTATCACTAAAAGCGGCAGAAGAGTAACTAAACATCTGACACAGAGAGCAAGAGAGAGGAAGATTTAGGCAGAGATTTCGAGACAGGAGGAGAGAGAAGAGGAGTAGCCATAGCCACAATGAAGCTAAGCTAACTAAGCTAGCGAGACCTTACCACGCCAAGAAAAACCGTGTGAAACACAAGAAGCTTGCTGTGGAATTTGGTCAAACCAGCTGATTGACAGATTTGCAACATTAACATCCTAGTGTATTATGTCTTCAAGGATAAAACAGGCTGGCACCGATTGAAGGACACGAAGGACAGGAGGAGGAAAAACGTGAAGAAGACAGAGGTACGTACAGAAACGTCAGTGTGACAAAATTATTTAAATTATGGATTGTAGTTGTTGTAACATTGTTAGCGAGTTAGCTTGTTTTGGATGATATCCGCAATGTTTTTAAGAAATACGTAGCTATATGCAACTCAAGTTGATGTTACTAACTTATATTAATTATTTGTTATTAATAATTCATGGCTGTTTGTACGTGTCTGTGCACTTATTAGTGCTGTCAAAGTTAAAGCGATAGTAGAGCTAGCAGCACCGCCGAGAATGTCTGCTGCAGTGAATTAAGTTCAGACTGTCCAGACATCCAACAAAAAACGTTGCAAATGATCATTTCGAAAACATTGTGGTCTGTGGCAACAATAAACATCTATAAACCACTGAAAATCGTGAAGAAATACAAAAAAGAAAAAAAAGAAAGTTTAAGAAAAAATTTGTCTGTTAAGTCTGTCTAATTAACATAGTTATAGGTTTATTTAAAATAATCTACAATTGAATGTGAAGAACGGATGATTTTTGGTTTTAATGAGCCCCGTATAAATCTTCATCAGAAAAAAAAGTATCCCGATTATATCGGTCAGTCTCCTTTATAAAATCAGACATTTTTGTTGTCTTTTTAAAGGTTTTGCATCAATCAAATACAAAGTCCTAACACTGTCACAGTGTGACTTTTTCCGTCTCTGTTTCTGTCTGTCCCGTTGTCTGTTAATTGCCTCCAGCTGCCCTATATTTCCCTTTATCTTCCCCTAATTACCTCCCCAGTGTATTTAAGCCTTTCTCCTCCCTATGCGTGTCGCCTGTTTGTGATCGTTTCTGTCATCGTCGACAGTGTCAGCGTTATTGCCGCTTTCGTTCTGTGATCTGTTCTATGTCGGTCATCCTAGTAAGTCTTGTGACATTGAACCTCCTGAGTTTGTTCCCTGACTGGATTCATCATTAAAAAGTCTCTACGTCGCTCCCAAGTTCCTGTTCCTGCCCTCCGTCGCTCCTGAATTCCAGAGTCGGTGCCTGATGCTCCAGTTCCGTCGCTCCATTGCCTCGGGGCTCCCGTCCAGGCGTCCACATCTTCCGAGGTGGTCAAAGTCGATCCATCCTTACTCCAAGTGTCTGCTGTGGCTGCAGTTCTCCTGCTGAGTGGATTGAGGCCGATCCGCCCCGGCTCTAGACTGCTCCATCCATCGGGGAGATCGAGGCCATTCCGAGAGTTCTGCCTCCTTCCCTTTTCTTCACTCTGCTACTTTTCTCTTCTACTACTCTCCAATTGCATTTGTTATTTCCATTGTTAACTTTGTTCTCTCAGTATTTTAGAAGCTACACCTGGTCTGGTGTTCTGTTCAGATGTGGTGCCTTGTCGGAGGGAGACATGGTCTGGGATGGTGCTCCAATCAATGGAACATTGTGTCCTTTTATCAACTTTTTTACTTTTGTTTAACACAGAAAGTACCTTATATTAGTTTTTTTGTGCTTTGCTCTGTCTTCTAGAACCCCCAGTCAGTGATGGCAAATGGCTGCTCATCATGAGCTAGGTTCTGCTGTTGGTTTCTTCCTGTTAAGGAGTTTTTCCTCTCCACTGTCGCTAAATGCTTGCTCAGTATCAGGGATTGCTGTGAAGTCAACGACAACACAAGCGACTGTCTACTGTCGCTACATGTTCATTCGGGAGGAGTGAATGCTGCAAGTCAATGACTCGATGCAATCTGCTGGGTTTTCTTATATAGAAAACTTTTAAACTGATTGGAATAGTGAACTGAACTGGAATGTATGTATGATTGAATTTAAATTAGTTTTATTGTAAAGTGTCTTGAGATTACATTTGTTTTGAATTTGCGCTATATAAATAAACTGAATTGAACTGAATCAATCCAAGTTTCCATAGACTTCCTCCACCTGAAAAAATTGTAAGCACTGCTATGAGTATATATTGATCATGGATCATTTCACGAGCCTTGCCCAAGGCTACACAAAGAAGACAAGCTGACATGCTTTTTGATGACTTTCAGCTTTCCAACCAGACTACACCATGAAATGGGACAAGCTCATGACAGCAAGCTCATGGCAAAATTGATTTTGTAGATGAAAATAGTAGATACCACATATTATTTTTACGCTAAAGCCATTTTCTTCTGAAAGAACTACTGTTAAAGTCTAATTTACTATCTGAACATGTAATAAAGGTTACGCCAGGAGAGGGTGCTGGGTGCCTTATGCATCTACAGCTGACGCTTCGGCAGAAGAAGTCAGTACATAGTAAGACAGAACAGACTGTGCACCGATTAGCTCATTTTGACCTCCTGTTTTTTGCAGTTTCTGCAAAAATGTGGCACGGGAGAAGAGCTGGTCCATCATTTTCTGCACGGTAACAGAAGCATGCTCTTCCATCCATCCATCATTTTCTGCTTATCCGAGATCGGGTCGTGGGGGCAGCAGCTTGAGCAGAGAGACACAGACATCTGTCGCCCAGCCACTTGGTCTAGTTCCTCAGGGGGAAGCCCAAGGCATTCCCAGGCTACCTGAGAAACAGTCCCTCCAGTCCCCTCAAGATCTTGGCTACACCGAGAAATACAGTCTATATAAGTTATGAACAGATTCAGTGACAAAGGGCAGCCTTGGCAGAGTCCAAGTCTCACCGGGAACCAGCTTGACTTACTGTCAGCAATGCAAAGCAAGCTCTGACACAGGCCGTACAGGGACCTAAAAGCTAGTTTCAAGGGGCCTGTTACCCCATACTTCTGGAGTACCCCCCGAGGGACACGGTTAAATGCCTTCTCCAAGTCCACAAAACACATGTAGTCTTGTTTGGCGAACTCCCATGCACCCTCCAGGACCCTGCTTAGGGCGTACAGCTGGTCCAGTTTTCCACGTCCAGGACAAAAACCCACCAAATGGCCTGCATTAGTATAGCGCTTTTTCAGGCAGAGGACCTCAAAGTGCTTTACACTACATTCAGTCACACGCTGATGGTGGCAAGCTGCAACATTGTAGCCACAGGTGCCTGTGGCACACTGATAAAGGCGAGGCTGCCGGTCGCCGGGCCCTCTGACAACCAGCAGGCAAGGCAGGTGAAGTTACCCGGTTAATGCTCTAAAGTTGATAAAAGATTCTGACACTACCCAGTCTTCCACACCAAACCAGATAGGCAGAGCCCTGGAAGCGGATGAGGTCCTGTCAAGAGTGCCTTGGTAAAAGTCACAGAGTAGAAGACCACATAGGACTGAGTCCCAAGTATACAAAAACTGAGACCTTGATGACAGACTGACGGACTGAGTGGGGGTTTGAACCACTAACCCACAAATTATGGGCCAAATTCCTACCACCTGAGCCACAGTCGCCCCGACTGCCACTGACCACAACATCCCGAGTTGAGGTCACCAGCACACCAGCCCCACTATAAAACAGTGTTGGTGGTGCACTGCTTCCCCCTCCTGAGAAGCCGGATGGAGGACCAGAATCACCTCTAAGGTGTCCAGGTGAAGGGGGAGGACCTTGAAAGCGCTAGTAATGTCTGCCTTGGCGAGCCAGGATCCCCGGCCCGCCAGGCGGATAAAGCCGATGGCGTGATCAATGGTAGCGTACTGCATTGAAAAATGTGGAAAGGGGAATAAGGCTGTTGATGCTAGGCACAGGAGAACCATGAGGCGCTGACAGGTCGATGATCAGACGTTTCTTGCCAGAGTATTTTCGAGTGGCGACACCCAAGGGGCTAACTCGGAAGACTGGGAAAGGGGGGGGGCGACAGAAAGGGCCGATCATGAACCCCTCCTCTACCTTCTTGCGGAGGAGAGAATCGACCACGTCGGGCTCCGAAAGGGCAGACCGCAGGTTTGCGCAAGAGGCCGAACTATCAGGGAGGACCTCTATACTGGGGTGAAACCCGTGGGTGAACCCCTGGACTAGAAAAATCAACAAACTCCTTATCGGGGTGGCTGGCGAGGGCGGAAGCGAGGGCCCTCACCTTGATGGATGTGGCGAGGTGGCGGGCTAGTCAGTCGGGCAGCGGGGTTGGGTTGTGGGGGCAGGAGCCCCGGGACTGAGCCCCACCACAGAAGGAGCATGAGTGCAGAAACCTGCAGCTCGTGGAAGAGCAGCCCTGCCCATTGAAATTGTTGCAGACCATCCGGCCCCCCTGATACAGCAGAGGACGGCTATGCCTGTCAACGCCCCCAGGGGCATTGGCCCTGGGGCATTGGCCCTGGTAAGCGAGGGTCTAGGGATGAGTGGAGGGGGGAGGAGAGGCGACGGACAGGCGGTCAGGGCCCCCCCCCCAAGCTACGGGCCGTGGGGGCCCGGGACTGGAGGGGGGGGCGATAGAGGTGCAAGCGGTGGCGGGGTGGGAGGGGGCGCCGCAAAGGCTGCAGAACAGGGAAGTGCAAGCGGTGGCGGGGTGGGAGGGGGCGCCGCAAAGGCTGCAGAACAGGGAAGCCCGGGCTGCAGAGACGCGGCAATAGAGCTCAGAGTCGAGCGCACCCCAGTACGTCCCCTGGTTGAACTGGGCGAGCCGGCCTGCAGCCTGGGAGGAACAAAGGTTATGGTATGACCAGAACCCCATGCCCCCGAACCGGAGAGCCAAGTCCAGCACGATGGACAGGTAATCGTCCAGCTTGGGCCGCCGGTCAGGGAACACTGAGCAGATGGTGTCCCGGTAAAAGGAGAACCGGGGAAGGGCGGTTGATTGAGGAAGAAGGCCGAAGGGGGGGGGGGAAAGGCTGTGAAAAGAGAATAGGGGTTCGAACCTAGAGGGGGGAGGGTCGGGGGAGGTAGAGGAAAGTTGAGGATGGAGGGGGGGGCAGGTCTGCGGGGGGCTGAGAGTGGGACGGCGGAAGAAACTTAGGTGCTGTTGAAGCGGCGGGCGTAGGGAAAGAAACCGAGGGAGGAGGGGGGGCCGAAAGGGAGCTAGAAGGGGGGGAGGAAAGAAGGGACGGAAAGAGGACGGATGGGCGCTGGTGAAGGGCACTACCTGAGAAGACAGGGTTGAGAAAAAATTTGACAAAAAGGAAGCGAACTCATGAAAAGAGGGAGCCGGCGCAGGGTGACGTGGCGGCTCATCCCCAGCACGGGGTGCCGTGGGCGCTGGGCCCGAGACAACGGGGAGGGGGAACTGCGTCACCGGAAGTTCTGCCCGACAAGGGGACGGGGACAGCAGAAGCGGGAAGCCGGGGACGGAATGGGGATGAACGGGGCGGAGGAGGTGGAAAGCGGTGCCCGAAAAGATGGGCCTTGTTGGTGGAGCAGCTGAAAGGGATACCCCTGTCCTTAAGCGCACGCTGGAGCGGCGCCACTGTCCAGCCGGACATGCCAGGGCAGCTCGGAGCTGCAACCGGGGAACGCCAAGCGGGAGGGGAGGCCCGAGCTCGTGGAGCCGGAGCTCGGCGCGAGCAGCTAGAGGATGGAGGAGGGCGAGCCCGGCCCGGCTAAGCCGAAGCAGCGGCATGAAGGCGCGTGGGCGACGGCTCGAGCCGAAGACGGAAGCTCCGAGACGAGGCAGAAGAGGGAAGCTGGCCCAAGCGGCCGTAAGAGACTGGGGCGATCGGGGTGGGAAATAGATCTGGTCGCGAGATCTGGGGTGAAGGAGCAGGGGCCGGGGAAAACCGGCCGGAATCCTGCTGGCTCGAGGAAAGCCGTACACGGCGGGAACGTTGGCGAACGATGAGCCGAGGAGATGCCCCGGGATATGCGGGACCACCGCGGAGCAACTCCTTGTCCGACTCGGACGGATCGACACCGAGCGTGAGAACGTCCATTCGGGAACCAACGAAGTAGACGTTTTGAGCGAGGTAAGTGAGCACAAATGACTCGCGGAAGTCCGAAATGGTCGCGTGAAAACGAACGAGACAGACGGGGGATGAAGGGCAGGCAGAGTTTATATGTGTATCGCGGTGTGATTAGAGACGTAGAGCAGGCGTGAGGTACCGGGTGAATCGAGTTAAGACTGATTAGTATCTATGAAGCGGGTTTGAGGCGTGGCCTTGCTCCTGAACCTCAGCTAACCTGTTAGCTCCATTTTTGGAAGACACTCAAAATACGTTCACTTCAGCAAAATTTTATGAAAAAGAATAAAAGTTTAATATTTTTACATTGGCTTACTGTAGCTTTACTGTGGTTTGTACTATGACACCAAGATGAACGCCTAATTGTTTCTGAAGACAGACAGACACTTTATTTATTTAAGGGGAAATTCACTTTCACATTCACACACATATTCAATTTACAAATTGAAGAACCAAGGCACTGAAATGCAAAGAAAATATTAGTGAAAGTTGTGGCAATAAAGATCTGTACTGTGAGCCTCAGCATAGATGGACTAATATTCCCTTGTTCTTGTGTTGGGAATTCTAACAGGCTGCACTGTGCCTATATAATCTATGTTTCTTCTGCTGAGGATCACATTGCATAATTATGTTACAAAGTGCTTCCAAACTCAACAAAATTGCCCATTTTTATTTGTGGACAGGTTAAAGTCTACAGATTGGTCAGAATCCAAGCTGTGTGCTGAGACTGGGTCATTCCACTCTCCAACAACAGGCTTCTTTCCGCTGTTATCACATTCTGGCCTGAGCTTCCGCTGTGCTGCCTTGACTTTACATAGAAGTTAAAGTGTAATCTGAGCAAATATCACCATTCACCAAAATGCACCCTTAGGCTCACTTTTCAAAGCTTCACACAAAATACGGTTTTTACATGCTTAAAATGATCCCCGGTGAGGGAAGATGCTTCTTTGTGTTATGGTTCTGAAATAGGTTTGGCCCTCTCAGCTAATGACAGTTTGTGTTTATTCATAATAAATAGCTGGAATATGAATTCAGCTTCTTCCAGCAACACTGTTATTAAAACTATAAGCAACCGTTTCAACAAACTCCTGTTTGTTAACTCCTCCTGGCAGACAGGACAGTCAAAGGATTTTCTCCTTACAGAACATGTGGCTTTAGTTTAATGGATAGATTCTTCTCCTGGTACCCTTTCAGGGTTTTCTGGCCATGCTGTTGCCACACAGCTTCAGAGCAGAATCTTATATTATTAAGACAATCTCCTTACTTGATGCAGCTGTTATATTTCCTCTCTGTTAACAGCATTAAAAAAACACAGTTTACTTCATCTACAAGCCCAATACTTTTAGAAGCATTGTGCTGTTTGTTTAGTTCTGGTCTAAACTCAGTCTTTAACAGTTTTGACTATTTAAAACACACAGATACCACAACATTTGCGCTTTTATAATTTAAACATATTTTCTAAATTAAATCTCTCTGTGGTGTGGTATGATTTGATTTGTCCAACTGCTTCCTCTCTTTATCGAAGTCTCCTTATTGCCAACAACTCTTGCATGATTTCTGTCACTAGATGGCAGCCTTCAATAGAAATCTCTCTCCTTAAGGTGTGTGATGAAACATGGAAGTGGCAAGGAAGTATAAACCTTTTGGTTGACCTCCACATAATCAGCCAGTGTCACTGATGCCTGTTCCACTGCCCTGTTAAACCTGTTGAGGCAGGCCGACTTCTATCATCATTGTGTTGATAGTTTATTCTTTGGGTTCTAAATGCTTCAATAAGTACAGGTGTTCACCTTCCCAGTGAAGTAAAGTGAGCCCAAAGTGATACGTCTCCACTAAAAACATACCCACGAGTTAGCAAAAGTATGAAAAAGAGAGCTTTCTGAAACGTTTCTTTGTGAAAAGGAAAAGGTCCAAAAGAAGAGACAGAAGATCTTACAACTTCCAAGAAAAAGACAGCTACATTTAACAGATAATACCAGAAGTCCTAGTGAAAATATGGATTTATTGGGCAGGACATATAAATGCACCGAACCCCTGCTCTGCTTAGTATGTGGTAACTGGTTTTCAAATGAGGCAATCAAACCTTTAAAACTGCCCTTGACAGACTGTCTTGTCACAGTGAAATAGCCACTGATTCAGCATTGTGGTGAGTTGTACTTTTCATGCACTTTATATTTGTTTTTTTGGTAAATAGTATTTTAAATTCAATTCAATTCAATTCAGTTTAATTATATAGCGCCAATTCACAACAGATGTCATCTCAAGGCACTTAACAAGAAGTCATTTCAATACATTTATACAAACATTCCAATCAGTTAAAAAGTTTCCTATTTAAGGAATCCCAGCAGATTGCGTCAGTCATTGGCATGAGGTTGGGCCCCGTTGATGCACACTTTCCAACCACAGCAATCCCTCATACTGAGCATGCTTGTAGCGACGGTGGAGAGGAAAAACTCCCCTTTAACAGGAAGAAACCTCCAACAGAACCAGGCTCAGTAGGAGCGGCCATCTGCCACGACGGTCTGGGGGTTTGAGAAGACAGAGCAGAAACACAGAAGGAACAGAAGATCTGATATAAGAGAACTTTCTATGTTACAGAAAGTAAAAAGTTAATAACAGGACACAGTGGATGTTCAGTTACTGGGATCATCATCCCAGTCGATGCCCCCCGTCCAACAGGGCATTGCAGCCAAGCAGGATACCAGACCAGGTATATCTTCTATGGAGAGAAAAACACTGAGAGAAAACAAAGTTAACAGTCGAAATAGCAGAATGTACTGTAATACAACTGTAGAGTCGTAGGAGAAAAAGGAAGTAGCAGAGTGAAGAAAATTGGTAAGTCTGTCCTCCAGCAGTCTAAGCCTATAGCAGCATAACTACAGAGATAGCTCAGGATGACCTTAGCCACTCTAACTATAAGTTTTATCAAAAAGGAAAGTTTTAAGCCTGGCCTTAAAAGTAAACAGAGTGTCTGCCTCACGGACTAAAGCTGGGAGCTGGTTCCACAGGAGAGGAGCCTGATAACTAAAAGATCTTCCTCCCATTCTACTTTTAGAAATCCTAGGAACTACAAGTAAACCTGCAGTCTGAGACCGAAGTGCTCTGTTAGGAACATATGGAACAATTAGATCTCTGATGTATGATGGAGCTTGATTATTAAGGGCTTTGTATGTAAGAAGAAGGCTCTTGAATTCTATTCTGGATTTAACAGGGAGCCAATGAAGGGAAGCTAAAACAGGAGAAATGTGATCTCTCTTTTTAATATTCATCAGAACTCTTGCTGCCGCATTTTAAATCAACTGAAAGCTTTTAATGGCATTTTGTTGACTTCCTGATAGTAAAGAATTACAGTAGTCCAGCCTTGAGGTAACAAATGCATGGACTAGTTTCTCAGCATCACTCCTGGACAGGATGTTTCTAATTTTAGCAATATTCCAGAGGTGAAAGAAAGAAATCCTAGAAACCTGTTTAATATGGGATTCAAATGTCAAGTCTCGGTCAAAAATAACACCGAGGTTCTTTACGTTATTACTGGGGGCCAATTTAATGCCATCCAGATGAAGTGATTGACTAATCAGTTTCTGTTTAAGAACTTCTGGTCCAAAGACAGACCAGAACAGACACAAGTCCATTATCTGAGGCCATGAGAATATCATTAGTAACCTTCACCAGTGCTGTTTCAGTGCTATGATGAGCTCTAAAACCTGACTGAAACTCTTCAAACAGCTCGTTGCTGTTTAGATGCTCACAGACTTGATTAGCAACAATTTTCTCAAGGACTTTGGATAAGAAAGGAAGGTTAGATATGGGTCTGTAATTCACTAAGTCATCTTGATCAAGGGAAGGTTTCTTGAGTAAAGGTTTAATTACAGCTATTTTAAATTCCTATGGTAAGTATCCGTTTACTAAGGATAGATTCATCATATCCAAAATGGGGCCAGGACCCAAATGGAACACTTCTTTAAATAATCTGGTTGGAATTGGGTCCAACATACAAGTTGAAGGTTTAGATGAGGCTAATATTTTTGATAATTCCGAAAGCTCGACTGAATCAAAACAGCCTAAGCACAACTGAGGTTCTACAGTTCTTTCCGATACTGCCTCAATCATGTTTGGGAGGATGCCAATGATTTTATTTATTTTTATTAAGTGGTTCTTTTTACTGGTTGCTGTCCAGTGCTCCAGTATGTACTGGGTAAACCATCACCAACTGAATTGAAGGCGTTTGTCTTGGCTGCACCAAATGGGCTCGTACTGGGCTGGTTTTGACTTTGTGGTCCACCAAGGCAAGACCACCTTCAGAGTCTCAGAATGATATGGCAACGGAGAGCAAGCTATAGTTCAATTGGCCAAATCTGCCCACCTGTACTTGCGGGGTTCTTTGCCACTATCAACTTGCTTGGACACTGCAAAAGGGAGTTGAACTCTAATGGTGAACAGATGAAATAGTGCAACAGTATAGGGGATACGCCCTTCAACAACAAAGGAAGAGAGCATTGGGAATGGCGGCTGGATGAAGTCTATAAAATAGAAACACATTAACTTTCCAGCATAAATGCACACAGTCGTGATCAGAGTTTCTCTCAAAAAGGCTTTTGTTAACTCTTTTTGAGTTTCCATAAAGTAAGAAACAGTTATGTAGAAGTTTCACTCGTTCTTATTATGACTTTTTGGTGTTCTCCTGTGGAATTTAATGTATAACATTAAAGTCCATCAAAGTCCAAAAAAGGGAGTGATAAGAAATGTAGTCAGGAGGATTTATATAATTTAGTTTTTTAACTCTAGCAGTCAGTGGCTACTGAGTTGAATAAATGCAATAGAATGCTGAGGGGTGTCAGACACAAGATCAATTATTTAGAAAATTGTAAACGTTTACTAATTTCTCTTGATAAATTTAAACAGTTATTTAATTTGGGAACAAGAACAAGAAGTGTATAGTTAATAACATGAGTTTTGTTTCAAGAGACAACATGATCAGACAGCAGAAGATTAGAATTTTTCAAATATATTTTAGAACAGAAAAACCTTAAAATATTGATTTGAAAACAGTAATTATAGGGGTACTATGTAAAAGGAATAGAAGCAGCTACATTAATATGTGTCAGGGTAAAACACCTCTAACACCTGTAACATAAAGAATATACCTAATCACAAGGAGAGCCTGAAACCATCCAGTGTTGCAGACCACATGTTTTCAGAGCATGGGAATACAAAGCTGAATCCTCACAGTTTCATATATCCACTGATATAATTTCAAAAAGGATTTTCTGCATGAGCATCACAATTCAACTGTGATTCACATTGTCCAGTTAATTGTGGCCATCCTGCAATGATCACTGCATTGGTGGGAAGCTTCCTGAAGTAGGGTAGAACACAAGATGTAAGTAACACAAATAACAATACAATTCCAATTTGTACCAGCATTCTCAGCAGAATTTGCTTCCAACTTCCCGTCAGTAGCCAAGTTAGAAAGTATCCATGTAATTTTTGATCCTGGTCATTTGCATCTGGAAAAGCAATATTTGCAATGGCCTCAGGTATCACATGATTATCCTCATCATTAGATGGTATGAAGGTGCAACAGGATGTACCTACAATCGCCTCCACTGGAGGCAGTCAGTTGACTGCCACCTATTTAGCAGAGCCATTAATCTCAATTTCTGCATTTCAGCTGCTATGCCTTTTAAACCTACCAAGGAAGAATTAACAAAACCCACTGAATCTATAATTTAATGTTCACAATCATAGCATGATCTTACCCACCTCGGTCCATGGGAAAAGTGATAATAGGTGAATGTTAAACACAATTAACATGAAATGAAATCAGTGAGACAGCTGAGGTTCGGGTCAGAAAAGGAGGGGGAGGCCCTCACTCCAGGGAGCCCGAGTCACAGATAGCCTGTGGGACAAAAAGTCATAAATCTCAGCTCTGTGTCAAGCTGGAGAACAGCACATGGAGTCTAAGGAAGAGTCATAAAACTAGCTTTGGCTAAAGGAGCACATGGGGGAAGCGTCCATGTGGTAGGCCTCTGCTTTAACGACAGACTAAAGACAATGGAGTTAAACTTTTCAGCTAAGACCAGCTAACGCAGGCCGGACCAAGCCCGGCTCTGCCGACGGAGTGATCGGGGAGCGAGAGAGAGATAGAGAGAAAAGAGAGGAAGGAAAAAGAAAGAAAGGTGTGATCTGCTCAGGATAAAACAAACAGTTTCAAACATAGCAATTACAGCTCCAACTTATGCGTGCGGCGACGCAAAATGAGCAAACAAGTATAGCGCTTAAAAACGCTTTAAACCAACAATGAACAAGATCTAACTCGTTAAAACTCTATTTTCTCTATTTATCTCCACCCAGACACAATATTAGTATAAATGAACCGGTTCAGTCCGACTTTGCTTTGAAGGAGGTTCAGTCCACTAGGAGGAGAGCGAATTGTGTCCGTGGTTGAACAAGCAAAGGAAGAGTTATAAAAAAACCTGTACAGGATTAAAGGATCGTGTGGCCCAAAGGCAGGCTGGATGGCCTGTAGGTCGACGTCTAACGAACTGTCTGGGAACAGTTCTGATATAGCTCAAACGAGATACACAAACCGTATGAGCACTTCGAAGCTTTGAAATAAGTTCTTCCCCGGTCCAGCGGGTCAGAACAAAAGAGAATCTTCACCGGTGAAAAGTCCTCTGTTCAGCAGTAGTTCATCCAAGAACTTCTGGCTTGAGAACAGTTTGAAAATGGGTGTGACTACTCTTTATAGCCCCTTTGGCTGTGATGTCATCGCCGATGTCACCATGGGTGGTCACGGACCAATAGGAGTGTGTTGGGGGTCACTGCTAGGATTGCTGGGAAATGTGGTCTTCCAACAGTCTGTTCAGTTCATCTTATGAGAAATACAATCACAACATAATGTAAAAACAGCAGTAAAGCAAGAAGCATACACAAAACATGATACATCAAAGCATTACTCAAAGGCAGCTCTAAACAGATACATTTTTAGTTGTGATTAAAAGAACGCAGTGTTTCAGCAGCTTTGCAGTTGTCTGGAAGTTTGTTCCTTCTCCATATTTGGTTCTAATTCTAGGGACGTTGAGTAGACTGGAATTAAAGGACCTGAGTGGTCTGGGGGGTGGTATAGTAACAGTAGATCTTCAACATACTTTGGTGCTAAGCCATTCAATGAGTTATAAACTAGTAAAGTATTTTGAAGTATATTCTCTGAGCTACAGGGAGCCAGTGTAAGGACTTTAGAACTGGGGTAGGTGCTCTACTTTCCTGGTTCTAGTGAGGAACACGAGCAGCAGCATTTTGGATCAGCTGCAGCTGTCTAATTGACTTTTTAGGCAGACCTGTAAAGAAGCTGTTACAGTAATCAATGATATCTGAGGTTTTCACAAGGAAATTATCTACCAGCCTATTTACTGAGTTGGAGTTGGGAGATGAGGGGCATGTGGTGGAAGGGTAAATACTTTTAAAGGTTTCAACAGAACTGTCCCCGAGAAAACGCTTTTTGACAGTTATCTCACTGTGGCTAGATATTGTAGCAGAGATGGTTCTTTCAAAGAAAACACAAATGGTCAGATAACACAATATCAATTACCGAGATGTCAGATCTAGTTAAACCTTTGCTGATAATTAAGTCCAGAGTGTGTGCTCCATTGTGTGTTGGTTGTTTGACATGCTGGGTCAGGCCGAAGTTGTGAAGAGTGTCACTTAATGTTTTTGCTAGTCTATCCTGTGGGTTGTCAGTATGGATGATAAAGTCCCCCACAATGATTAATTAGTCATAATCGACATATATTATACATATTACGAAAAGACGGTCGCTGAAATCATTAAAGAAGTTACAGTTACGTTTTGGGGTATTATATAAACTTGGAAATATAGCTTTTTTAGGCTCATTTATCAGGGTGGCTAGGTATTCAAAAGGGTCAAAATGTGCCCAGGGATACGTTTGTAAAGTTCATTGAGTTGTGAAAAATTTTGGCTACACCTCGACCTCGTCTGTGTTTCCTGCTCTAGCTTAATAAATTGTAATTTGGAGGAGTAGATTCTATCAATCCAGATGTTTCATTATTTACATCTAGCCAGGTTTCAGATAAAAAAGGGCACTTGTTTTATGTTCAGTAATGAGTTTATTAATTAGGAGTGACTTTCCTGATAAAGACCTAATATTTAATAAAGCCAACTTAAGTGATTTGATAATCGGTAGCTGAACCTTCTGACAGGTGATCGTTTGAGATTTGTTTTATTATAAGTGCGTTTGGCTTTAATCTTTTGTTTTCTCTTGCTAACAAGGACTTGAATAATTTTTTCGGGGTGGCCGGACAACTTCTGGAAGACGGTGGGAGTGGGAATACTGTCCGGTTCCTTTGCACATCAGATGTCCGTGATTATCAGTTCAGCCATGGGCAGAGTGCATCCAGTGTTAGTTCCAGAGGCCTGATGTAGTCCAAGTTTTGGTGTTAATTGTGATCCAATTCTAATTTGTGCTTTCAGTTTATCTGAGAAATCTCTCAGATAAACAGAGATTCATCAGGTGTCGATGTGGCTGATGACATTTTAATACTTGCTGGAAAAGTTTGTTTCTGTCAGTCTGTACAGCTGTCTGGGATGATGTAATCTTCACTGTGTCGGTAAATGTTTGTTCTCTGATAGTATCCACAGGCTGTGCTTTGAGGCCATGCTTCTAGGCCAGGTCAGTTCTTAGGTGTTTATTTAGATAACAGAAAATATTTGAGGTCAAGAGTCTCAGTCCAGCTCTATTAAGATAACGCTCATTTGATTTGAACAAGTGCTTTGCACATTCAAATATTTTTAAGTTATTAAAGGGGCTATATGCAATTTTCTAAAATTGAAAACTCGCGACTGACACCTGTGGCCAAAAAACGGAACTGCTCTTCCTTTCTGCTCGCTCTCGCAGCGCACCCTCGTACGCCGGTTGCTCTCAATCTTCGATCTTTTTTGCGCACTTGTCAGGGGTTTAACTTTTTTTGTCTTATGTGGAGTTCCTGTTGGTGTCAAAGTTGTCTTTGGTCTCTTCTGTGGCTTCGCACAATCCATTGAAATCCTTGTGAGTGCTGACTAGCGGTGGTGGCAGAGTGATCTGAAACTTTTAACATGAACGCGCTTGACGTCACATCCGCAGACAGCGTATAGAAAAAAATTGATACAAGCTTATAGGTGCATCCACTGTGAGGTGACAAGGTGTCAGTATGCTCATCAGGAGATGATTGAGTCATAAATGGTCAAATAAAAATGCTATTGTTATGTTTATCATGCGAAAAAAGTTGCATATAGCCCCTTTAATAAATGGGATCGATTTTTCCTCAGATTTTCTCTTCAACCATTTATGGAGCATGCAAAGTCTACTGTACCTCTCATCATTTCCTTCAGGGACTGGTCTGCTGATAAATATGTTTATGTTAAGTCCACCAAGTCTCTTTAGCAGATCAGAAAAGTCTGATTTGAGAACTTTAGATTGCTTTTTGGCTACATCATTTGATCCTGCATGGATAACAAGCTTTTCCCATTTAGGGTGTTATTCTAAAATCGTTTGGATTTCTTCTGATATTTATCTCACTGTATTCTTGGGGCAGCTGATAACACTAGTTTTCTGGCTACAAAAATCTTCGAGACCATTAATTGATCCATCATGTATGATGAGAACTTTTGGTGGGGGGGTTCTTGCTTTCTTATCTGTCCGCTTCATATGGATGGATTTCTCCTGGTGGCCTTGACTGGTCCCAGGGGCTGTGTTGTCTTTCAGGGACTGAGGGCTGCAAATGTATTTCTCAGCAGTATTCCAGCGGGAGTGATATCTCTTGCTTTGGGTTGAGGGTTCTATCGTTTCTTCTTGCTGGGAGCAGAAAAAGCAGGTGTAGATTCAGTACGCTTTAAAGACAGCCAGTCTTCGTTGAATTGGGAATGGGGTGTTCTACCCGTTAAACGCTTTTTGGCTGGAGGAGTAGCATTGTTCTGTGGTTTCTGTGCGAGACTGTTGGACCGAGGTAACACCGGGCTGCCAGGTAATTCCTCCCTGCGTGTAGTCATCGGTAACGTTGTCTCATTTCCATATCCAGCATTTAGATCAAACTTAATCTGAAGATGGTGTAGTTTTGTCTCAATTGTTTCAATTCTCTGGAGCAGTTTCTCAAAGTCCTCAGCTGAGCAAAATGCTCTTTTGGTAATTCACAGTCCTTCAGAAAGTAATTCAATAAAGAGATGCGGTCTAATACTGTGACTCCAGAGGCTGTGTGTATAAAGTAACTAAGAAAAAAGCTAAGAAATGAAAATAAGAAAAGAGAATAAGGCTAGAGGTCAGGAGAGGTTGAGAGAGGCTGCTCCACCTTCAGCAGTCAGAGTAGTAGTATCATCAGTCACTCCATCTCTAACCACTATTAATATGGCACTTTGTAATGTTCGCTCTCTGCTTAACAAAACCTTTATAATAAATGATCTGATTTTAGACCATAATCTTCAGTGTTTATTTTTAACAGAAACATGGCTAAGTGCAGATGCCACTGTTGTTCCTACAGAGGCCTCCCACCAAATTTTAACTTCACTTATTCTACGAGGAGTAGCAAAAGGGGAGGTGACACTGCTTTTATAAGTTCATCAACATTTGCTGTTTCATTTGATAACTATTTTACTTTTGAACATAATGCAATTTTTTTAAGCACACCTCAGATTTTATGTGTCACAGTTTATAGGCCTCCTAAAAAGAGTGCACTTCTTATTCAAGAATTTTCAGAGTTTTTATCAATTTTGCACAACTCTTATGAAAGAATATTTTTAGCTGGTGATTTTAATCTACATATAGATAACATTTTAGATCCTTTATCAACAGCATTTTTAAAGATTTTGAATTATATGAATTTTAGTCTACATTTCATGCAGCAGACTCACAAGAGTTGTTGTTGACTTGGGTGTCTCTGACCACTACTGTGTGTTTTTTTAACAGCACCAGTTTTATCCAGCAGGAGACCTCTGTGAGAACTGTCAGGAAACATAATCTAACCCCTGAAGTTTTTCTGGAAGTTTTTCAAGAGCTTCCTCCTATTCTCTTACATGCCCCCTGTGATTTTATTGTCAGTGATGTTAACAGTAGGCTTCAATCCTTTCTCGAACTGCTGGTGTTGTGGTAAATGGTGCACGTTCGAGGTGGTCCCATTAAAAATGCAACGTGAAAGAATGTGTGTTTTTCAAGAGGTAAGGCTCGGGTCAGACTCACATGAGTCGTGGCCCAGCTGAATTATAGCCTTGGCTAAGAGGACGTGTTCCCTCAGAGGAATGTGGAGTTGATAAGTTGTTATGGAGAGGAAACATCTGGATACTGTCAGACAGATCGTGCATCAATATGACGCACGAACTAGGTATAAAAATCTATGTGCTAATGAAAGAGGGGGAGTCTTGCTGGGGTAATTGAGGACGACAGAACTGTGTGTCATCAATGCTTTGTCCTGCTCAGAGAAGGTATGTAAACTAATAAACCGGGAGAGACTTGTAATGGCAAATAAATAGTATCTCAGGGTTTCCATTATAAAGAAGACTTGAGTCCAAGAAGGCGTTTAAGTATTTAATTCAAACATGTCTGGCCAGACACGGAGGAGACAGAGTTACTCGTGCATCACCCTACCAACCTATCTAACTAACCGCTTAAATAGTATTCAGCAATCATTGTTTATCTCTGTAGATGTCTTCTCCAACCTTCACGCCCCGCCTCCAGAGTAACCGCTTCACGCGAGTCATAGCAACACATAAAGCAGCTCATCCGAAGGCCAGACTGTTATCTTACTGCCCCGGCGTCTGTCTCTCTGGTGACCTGACACATATGTCTTTCTCATAACATTAAGCTGGAACAATAAGCTAGTCATTTTACACTAGATGCATTCACTAAACAGAGAATATACACTTAATTCCTAATTGCATAACAATTTTCCACCACAATTCCCTGCTTTTATTAACTTAAATAATACCATAAATATAAAGGGAAATTCAAAAGTGCTATCACAAATCCCCCTAAAAGGTTGGTAGGTTGATCAAAAAAAAAGACAATGTTCAAAACACGAATTACAATCAGACATGAGACATGCTTGGCCATGGAATTAGCTCACAGTGACAAATATTAGATCCTTCCAGATGACTTTGCTGAGACTCCTGTGCATTGAGACCGAAAACCCACGGGGTCTTCTTACGCCATTTTCTTCTGGGCAAAATGTCATCTCAACAGCCCCTCGCCCCAGAGGCGGCCATCCACAGGTCTCGTCATCGGTCAGGATGTTCTAGATAAAACACAGAACAAAGGAGAAATTATGTAGCATCTTCCAGTACACTTCAGAGGGTATTACATCAACACTATATGTTGAAATGTATACTCTTCCCTTGCGCTGTTTGTTGTCTGTTGCCATGAAGTCAGCCTCCGCCAGCATCCAGTGACCCGTAGCCACCGATCAGTCCGTCCTCAGAAAGGAGAGAGATCACCCCTCAGAAGGTCCTTCAGTGAGAACCTCCCAATTCGACCCTTGGGAGCTGAGCTAATTAGGTATTAGAGCATTGATGTTCAAACATAGGTGAGCCAATTCACAAAAGATGAATAGGATGATTATGACAAGTATATCCAACACACTCGGAGTATGGTTTCAGATCAACCTGATGCAACTGTGTGCAAAAGCAATTCTAAACAACTCACAACCTGGTTAATGAGCCAAACCTCATCAACTGAAGCTAGATTACAATTAAGGTAAATGTCTCCAAATCACTCTCTACTAAATCCATGCCAAGAAAAAGACAACCAACCATTCCAACTTGTGAGAGTAAAAAATCCCAAGAATCAACTACTCCCAGCAAGAAGTAAAGAAGGTTTTCAGATCAAATGAAAACTTTTTAAAGTTCCCAGACACAATATGTACTACAAGTCTGAACCCAAACCGAAATGGAATATGAAGTCAGATGTCAAGTCCAGGTAGAAAAAACCCTCATTAATTTATGACGGAGTTATGATTCACAAGAAACTCAATTACTTGCAAGTTACAATTCTCTTCATAATCCCTTAAAAATCTGTTCCAATTACTTTCAAATCCAATTCCCCCTTTTTTTTAAGGCATCGTCTTGCACATGCCTTAAAAAAAATCAAGAAACAAGGAAACAATAACTTCAACTCCTTCTCCAGTGTCAAGAAAAGAAACATAGTAGGTTAAAGGTCATGCATAAGACATAACCTCAGAACCTGTGTATCCTGCTGCTGTCGCCGCTGAGGCAGCTTCAACCCCCAGATGATCATATCCCAATCATTTAGGTTTGCAATTAGGTTCTTATATTTGAATTACCTTGTTGTTGAAAGTGCGCCACACAAACAAAATTGCCTGGCCCTGCCCCGCAAAAACAAAACAAACTAATAAGTTCCCCACATAGTTACCTAATGTATTTAAGAATTTTAGTCCTACTTGCATTAGCTACAAAACACTTCATTTCCCTCTGGGATCAATAAAGTATTTTGAGTTGAATTAGACAACTTCTTCAGACCCTGCTTTTCCAGAATCTAATTGATGTTACAGTAAGGATTATCTTTGCAACCACCTTAGTCAACATTTTTTGCTCATCTGTTTCTTACAGTTTATTCTCTGTTAACTCCTTAAAAAAAACAATACATTTATTCTAAATGCACAATTTTAAAAGCTGTACAACTGTAAAACATCTCTATTTCAACTTATCTAACTCAGTTGCACATTTAGATTTGAGTATGCCACTTCTATTTTAATAACAACGATGTCAAGTAACCTTTTTACCTGTACCTGATGCTCTTGCTTAAGAAAGAAACGTTTTCTTCATTGCAGTTTCTGTGTAGGACTTGAGTTATACTTTATACTTTACCGGAGTAATTATCTATTTGCCCACTTTATGTATTCCAGAACTGAAGTTGTGTTGACTGTTTTGTTTAACTCGACTCAATATCTTGCATGTCAACCTGGACACACCATTAATGGCAAGCCAAGCCAGGCTGACGGGTCTCTTAGATGGCATCAACATTTTCACTCTGACGGGAAGGCCGGCCAAATTTACTATTTAAGGTAAAGAAAATAATTTTAATATTCTCGTCAGAGTGTGGTGGAGATGCTGTGATGTCAGAAAGTTCATTGCTGAATGCTGTTCCTCAAAAACGGACAGAGAGACAGGAGTTTTGACAAGTGTGACTGTGTGCGTAGCTGTAAGAATGAGAATTGAAGCTGCAAGCAGCCTGGAACGGCCCTCGCAGCAAAGCGCCGCTTCGGCCTATGTTGCAACCGCCTGACCCACGCACCGTCAACAAGATGGCCGACTTCCTGTGGGGTTTGGATTATTGCTCCAAGATACTTTTTTGTAGGTCCTGAGACCCTCCATTGGTATACCGGATTTCATAATCCTCAGATAATATATGGCTGGTTGCTGGCTATTTTAGTCATTCTAGGGGGCGCCGTGCTGAAATTAGACCACGCCCACCAAAAATGTGCATTCATATCTCTTAAGGGTTGGACCAGTAACGATCCTATGTAATATGGTGCAAATCAATTAAGTTTTGTGGAAATTAGAGCCAAACGTATGGCCATGGCGTGAAGCCCTACTTCGCCACGCCGCCACAGCCCCTCCCTTTTTCGTAGCCTCTCAGTGTTTGACACACAGTTACCCCAACTTGTTTACAGTCACTGTGCACTGGTTCATGTTGATTGGGTCATGTGTGTGAAATATGGACCTTCCCACGTAAAAAACAACACTTCCTGTTCTCAGGGGGCGGGGCTTAGGTATTGTCAATATTTTACTGATGAAATTTGTTGGGGACCAGATGATTACCAATCACAGTTGTTTTCATGTCTCTGTGACTTTCTTATTAAGAGATATTAAAAAATTAAAATTTCTCGGCGAGTACGACATTTTTGAGGCCAGGTCCCACCCCTTTAACATTCACGAAAACTCAAGATTTTGATAACTTAAGCTCCCCCAAGCCTGAAGGCTAAGTTGACCGATTTGCAAGCCGATCGGTCAAAATCCCTAGGAGGAGTTCGATCAAATAGAGAGGCAAATTTGGGCCAAAAATGGGTCAAAATCGCACGTTCAAAGCAAGATGGCCGACTTCCTGTGCGTTTGGGATGGCGATGTTTTGAGGCTTTTTGGTAGGTCTTGGCATGATCTAACAGTGTGCCAAAGGACATCGCTCTACGTGAAAAAAGGGTCTATGGGGAGGGTGTTTTGAAGCGTTCCGGGGGGCGCTGTTGAGCCATTTCTTTTGGGACTTCCGCGAAACCATTAAAATACGTAAATTGCACACACGACTCATGCAGCCGCCAAATGTCAGGAGTTTTTGAATATGTTAAAGCCTCCAAAAAGCCAATTCATTTGACGGAAGAATAATAATTAAAGCTGCAAGCAGCCTCGAACGGCCCTCGCAGCAAAGCGCCGCTTCGGCCTATGTCGCGACTGCCTGACCCATGCATCCGCCTGACCCACTCACCGCCCCCTTAACGCCAACCCAAAGAATCCAATGAGCCGCCACTGAGCCTCCAATGAGCCTCCACTGAGCCTCCACTGAGCCTGCTTATTAAACCTGCATCTAGGGGGCGCTGAGGAGGGAATAGGCCACGCCCACCAAATATTTTAATAAATATCTATTAGGGGTTGAACTAATATACATGTTGCTGAATTTGGAGCAGATTGGATGATCTATGTGGAAATTAGAGGCAAACGTATTTCCATGGCGTGACGCCATTATTCGCCATGCTACCACAGCCACACCCTCTTTCATACACCCTCAGTACTAGCCAACTAATGATCCCATCCTGTTTTCAGTCAATGATCACAGACAGATGTTGATTAGGTAAAAGAAGGCAAATCCTGATTTTCCTATGTAAAACATTGCACTTCCTGTTCTCAGGGGGTGGGGCTTAGGTCACATGAGCAAATGAGACTATGAATGTGTTCAGTGGTGGTATGTGTTGAGAATCAGGAAGTGTGGTACATCTGTGACCTTGTATGTGGAAGTTACTAAACCATGACCTCCTATGGCAAGAAGCCTGACTTTGAGGCTTAGCCACGCCCACATGCTTTGATGCAGAAAAATTCTTCGCGACCGCCTGACCCACGCACTTGCCTGACCCACGCACCGCCCCCTTAAGACCAACACAAAGCCTCCACTGAGCCTGCTTATCAAACCTGCATCTAGGGGGTGCTGAGGAGGGAATAGGCCACGCCCACCAAATATTTTAATAAATATCTGTTAGGGGTTGAACTAATATCCATGTTGCTGAATTTGGAGTAGATTGGATGATCTATGTGGAAATTAGAGGCAAACCTATTTCAATGGCGTGACGCCATGATTCGCCATGTTACCACAGCCACACCCTCTTTCAGACACCCTCAGTACTGGCCAACTAATGACCCCACGCTGTTTTCAGTCAATGATCACAGACAGATGTTGATTAGGTAAAAGAAGGCAAATCCTGATTTTCCTAAGTAAAATATTGCACTTCCTGTTCTCAGGGGGTGGGGCTTAGGTCACATGAGCAAATGAGACTATGAATGTGTTCAGTGGTGGTATGTGTTGAGAATCAGGAAGTGTGGTACAGCTGTGACCTTGTATGTGGAAGTTACTAAACCATGACCTCCTATGGCAAGAAGCCTGACTTTGAGGCTTAGCCACGCCCACATGCTTTGATGCAGAAAAATTCTTCGCGACCGCCTGACCCACGCACCACCCCCTTAACATCAACACAAAGCCTGCACTGAGCCCTCTTATCAAACCTGCATCTAGGGGGCGCTGAGGAGGGAATAGGCCACGCCCACTAAATATTTTAATAAATATCTATTAGGGGTTGAACTAATATCCATGTTGCTGAATTTGGAGCAGATTGGATGATCTATGTGGAAATTAGAGGCAAACATATTTCAATAGCGTGACGCCATGATTCGCCATGTTACCACAGCCACACCCTCTTTCAGACACCCTCAGTACTGGCCAACTAATGACCCCATCCTGTTTTCAGTCAATGATCACAGACAGATGTTGATTAGGTAAAAGAAGGCAAATCCTGATTTTCCTATGTAAAACATTGCACTTCCTGTTCTCAGGGGGTGGGGCTTAGGTCACATGAGCAAATGAGACTATGAATGTGTTCAGTGGTGGTATGTGATGAGAATCAGGAAGTGTGGTAAAGGTGTGACCTTGTATGTGGAAGTTAATACACCATGACCTCCTATGGCAAGAAGCCTGAATTTGAGGCTTAGCCACGCCCACCTACTTTGATGCAGACAAATTGTTTTGATAACGTTTTATCCCCAATGTCTTAAGTCCCTCCTTGGCCGTTTTGAAGTCTGTAAGTGAAAAGCTCTAGGAGGAGTTCGTTGAAATCCGACTTATATGCATGGAACAATATGATTAGGCTGGATTCAAAATGGCCGACTTCCTGTGAGGTTTGGACCATGGCTCCAAGAGACTTTTTTGTAGGTCCTGAGACATTCCATCTATATGCCGGATTTCATATTCCTCTGATGAAATATGGCTGGGGGCTGGCTGTTTTAGTGATTTAAGGGTGTGACAAGAAGCCTGACTTTGAGGCTTAGCCACGCCCACATGCTTTGACACAGAAAAATTATTTTGATAACTTTTGATCCCCAATGCCTTCCGTCTCTCCTCAAGCGTTTTGAAGTCTGTACATGAAAAGCCCTAGGAGGAGTTCATTCAAATACGTCGATTACCAATAGGACAAGATGGTGGGTTGGATTCAACATGGCCGACTTCCTGTGGGGTTTGGACCATGGCTCCAAGATACTTTTTTGTAGGTCCTGAGACCCTCTATACCGGAGTTCATAATCCTCAGATAATATATGGCTGGGGGCTGGCTATTTCAGTCATTCTAGGGGGTGCCGTGCTTAAATTAGACCACGCCCACCAAAAATTTGCATTCATATCTCTTAAGGCTCCCACCAGGGAGGCGTCCAGGAGGCATCCTGACCAGATGCCCGAGCCACCTCAACTGACTCTTCTCGATGTGGAGAAGCAGCGGCTCTACTCTGAGCCCCCTCCGGATGACTGAGCTTCTCACCCTATCTCTAACGGAGAGCCCAGACACTCTGCGGAGGAAACTCATTTCAGCCGCTTGTATCCGTGATCTCGTTCTTTCGGTCACCACCCAGAGTTCGTGACCATAGATGAGGGTAGGAACGTTGATCGACCGGTAAATCTCTCTCTTCACCACGACAGACCGGTAAAGCGCCCGAATAACAGCAGATGCCCCACCAATCCGTCTATCGATCTCCCGCTCCATTTTTCCCTCATTCGTGAACAAGACCCCCAGATACTTAAACTCCTCCACTTGGGGAAGGACCCCATCCCCGACCTGGAGAAGGCACCCCACCCTTTTCCGGCTCAAGACCTAGGTTTCGGATTTGGAGGTGCTGATTCTCATCCCAGCCGCTTCACACTCGGCTGCGAACCGCTCCATCGAAAGCTGTAGATCACGTTCCGATGAAGCCAACAGGACCACGTCATCTGCAAAAAGCAGACCCGATCCTGAGGCCACCAAAACGGATCCCCTCAACGCCTTGGCTGCGCCTAGTGATCCTGTCCATAAAAGTTAGGAACAGGATCGGTGACAAAGGGCAACCTCACTGGAAACAAGCCCGACTTACTGCCGGCAATGCGAACCAAACTCTGGCACTGGTCGTACAGGGACCTAACAGCCTGTATCAAGGGGACCGGTACGCCATACTCCCGGAGCACCCCCCACAGGGCCCCCCGAGGGACACGGTCGAACGCCTTCTCCAAGTCCACAAAACACATGTAGACCGGTTGGGCGAACTCCCACGCACCCTCCAGGACCCTGCTGAGGGTGTAGAGCTGGTCCAGTGTTCCATGGCCAGGACGAAAACCGCATTGTTCCTCCTGGATCCGAGGTTCGACTATCCGGCGGACCCTCCTCTCCAGAACCCCTGAATAGACCTTACCAGGGAGGCTCAGAAGTGTGATCCCCCTGTAGTTGGAACACACCCTGTGGTCCCCCTTTTTAAACAGGGGGACCACCACCCCGGTCTGCCAATCCAAGGGAACTGCCCCCGATGTCCACGCAATATTGCAGAGCCACGTTAACCAACACAGCCCCACAACATCCAGAGCCTTGAGGAACTCCGGTCGAATCTCATCCACCCCCGGAGCCCTGCCACCGAGGAGCTTTTTAACGACCTCTGTGACCTCAGCACCAGAGATTGGAGAGACCGACCTCAAGTCCCCAAACCCTGCTTCCAGATTGGAAGGCGTGCTGGTGGGATTGAGGAGGTCTTCGAAGTATTCCATCCACCGACCCAAAACGTCCTGCGTCGAGGTCAGCAGCACACCATCCCCACTGTAAACAGTGTTAGTGGCAGACCGCTTTCCCCCCCTGAGACGCCGGATGGTGGACCAGAATCGCTTCGAAGCCATACGGAAGTCATTTTCCATGGCCTCTCCAAACTCCTCCCACACCCGACCGATGGTATCCCGGATTTCATAATTCTCTGATGAAATATGGCTGAGGGCTGGCTATTTTAGTGATTCTAGGTGGCGCTGTGCAGAAATTAGACCACGCCCAACAAAAGTTTGCATTCATATCTCTTAGGGGTTGGACCAGTAACCATTCTATGAAATATGGTGCAAATCAATGAAGTTCTGTGGACATTAGAGCCAAACGTATGGCCATGGCGTGAAGCCCTACTTCGCCACACCGCCACTGTTGATCACTGTTAGATATTGTTCATATATCAAATGAACTACTCACCAAAATCCTTGAGAAAATAGTTGTTAATCAAGTCTGTGAGCATCTAAACAGCAACGAGCTGTTTGAAGAGTTACAGTCAGGCTTTAGAGCTCATCATAGCACCGAAAAAGCACTGGTGAAGGTTACTAATGATATTCTCATGGCCTCAGATAATGGACTGGTTTCTGTTCTGGTTTTTTAGATCTCAGTGCTGCTTTTGACACAGTCGATCATAATATTCTCTTAGAAAGGCTTGAACATGTTGCAGGGATCAAAGGAACAGCACTAGGCTGGTTTAAATCATATTTGTCTGACAGATTCCAGTTTGTTCATCTAAATGATCAATCTTCTTCACCCTCAAGGGTTACTTGTAGAGTTCCACAGGGTTCTGTGCTTGGACCAATTCTTTTCACCATCTATATGCTCCCAATTGGTAAAATCATTAGACAGCATGGGATAAATTTCCACAGCTATGCCGATGATACACAACTATATTTATCCATAAATCCTGATGAACCCAGTCAGTTAGGTAGATTACAGGCATGTCTGGAAGACATTAAAACATGGATGAATCTAAACTTATTGCTTTTAAATTCTGACAAGACATAAGTTGCTGTCTTTGGACCAGAGTTCTAAAAAAGAAACTGATTACTAATCACTTCATCTGGATGGCAATAAATTGGCCCCCAGTAATAACGTAAAGAACATCGGAGTTATTTTTGACCAAGACTTGACATTTAAATCCCATATTAAACTGGTCTCTAGGATTTCCTTCTTTTACCTCCGGAATATTGCTAAAATTAGAAACATCCTGTCCAGGAGTGATGCTGAGAAACTAGTCCATGCATTTGTTACGTCAAGGCTGGACTACTGTAATTCTTTACTATCAGGAAGTCCACAAAATGCCATTAAAAGCCTTCAGTTGATCCAAAATGCGGCAGCAAGAGTTCTGATTAATATTAAAAAGAGTGATCACATTTCTCCTGTTTTAGCTTCCCTTCATTGGCTCCCTGTTAAATCCAGAATATAATCTAAGATCCTCCTTCTTACATACAAAGCCCTTAATAATCAAGCTCCATCATACATCATTGATCTAATTGTTTCATATGTTCCTAACAGAGCACTTCGCTCTCAGACTGCAGGTTTACTTGTAGTTCCTAGGATTTCTAAAAGTAGAATGGGAGGCAGATCTTTTAGTTATCAGGCTCCTCTCCTGTGGAACCAGCTCCCAGTTTTAGTCCGTGAGGCAGACACTCTGTTTACTTTTAAGGCCAGGCTTAAAACTTTCCTTTTTGATAAAGTTTATAGTTAGAGTGGCTAAGGTCATCCTGAGCTATCTCTGTAGTTATGCTGCTATAGGCTTAGACTGCTGGAGGACAGACCTAAAAATTGTTTTACTCTGCTACTTCCTTTTCGACTGCTACTCTCCAGTTGTATTACAGTACATTCTGTTATTTCGACTGTTAACTTTGTTTTCTCTCAGTGTTTTTCTCTCCATAGAAGATATACCTGGTCTGGTATCCTGCTTGGCTGCAATGCCCTGTTGGACGGGGGGCATCGACTGGGATGATGCTCCCAGTAACTGAACATCCACCGTGTCATGTTATCAACTTTTTACTTTCTGTAACATAGAAAGTTCTCTTATATCAGCTCTTCTGTTCCTTCTGTGTCTCTGCTCTGTCTTCTCAAACCCCCAGACGGTCGTGGCAGATGTTCGCTCCTACTGAGCCTGGTTCTGTTGGAGGTTTCTTCCTGTTAAAGGGGAGTTTTTCCTCTCCACCGTCGCTACATGCTTGCTCAGTATGAGGGATTGCTGAAGGATTGCTGTGGTTGGAAAGTCTGCATCAACGGGTCCCAACCTCACGCCAATGACTGACGCAATCTGCTGGGATTCCTTTAATAGGAAACATTTTAACTGATTGGAATGTTTGTATAAATGTATTGAAATGACTTCTTGTTAAGTGCCTTGAGATGACATCTGTTGTGAATTGGCGCTATATAAATAAACTGAATTGAATTGAATTGATTTATAATCAGTGTAAATTAGATCTGTTATCTTCATTCTAAGTCCATCAGATTCTGCATGTGGTCAGGAAATCCCCTGGACAACATGTCAGAGATACGCTTGACATACAGTACTGTGTAAAAGTTTTAGGCAGGTGTGAAAAGGCTTTAAACAAAGAATGCTTTCAGAAATTTAAGTAAAGATTGTTTATTTTTGTCAGTTTACAAAATCAATGTAAGCAAAAAAAAGAAAAATCTAAATTAAATCAATATTTTGTGTTACTACCTTTTGCCTTCAAACCAGCATCAATTCTTATAGGCACACTTGCACAAAGTCAGGAATTTTATAGGATTATAGTCATGTGTATGATCAACCAATTATACCAAACAGGTGCTAATGGTCATCAAAGTCTCACACAAGTTGAAACCCAGTCATTAATTAAAACAGAACCATCTGGGAAGGAGGGTTAAAACTAGGTGAGGAACAGCCAAACTCTGCTACCAAGATGAGGTTGTGGAAGATAGTTTCATGTCATGGCAAGATTGAGCACAGCAACAAGACACAAGGTAGTTATACTGCATCAGCAAGGTCTATCAGGTTTTAAGATGTGCTGTTCAAGCTCTTTTGAAAAAGCACAAAGAAAAGGGCAACTTTGAGGATGGTTTGCCAAGGGAACATGTGCAGCAGATGAAAGACACATCAAGCTTCAAAATCAGAAGATGTCCAGCAGCGCCATCAGCTCAGAACGAGCAGAAACCAGTAGGACCCAGGTACACCCATCTACTGTCTGGAGAAGTCTGGCCAAAAGTAGTCCTCATGAAAGAGTTGCAGCCAAAAAGTCATACCTCCAACGTGGAAACAAGGCCAAGTGACTCAAGTATGCACAAAAACATAAGAACTGAGGTGCAGACAAATGGCAGCAGGTGCTCTGGACTGATGCATCAAAATGTGAAATATTTGGCTGTAGCAGTTTATTCGTCGAAGGGCTGGAGAGCGGTACAATAATGAGTGTCTATTAAAATCTATTAAATCTATTAATCTATGTGAATTTGTGGATGAATGTCTCCCTTTAATAAAACCAGTTTGATCAGGATGTATTATAAGAGGGGTTACTTTCTCTATTCTCTTTGCGAGGGCTTTGCAGATTATTTTAAGATCAACATTAATGAGGGATATGGGACGATAGCTGGTAGGAAACAAAGGGTCTTTACCTGATTTTAGTAGAAGACTAATGTAGGCAGAATTCATATTTGGTGGGAGTCGGCCATTTTCCTTGGTTTCCTGCAGCATTCTGTGGAATGTTGGTGCCAGAATATTCCAGAATTCTTTATAGAACTCTGCTGGAAATCCATCTGGGCCTGGCGCCTTGTTATTGGGCATGCCTTGAAGGGCCTCCTGGAGTTCAGCCGCTGTTAGTGGTGAATCCAGGGCCATCGCTTGACTTTCAGATAATTTAGGTAGTGATATGTTATCAAAAAATTGTTCAATTTCATGATCCGATGGATTTATCTCTGGTGAGTATAAAGCCTTGTAAAATTCTTTAAATGTGTTGTTTATTCTTCCAGGATCTTTAATAGCAGATATAGTTGTTTTTTCTTTATTAATTTTTAGCTGGTTAGCCAAAAATCTACCTGATTTATTACTTTGTTCAAAGTTTTCTATCCTAAGTCTTTAAATTAAGAACTGGGTCTGTGGCTACTGTGAAGCATGGTGGAGGTTCCTTGAACATTTAAGACTGTATTTCTGCAAATGGAGTTGGAGACTTAGTCAGGATTAATGGTGTTCTCATTGCTGAGAAATACAGGCAGATTCTTATCTGCCCTTCGCACACACACTAACAAACAACCAACAGTCAGCCCACACAACCCCATCTCTTGTCATGCAATACCATCAGGGAGACGTATGGTTGGCCGTAAATGTATTCTGCAGCAGGACAATGGCCCCAAACGTACAGACAAAGTCCTTAAGAACTATCTTCATTTTAAATAACAACATAAAGGAAGTGATGGTGTGGCCCCCACAGAGCCTTGATCTCATCATGGAGTGTGTCTGGGATTACATGAAGAGACAGAAGGATGTGAGAAACTCTACATCCACACAAGAACTGTGGTTAGTTCTCCAAGATGTTTGGAACAACCTACCAGCCAAGTTTCTTCAAAAACTGTGTGCAAGTGGTCCTTGAAGAATTGATGCTATTTAGAAAGCAAAGGGTGGTCACACTAAATATTGATTTTATTTAGATTTCTCTTTTGTTCATTCACTGCTTTTTGTTGATTGGTGAAAATAAATGATTAACACTTCCATTCTTGAAAGCATTATTTATTTAAAACATTTTTTCTCCTTCCTTCTACTTTTGCACAGTACTGACTGTGTCTGTGTGTGCGAGCCTCTTGGTCTCTGTGGAGAAATCTATACTTAGTATTAGCTGTGCCGTTTTACTGTGTTTCACTCAGATCTACAGTTTCACTATCGCCTTTTAGTAGTAATGCACAGGCTTAAATGGTTTACTCAGCAAAGCAGAAAAAAAGAAACAAAAAGAAGGAATCAAGTGATTTCTCATCAGAACATTCAGAATATGCAGTTTTTTTCTTATAATTTTTGTGAGATGAATTATCCAGGCTGGGAAAACAGCAAAACAAGCTTAGTTGTTTCCTTCCTTATCGGAACACACAACTTTCAAAGATTTTTTTTGACTGACTGACTGATTCTCAAAATATTCTCCCAAAAGTTATGAGGTTCCTCAGGATTTTTTTGGCAGATGTAAGATGGGCCTCTGTTGTTGTTTTAGGTCAGCAGTGCGTTTTTTGTTGTAACTCTTCATGGGTGCAGTGTTTTCATAATGTCTTTCTTATTGAATGAGGAACACTGACCGTGTACCTCCTGTAGTGCCTGAGATGTTCTGGGTTCCTTTGTGACCCTCTGGATAAATCCTCGATTCACTGCTGGAGTCATTTTTGACAGGCCGTATTAGCTCTGTTCGACGTTTTCAGCATCTGCGGATAATGGCAGTCACTTTGGGTCGTTGGAGTCCCAAAACTGTTGTTCCTCAGGTGTTCTTGGATTTTTTTTTAGATGTGGGCATGGTGTGCTGCTTTTTAAGTTCGTATTATAACAACCAATAAGATTAGCTACCATAACTATACAGATGATACTTAGCTCTACATTACGATGTCACCAGGTGACTTTGAACCCATCCAAACCCTAAGTAAATGCATTGAACAAATCAATAGATGGATGTGCCATAACTTTCTCCAGCTGAACAGAAACAAAACTGAAGTAATTACTTTTGGACTTAAAGAGGAACGATCAACAGTCAGCACACAGCTTCTGTTAAAACAGCTAGAAAATACAAATAAGGTCTGAAATCTAGGTGTAGTAATGGACTCAGACCTGAACCTCCAGGGTCACATAAAGGCAACAACAAGGTCAGCGTTCTATCACCTGAAGAACATTTCTAGGATTAAAGGACTGATGTCACAACAGGACCTGGAAAAACTCATCCATGTGTTTTATCTTTAGTCGGATTGATTACTCCTTAATCATGTAAAGCACCTTGAATTACCTTGTAGTTGAAAGTGTGCTATACAAATAAAATTGCCTTGCCTTGCCTCTAATCAGCTTCAAAACAGTACCTTCACTAAGTCATTTGCTTCTCATTCATGCATTTCACACCAAAATACTCTCTTCTCTGGGGCACATAATCTGATGATGGTGGAACTGGTGGTTGATGGAATTTTATTTCTCCAATTAAAAAAATGTTTAGCTGTGATGTGACCTGCTTCAGCTGCAGCTACATGTAAGGACCAAAATAAATATTTAAAGAAGGTATGTGGACACCTGTCCTGTTCTGGCCAAGGCCGCAGTGAAACACAAATACCAGCAAAGTACTGCAGAGCGCCAGGGGTTCAAGATATGATATGAAAACGCAAATGTGTGAAAGTTAATGTTTAAATTCAGATAACATACATTTAACATTGTGCCCACAGCTGACCACATGAACAATTTTTCCATATGTCATTTATATGTATAGAATTTCTAATGCTCAGTAATGAATGTTTAAATTGTTATGACAATAGAAAAAGCTACAGTGGCTAGTCACCACCCTTTAGCCTGCAAATTTGTTTACTTAACCCCCCGTCTGCCTGTTAAAGGGGAGCTGTCCACTGTAGTCGGCCTGTGTTTGTTCAGGATGATGGTTATTCTGATTTAAACATTATATCCAGTCTGCTCATTTACTGTACTTACACACCTTTTAATGAACTGTAATATCTACAAAATCTGACTGTGTTGTATCATAACTGTGGGGGGGTTGTATGTGGATATTATGTAAACTTAGTGCTGGTTCTGGTTCTGGATACTGAGCAGCTGGAAGGATTTTTACTTTTGTACAGCTGTTATGATGCATAACCGTGGCAATTGTAGGTATTGTTTTTACAGCTGGGAGCAGCTGATTAGCATCTCAAAAGCTCAAATAATATCTGAAGTCTATACTCAAATCCCAGAGTAGTTGAAAAGGAGCCTTAATGGATGCAGACCAGGATCAGAGAGGAGAGAGAGAAGGAGGAGAAAGTTCAAACCATCTCTTCCATCCATCATAATAGGCTGAGATCATATCCCCTACTCCAACGTCTCTCTGCCTGGCCTTCTGACCATACAGCCAGACAGACATTTAAAGAGGAGATGACAAAAGCCAAAGAGGTGGATTAGCAGTATTTGCCAACAACTGATGGTGTCATCCTGTCATGATTTGCAAGTTTGGCCATGATGAGGACCCAAAGTGCGGCAGGACAGAAACAGACGTATGATGAAAGTTATTTATTAGAAGCAGTCCAAAAACTTTCAGAGAACCAGAAACATTAGGAACATGAAAAGGGCAGAGGTAGATGTAAGGATCCAACGAAGAACAATCACACAAGTGAGAACATATATACAAATAGAAAGCGCTAAAGTAAATAAACTTATAAACAGATTAAACCCAAAATGCCTCCAGAACCGTGGCACATCCAGGTGTTTCTGAGGAATATCATCATGAGATGGTCATACCGCCACAGTCTTCAGTCAGAGGGGCCTCTTCAGATTTGCTGCAATGACTGCTACTGGAGATCCTTCCTGCTCACAGCATCACCATTTACATCAACTCATTGAAGATACATGGATGATACGAGTTATGACAACACTTAATTCCCCACAGTGCTTTTATAATAAAACATTTTTCCAGTTACAGAGGCAGAGGAGATAACACTGAGGCACCATGGGTGTATGTTTAATTGCTTTATGATCAAACACAGCCCTCCAAACACTGTCAGCTGTTCATGCAATGCCAGCAGGCTCTTCAAGCAGATTCTACATCCACTTTGTTTATTAACAGCAAATAAGGCGAGTTACTCCACCATAACCAGGGCAAAGTCATTTTCATCTTTTTGAGGCAGAAATAGTGTGATTGATTGTAAATTTATCCAGTTTTAACTGATTCTTGTTCTTCAAGGGATTATGCAGTTATTAATAACTCCTGCAGACTTTTCCATTAGTTAGTTGGAGTTTTAAACATTTTGTCTTGACTATGACAGAGCTCCACTATTGCTTTTTAGGTGTCTTTCGTGTTACTATGCCCAATTGTACATTATGCAACACTATAAGACATCCTTGCCAATAGATCTGTTAACACAAGATGGCTTGTTTGTTTAGCTCTGTTATGGCGTTGCAGAACATCTGTCATAAACAAAACCCTGAAATCTATGGACCCAACGCAGCTTCTTTCCAGAAGTTGTCTGGATAGTAAATTCATCAGACACACTTGACTCTGTTTTAACTGTTATGATGCTGATGTGTTTTTAAAATACTGCTCTGTTTCCTAACAGCATATTGTTGAGTACAGTAAAGCCTAGAATTATTCCCACCAGATTTAGAGTAGTCTTTTAATTTTAGCATGTTCCATTTGACTGGAAGCAAATAATCTGTGGAGGGAACTAAAGATTAGGGTGATGGTAAGGACGCCTTCCAACCTCAAACACTAGAAGCTCATTACCAAAGATAAATTATCCAAACGCCAGAGAAAACAAGCAAATAGTTGCTCAGCAATTATTAAAAGGGTTTCATAACTGTAAACATTTTCTGTTGATTGTTGAGAAGGGGATATTGTTAATGGTATCCTGCTTGGCTGCAATGCCCTGTTGGACGGGGGGCATCGACTGGGATGATCCTCTCAGTAACTGAACATCCACTGTGTCCTGTTATTAACTTTTTACTTTCTGTAACATAGAAAGTTCTCTTATATCAGATCTTCTGTTCCTTCTGTGTCTCTGCTCTGTCTTCTCAAACCCCCAGACGGTCGTGGCAGATGGCCGCTCCTACTGAGCCTGGTTCTGTTGGAGGTTTCTTCCCGTTAAAGGGGAGTTTTTCCTCTCCACCGTCGCTACATGCTTGCTCAGTATGAGGGATTGCTGAAGGATTGCTGTGGTTGGAAAGTCTGCATCAACGGGGCCCAACCTCACGCCAATGACTGACGCAATCTGCTGGGATTCCTTAAATAGGAACCTTTTTAACTGATTGGAATGTTTGTATAAATGTATTGAAATGACTTCTTGTTGAGTGCCTTGAGATGACATCTGTTGTGAATCGGCGCTAAAAACTATAAAACTGAATTGAATTAATATGCAATTTTTTATTAAAGTGTGAATAAATACAGATAACTTATTACTTCCAATTGATTTTATATCTACATCTACATTTATCTGTTGATATTTCCATTTACAATAAGAATTTGGGGCTAAAAATAAACCTGAGAATTTTGATCAACTTTGATCGACTTATATAAAGTTGCTGAGCAGCTTTTAGTATAACTTCACTTGTAATTTTGATGATTACATTTCTTGCAGTAACATGCATGGTTAGAAGACATCTTGCTGTCACTCTGATCTTTAATTCCCTGGATAGATTCTGTGTCTGAACCAGGTCAGGAATCTGGTTGGGCCAATCCAACATGGTAATACTGCTTCTAGTCAGAAACATGTTGGTCAAGCTCTCGGTACCTATTGAGATCATTGATGGCACACTGCCTCTTATCTGCATGTCCTGCATACAAGCCATTTACTGCATGTAAGATGTAAACTGCTTATTGATGTTCTAACAGAATATTTTGTAAAACAGTTTGGAAGCATCGCTTTAACTGATAAAGATACGTTTTAGAAACAATCAGTACTCCATTTCTGTCTAACAGAATTTTCATCTTAACAAAGGGACATAAAAGCTGTAAATGACTCCTTCACTAAATTAGAGAAAAACACCTCCAGAGTAAAGTGGCTCTTTGAGTCCACCTTCGTTTCAGCATCGCTTCCAGGTTGTTTCTGGCAGTTAAAATACCAAAAATGTGACTATGAATCTAAAACACTGAAAATCTTCGTGTGACATTTATTGGAAGCCAGACCTGAGACCATAAGTATTAATTTGAAAGTCTTCATTCTTGATGTTAGTACATTTGTGCAGCACTTTAAGGACAGCTCAGTCCAACATTCTGAGCAAAATACAGAAACAATGACACAAACTATTAAGAGAAATATGTTTTAATTTTCAGCAAACCTTGAGCTGGACTTTAGCCATGTGCACAGCACATAAATAGGTATATTTAAAGACCTGTATATAACTACAGGAACACTTATATAACACAAATAGAAGATACAAAATTGCTGTAAGACCACTTAAGATTAAGAATCAGTCATCATCACTTTCCCTGAATGAAGATCTCCTGGCAGCAGAGTTTGAAAGGCATACAGTAGTGTAAATAAACATTATACAGTTCACAGGGGTGAAAAAACAAGTTGAAAAGAAAAAGACAGCCATTTTACAATTATTTATACTTGATGCGTCATCACAAAAAAAGGTTCGTGTTCAAGTAACATCGTAAAATGTTATAATAAATAAACTTCTCTACTTAAACACTTCCCTCTTGTTAAATCATATGTCCCAATTTTTCTAATTTCTCTATGGCTTGTCTAATTTATACATTTTAAGATCTATAGCATGCTGTCTTTACTTACAAAGGACTGTAATTCAATTCAATATAAGATTTTCTTTTTTACTAGAGACCTTTAAGATGAAAGACTCAAAATTCTGAATATAGGACTAGAAACCTCTTGGTAGGTACACTATAAATAATGTGTGAAGTGGCCGAAGGGACATTGTGAGGTAGCCCATGTTACCAGCGACACTCAGTGGAACCAATGGCTCTCTCTGCAAAGAAATGGGCTTCACCATTTGAAGGCTGCAGATTTAGGACTGCAGCTGGATAACCAAATGAGCAGGTGGGATCAAGGGTTGGCCCTGGGTCAGTGGAGGGCAGAAAGGTGTTCTACTGTAAACATGCAGCACATCATGCAAAACAAGGAGACTGCAGAGTGAGCCCAGCTGTGAGCACCAGAAACATCATATGTATACATTTGTGCCACATGCCCAGGGGAAAAGATCCTTGACAACTGTGTTGTAGGAGCAGGTGCTTTAGGAGCTGCACACAGTAACTTTAGTGCTTGTTTTGAAAGCTGAACTTATATTTCACAGTTTGCCTGAAGAGCTTGGATCACTCTGGATATCCATGCTAGTTTACAGGTTTGGCCTTAAGCCACTAAAGAAACATTTTGCATGAGATTTGTTTAAGCTATTTGCACCTGAATAGCAGGCGTGTGTATGTAGTGTGGCTGACTTCTGTTCTATTTTATTATCACTAATACTAAAAGCACTGTGGCTCAGAAAAGAAAACACCATAGTCCCTAAGAAGAGCAGGGCTTCTACTAGTAACATCATTATAATGGAATGTTGAAATGGAGGTTCCAAATGCCTTGCCAAAAAGACCACAAAAAAACTGAGGAAAAAAGATATTACCTAAATATCTACTGTCTGGATAGCAGCTGCTGTTATTAAATATGGCCTCACACAAAGGTGAGCAAATCAAGCACCCTATGATTTCAGACAACCACTCCAACCAGCTCTGTTCATTTAAAACTGCCTGCCCCTTTTGTACCTTCACTTACAAAATATACAGGAAAACATAGAGTTACCGATGCTAGCATATAATACAGTTCAACAGCTGTCTATAAATATTTTCTCCATGATTAGTTTTTGTAAAAGTATGTTGAGGGGTAAAAATAGCTGGAACGTGACAAGGCGCAACTAGCACAACATTGCCACCAGAGCTGAGCCACAGTAAACCTCCAAGACTCAGAGAGACAGAGACAAATGCTAGAAAGAGGGAGGGTAGCCAACGCTAATTTACAGTAAACAGGACGAGGTCAGGACAGCAGCTCACACTGGAAGCTAAACCAATGACTGAGATGAAGGATCTGCTTCATAAAATCCAACATCTTATAAGCAAAAGTGGAGATACAGTATTTTTTCCAAAACTGGGCCAACATTTGTGTCTTGCAAAGAATATGTTTGTGAATGTGTTCTAACAAAAATGACATTTGGGATGTACATGCAGCAGATTGATGAGGTGAAAAACATCTACAGCAATAACTTGAAGATGGATTTTGTTTAAGATATTCTCAGCTCCTGGTTGGAAAAAAAATAGTTGTGACTTTGTCATTAAAGCTGGAAATGGGAAATCATGGCTTTGTCAACAATTTGTTCAAAATAGTTGGAACCTCAATGAAAGTGTGACGTTAGATTTTCCCTTATTAGGTACCAAGCTGTCATCTAAAAATCTTCTGAATGCCTTTTGTATGGTATGCAGGCATGCATACAGAATGATAAATATATGATAATTATATATTTCATATGAATTATATATATTATATATATATATATATATATATATATATATATATAGGGTGAAAGGGAGAGAGAGAGTTTAATTGATTCTATTAACATTGTGCCAACTCACAGCTTAAGATATCTGAATCCATACTTAGAATCCATTCGTTTTGGATGACATGCTCTTATGGAAATTTAAGGACAACTCCTAGAATATTTGCAGATTTTTCAAGTGGGCAAAGTTGTTCTGTATTAGAACTAATGAGTTTGCCTATTTCCTCATGTTTGACAGGTGCCTGGCAATAATGCATTACTTTAAAATAAGAATAGTCTTATCCCAGGTCAAGGCTATTGCTTGACTGTTGCATTTCAGCTCTTTGACCCTTGACCCTATAAACTCCCAAATTTTCCACTTAAGTCATGTCAAAGAGGATTCCTCTCCCTACTGTTGGACGCAGAGCTCTGACTGAGACTGACGGTAGAAAAGTTCAGAGTTCACCCCCCTGGCAGTGCTATAAACAGACACAGTAAAGGCTGTGGGGTTAACTCTCCCCTCCTCCTCTCTTGTCCATTTCCCTCTTTCTTCTCTGTCCCTCTCTCTCAGTAACATGCTCCTTTTCACCCACCTTGACCCAGGTGGTGGTGTTATGCTGAGATTGCTGTAAGACACTTTTCCACTTTCAGACCTTTAAATCTGTTCCATAGCTTGGAGAGTGACCACAGAGTCATGTCATTATATCACTGTAAAAGGTTGCTGCAGCTCCTGTTTTACTGAATCTCCCTCTAGAGAGTTCTAAGCTTCCTAAAGCCGTTCTCACTAAGAAGTTCTGGAATATTTGCGGACAATTCCATCCAGTCTTTAACTGGAGTTGTGTTTTCAAACACACCACTTTTTTCCGGTACATAGCCTTTCAGCTGCTTTCACACAGCAAGAAATGTACCGGAGGATTGTGACAAATATCTGGGGGGTTGTATGTGGATATGACGTAAACTTAGTGCGGTGGGCGTACACGTCATTTCCCCAAACAAAGGGCTTTTTGGACAGATGGTCGACGAAACAGCAGATCTACTTGCACGGCTCGTCTTTGTGATGTGTGGAATTTTGCGCACATGGAAACGCTTAAGAGACATCGACGAAGAAGCTGAAAGGAAAATAGTGACATTTATATGTCATCAACGTGTGCGCTCACAGCGTTCCCTGCCCCTCTCCCCTTCTCCCCACCGCCCCACACCCCTCCAGCTTTCCCAGAACATTACCTGTTAATCTGAACGCAAACACCATACACCGAAAAGTCCGCTCTTGTTACTAGGTCTTCATCCGTAAAATTACCGATAAAGGGTATCCAGACAAAGTCTGGAAGATTGCTTTCAGACACAAAAGCAAAACAGACGAAGTCGGGAAAATTACAGTTTTTCATGGCCTGTTTGAAAGGGGCTTTAGAGAACCACAGCACATCTTCTCCACATGTAACCGGGTATCTCACAAAAAGAAGATATTTTTCTACGGTTTGGCCTGTCATCCACCACCTGTTATCATCCCATTAAATGGCCATTACTAGCGCTCATCACTCCCATACAATAGCTTCAGAATGTGCCTCCTCTACATCCTGCTCGGTAGGTCATTATCTTGTGACTTTAGGTTTAGGAACTTGTCCTGAGTTTTTAGGATGAGGGTTGGGGGTGGGGTAAGGTTCCAAGTAAATATCCCTCGTTACCTAAATTGTAAACACAGGTTTTAAATAAAGTTAACAAAAACGAAACTTATGCTTTTAGACGTGGGCGATGCGGAAAAAAAATCTAATGCATATTATCACCGGTAAGAATGGTAGATGGGAACCTTCTAGACTGCTAGGATGTAGAGGAGGCACATTCTGAAGCTATTATATGGGGGTGATGATCGCTAACAACGCCCATTTAAAGCTTGACAACATTCGAATCGGGTGCATCCACACGAAAACGCAGATTTAGGGCACCGAAAGCAAATCTGTTTGAAAACTCTGGCCCAAGTGAAGATCTGCGTTTTCTCCATCTTAAGCGTTTGCGTGTAGACAGAAATAACCGGAGTTTTCGGCTCCGCAACGTCACTTTCCGCGACAAAAATGTTCCAACATCACTTGTGCAACCTGTGTTTACACTCAGAAAGAGCATCTATGCCCTCAGAGACGTGTTGGCATCATCGATTGTCCAAGAGCTTTTTACTTGCTTGTTTTTTACAAGCTCAATAAGTGCTCTATGTAGAAGTTAGAACATAGAAAGTTACTCTGAGTGTTTAGGGTTTGGGGGAACTACTGCCCCCTACAAGTTTGGCATGTCTATGAACGTGCTTAAAAACGTAATTAAGTTAGGTGTGGACAGAGATTTTTTTAAAAACAAGGTGGTGAGAATATTCGTTTAAAAAACCCCAGCTACGTGTGTACAATAATGGCACTGGTGGAAATGCTCCCTGGACGAGTCACAGTGGACTAGTCATCAAAAGGTTTTACTTTTCTTGATGAACTATGATAATCATGCCTCAACTATCTAGATCCAAGAAGTTACTCTAGGTCATCTATAAAAGAAGTGGTGCTGCTCTTTTTTTTCTTTCTGGAAAATTCAAAGGCATGGTTGTGTTTCCACATGATATCTAATCAGAGGCTCTGGTGAGACAGAAGTTATGGTTCTACACTAAGCAAAGTAAAATAAACAGCAAGTTTCTGTAACATTTCTGCAGCAAAGAAGCTATGAGGGGAAATTCAGTATAATAATACTAAGAGATGTCTGCAAGGGAAGGTAGAGTTTTTTTAAAGTGAGAAAACCAATGCTGCAAGAACAATGCATTGTGAGCATACCTGGTTCAACTTTAGTCAGTAACAGAGGGAGATCCGGCTATACACAGGCACTATGTTGGAGTAAAGCATCTTAACAAGACGAATTACAGTATATATGCATCACCAGCATGGTGTTGTCTTTCTGGCACTATCAGGCTATAGGGAAGCTAAGAATGAAAGGTGAATAAAAGGGCAAGCTGTATCTGATGCCAACAAATTAATCCATCTAAGATTTAGGCTTTAAAAAACCTCCAGATCCAAATCAGATAAAAGGGAGAAGCAGAAGTTTTAAAGTGTTGGGGAATATGCACCATATTGTCACACAAAACCACTTCCATCTCTTTTCCATTGGTTTCTGTTGCAAATCAATCCCAGTTGAAAAATAACATATATTTAAGCCCTTTGAATGATCAGGTACAAATTTTTCCATCCGTGCAAGAAATACATCAAAGGACAGGGTTTCATTCAGTAGCAGCAAATGTCTGATAAATAAGAAATAAAAACATAAATACAATTTTTAGTATACTGACTGTCCCTCAGTGATAAGACATCCACTCCTATAAAAATACAAAACAGATATTAAACATACATTTAAAAAAAAACTGAATATGTACAAAATAAAATATAAAATATGATACACTTACATGTATGAAAGGTTTGGAGTGAAAGTGCATCGGAGCTTGGAGAAAAGTCCCCCCCCTCCCCCCCACCATTCAGCTCCCTCCTTCTCCCCATATTGTCAGGTCGCTAGATTCTTGGCAAGAAATGTGTCACTGTCATTGCTGGTGACACTCTGTTTCCTCTTTTTGTTTTGCCATTCTTACTCAGGCCGATGAACATCCTTGGGTACACCACCGATTCATAGGCATTGTAGTTGTTCGCGAGGAGCTTCTCCCTGAACTTGCACTCGTTGCTGTAGTACAGCTGCAAGAGAAAAGAGATTCTTTTGAAAATCCTAATTGTTTAAAGACAGAAAAAAAACAAAGATGCAAAGACATTCTTCTGAGGGGAATTTCAAATCTGCATTGTTTGTTGTGATTTCTATCAAACAATTGTGTTATTTCTGACTGCGAGGTTATTATTGTGCAGGAACCTTTTCAGCTCCACTTTAGACAAAAAATACGATTGTAAAATGATGAATGATGCAAGTGGAGCAGGACACTGGATTGTGAGTGTGTTGTGCTTTTTGTTCCCAGTTTGAAAAACAATAGCTTTTTGACCTCGCCTGGCAATGCCATCCTATATATATAAATATATAGTCTGGCCACGACCCATTGACAAATGTGAAGGTAATATATGATATAGACTCATTACATGCAAAGGAGATATTTCAAGCCTTTATATTATTATGGTTTACAGCCTATGAAAACCCCACATTCAAAATCAGTTCAATATTTTAGGCTCAAAGTGTCACTAATTAATCCAAAACACCTCCAAAGGCTTCCTGCGCCTTTAAACGGTCTCTCAGTCTGGTTCAGTAGGAATCACAATCATGGGGAAGAATGCTGACCTGACAGTGGTGCAGAAAACCATCACTGACCCCCTCCATAAGGAGAGAAAGCCTCAGAAAGTCATTGAAAAAGAAGTTGGATGTTCCCAAAGTACTGTATCAAAGCATATTAATAGAAAGTTATGTGGAAGTCAAAAGTGTGGAAGGAAAAGGTGCAGAAGCAGCAGGGATGAGCGCAGCCTGGAGACGATTGTCAGGAAAAGGTCATTGAAAAGTGTTGGAGACCTTCACAAGGAGCGGACTGAGGCTGGAGTTAGTGCATCAAGAGCCTCCACACAGACGGATCCTGGACATGGGCTTCAAATGTCGTGTTACTCTTAACAAGCCGCTCCTGAACAACAAATGTCAGAAACGTCTTACCTGGGCTAAAGAAAAAAGAACTGCAAATATTGCATCTCATTTGGAAACCAAGGTCCCAGAGTCTGGAGGATGAATGGAGAGGCACACAATCCAAGATGGTGGAAGTCCAGTGTGAAGTTTCCACAGTCTGTGTTGATGTGGGGAGCCATGTCATCTGCTAGTGTTGGTCCGCTGAGCTTTATTAATCCAGAGTCACGCAGCCATCTACCAGGACATTTTGGAGCACTTAATGCTTCCTTCTGCAGACCAGCTTCATGGAGATGCTGACCTCATTCTCCAGCAGGACTTGGTACCCTGCGATGGACTGGCGACCTGTCCAGGTGTGCCCTGCCTCCCGCCCTGTGACTGCTGGAAATAGGCACCAGCCCCCCCGCAACCCTGTATAGGATGGATGGGTACAGAAAATGAATGGATGGATGGACTTGGAACCTGCCCACACTGGCAAAAGTACCAAAACCTGCTTCAATGACCGTGGTATTACTGTGCTTGATTGGCCAGCAAACTGACCCGACCTTTGACCCCCATAGAGAATCTATGGAGCATTGCCAAGACAAAGATGAAGGACATGAGACGGAACAATGCAGAATAGCTGAAAGCTGCTATTGAAGCATCCTGAAGCATCCATAACATCTCAGCAGAGCCACAGGCTGATGGCATCCATGCCACACCGCATTGATGCAGTCGGCCCCAAACCAAGTACTTAGCACATATGCATGATTATACTTTTCACAGGTCTGACATTTCTCTATTTAAAATCCTTGTTTTGTTGATTTGATGTAATATCTTAATTTTCTGAGATTTTGAATTTGTGGTTTTCATTAGCTGTAAAACATAATCATCAAAATTATAACAAATAAAGGCCTGAAATATCTCACTTTGGATGGAATGAGTCTAAATCATATATTAGGTTCACCTTTAAGTGGAATTGCTGAAATAAATGAACATTTACACGATATTCTAATTATTTGAGTTTCACCTGTATTCATACCGATGGAAATCAGTCAACGGGGCAATTCGCCATACACTTTTGAAGAAGAATCTTTATTGTTTTGCTCTGTCGCAGCTTTGCCGTCATCGTAATAAAAAATACAAAATACAAAAGCTCTACCGTAGTGGTGTTAAGCCCGCCCAACGTCTCGCTACAGACATAGAGCACTGTGATTGCGCTGGCCTACACTTAGCTGAGCCAATGGTAGACCTGCAATCAGCATCCGTATCCATTTCTGCCATCAATGGTCTGAATCAACCCTGGAGGATTTTAGATCCAAAATCATTTGAAATGAGATGTTTACCTAAAGGAATTTCTAGTTTCATCTTTCATTGAGCTGCACATTTCAGTCTTCTGCCAAGACCTTGGTTTATATACCACAGTGTCTTGGAAAAGCATTATTTTTCAATTCAGTTTATTTATATAGCGCTAATTCACAACAGATGTCATCTCAAGGCACTTAACAAGAAGTCATTTCAATACATTTATACAAACATTCCAATCAGTTAAAAAGTTTCCTATTTAAGGAATCCCAGCAGATTGCGTCAGTCATTGGCGTGAGGTTGGGTCCCGTTGATGCAGACTTTCCAACCACAGCAATCCTTCAGCAATCCCTCATACTGAGCAAGCATGTAGCGACGGGGGAGAGGAAAAACTCCCCTTTAACAGGAAGAAACCTCCAACAGAACCAGGCTCAGTAGGAGCGGCCATCTGCCACGACCGTCTGGGGGTTTGAGAAGACAGAGCAGAGACACAGAAGGAACAGAAGATCTGATATAAGAGAACTTTCTATGTTACAGAAAGTAAAAAGTTGGTAACAGGACACGGTGGATGTTCAGTTACTGGGAGCATCATCCCAGTCGATGCCCCCCGTCCAACAGGGCATTGCAGCCAAGCAGGATACCAGACCAGGTATATCTTCTATGGGGAGAAAAACACTGAGAGAAAACAAAGTTAACAGTCGAAATAACAGAATGTACTGTAATACAACTGGAGAGTAGTAGGAGAAAAGGAAGTAGTAGAGTGAAGAAAATTGGTAAGTCTGTCCTCCAGCAGTCTAAGCCTATAGCAGCATAACTACAGAGATAGCTCAGGATGACCTAAGCCACTCTAACTATAAGCTTTATCAAAAAGGAAAGTTTTAAGCCTGGCCTTAAAAGTAAACAGAGTGTCTGCCTCACGGACTAAAGCTAGGAGCTGGTTCCACAGGAGAGGAGCCTGAGAACTAAAAGATCTGCCTCCAGTTCTACTTTTAGAAATCCTAGGAACTACAAGTAAACCTGCAGTCTAAGAGCAAAGTGCTCTGTTGGGAACATAAGGAACAATTAGATCTCTGATGTATGATGGAGCTTGATTATTAAAGCTTTAAATTTTTTTCTATATTATATTTTTTCTTCCATCTTCCATGCCCATCCCCTACCTATTGTGAATCATTTCTATCTGCTAAAGGGGCTCTGGTAAAGCCGGCTGCTACCTTAGTCTTCCAAACCCTGTATTCTGTGTAAGTGTATTTATGATCTTGGATTGGTTGCACTTGAAACTGAATTTCCCCACAGGGATGATTAAAGTATTTCTTATTCTTATTCTTATATGTAAGAAGGAGGATGTTAAATTATATTCTGGATTTAACAGGGAACCAATGAAGAGAAGCTAAAACAGGAGAAATGTGATCTCTCTTTTTAATATTCATCAGAACTCTTGCTGCTGCGTTTTGGATCAACTGAAGGCTTTTAATGGCATTTTGTGGACTACCTGATAGTAAAGAATTACAGTAGTCCAGCCTTGAGGTAACAAATGCATGGACTAGTTTCTCAGCATCAATCCTGGACAGGATGTTTCTCATTTTAGCAATATTCCGGAGGTGAAAGAAAGAAATCCTAGAAACCTGTTTAATATGGGATTTAAATGTCAAGTCTCGGTCAAAAATAACGCCGAGGATCTTTACGTTATTACTGGGGGCCAATTTAATGCCATCCAGATGAAGTGATTGACTAATCAGTTTCTTTTTTAGAGCTTATGATCTTAAGACAACAACTTCTGTCTTGTCAGAATTTAAAGTGACGCTGATGAAGGCTACATGCCGAAACGCGTCAGTATATTAATAAAGTTATTTCCTTACACTTCCAAGAGTTGCCGGAGCCTCTATTTCACTCAACCTTTGATCTTCTCCGTGCACCTTGCCGGTGGGTGAAGTTGTGCCAGCCAACGTTTATCATTTGTTGGAATTTAAAAACAGAAAGTTTAAAGTAATCCATGTTTCTATGTCTTCCAGACATGCCTGTAATCTTCCTTATTTTATTATCGATGTATAAATCTAGTTGTGTATCATCAGCATAGATGTGGAAATTTATGCCATGCTGTCTAATGATTTTACCAATTGGAAGCATACAGTGGCTTGCAAAAGTATTCGGCCCCCTTGAACTTTTCCACATTTTGTCACATTACAGCCACAATCATGAATCAATTTTACTGGAATTCCAGGTGAAAGACCAATACAAAGTGGTGTACACGTGAGAAGTGGAACGAAAATCATACATGATTCCAAACATTTTTTACAAATAAATAACTGAAAAGTGGGGTGGGCGTAATTATTCAGCCCCCTTTTGGTCTGAGTGCAGTCAGTTGCCCATAGACATTGCCTGATGAGTGCTAATGACTAAACAGAGTGCACCTGTGTGTAATCTAATGTCAGTACAAATACAGCTGCCCTGTGACGTCCTCAGAGGTTGTCTAAGAGAATGTTGGGAGCAACAACAACATGAAGTCCTAAGAACACACCAGACCGGTCAGGGATAAAGTTATTGAGAAATTTAAAGCAGGCTTAGGCTACAAAAAGATTTCCCAAGCCTTGAACATCCCACGGAGCGCTGTTCAAGTGATCATTCAGAAATGGAAGGAGTATGGCACAACTGTAAACCTACCAAGACAAGGCCGTCCACCTAAACTCACAGGCCGAACAAGGAGAGCGCTGATCAGAAATGCAGCCAAGAGGCCTATGGTGACTCTGGATGAGCTGCAGAGATCTACAGCTCAGGTGGCGGAATCTGTCCATAGGACAACAATTAGTGGTGTACTGCACAAAGTTGGCCTTTATGGAAGAGTGGCAAGAAGAAAGCCAATGTTAAAAGAAAACCATAAGAATGAAAGACTTGAGACTGGGGCGGAGGTTCACCTTCCAGCAGGACAAGGACCCTAAACATAAAGCCAGGGCAACAATGGAATGGTTTAAAACAAAACATATCCATGTGTTAGAATGGCCCAGTCAAAGTCCAGATCTAAATCCAATCGAGAATCTGTGGCAAGATCTGAAAGCTGCTGTTCACAAACGCTGTCCATCTAATCTGACTGAGCTGGAGCTGTTTTGCAAAGAAGAATGGGCAAGAATTTCAGTCTCTAGATGTGCAAAGCTGGTAGAAACATACCCTAAAAGACTGGCAGCTGGAATTGCAGCAGACGGTGGTTCTACAAAGTATTGACTCAGGGGGCTGAATAATTACGCACATCCCACTTTTGAGTTATTTGTAAAAAATGTTTGGAATCATGTATGATTTTCGTTCCACTTCTCATGTGTACACCACTTTGTATTGGTCTTTCACCTGGAATTCCAATAAAATTGATTCATGTTTGTGGCTGTAATGTGACAAAATGTGGAAAAGTTCAAGGGGGTCGAATACTTTTGCAAGCCACTGTGTAAAATAATTGGTCCAAGCTCAGAACCCTGTGGTACTCCACAGGTAAACCTTGAGTGTGAAGAAGATTTATCATTTAGATGAGCAAGCTGGAATCTATCAGACGAATATGATTTGAACCAGCCTAGTGCTGTTCCTTTGATCCCTGCAACATGTGCAAGCCTTTCTAAGAGAATATTATGATCGATCAGAACACAATTGGTGGAATGACAAAACATGTTGTCACTGGTCTGATCAGGCAGGGGACCAGAAAAGATTACAGTCGGACAAACTTACACACAGAAGCAACACTCATTTTAGTGACCTTTGATTGGTGTAACTTGGTGTCACTACCGCCAGCGTTAATAACAATCTTACCGTATTTACGGTCCTCTAACCCCTGGCAAATATTTGACTGTGGTCAATGGTGTCTTTTGCTCCTTAAGTAATCAATAGCTACAGTCTAGTAATATTCTGTCAGTTAGAAACTGATCACACCCAAAATCTAGGTGTAGTAATGGACTCAGACCTGAACCTCCAGGCTCACATAAAGGCAATCACGGGGTCTGCCTTCTATCAACATGTAGAATATGTAAAAAAGAACGGATGACCCAACAGGACCTCGAAAAACTCAACCATTCATTTATCTTTAGTGGGATTGATTACTGCAATGTTGTCCTCACAGGTCTGCCTAAAAAGTCAATCAGACAGCTGCAGCTGATCCAGAACGCTGCTGCTCGCGTTCCTCACTAGAACCAGGAAAGTAGAGCACATCACTCCAGTTCTAAAGTCCTTACACTGGCTCCCTGTAGCTCAGAGAATAGACTTCTGAATACTTCTACTAGTTTATAAATCACTGAATGGCTTAGCACCAAAGTATGATGAAGATCTGCTGTTACTATACCAACCCCCCCAGAGCAGTCAGGTCCTCTAATCCCAGTCTACTCAACATCCCTAGAATCAGAACCAAACATGGAGAAGCAGCTTTCAGTTTCTATGATCCTCTAATCTGGAACAAACTTCCAGACAACTGCAAAGCTGCTGAAACCGTGAGTTCTTTTAAATCACGGCTAAAAACCCATCTATTTAGAGCTGCCTTCGAGTAATGTTTTCATGTATCATATGTTTTGTGTTTTATGCTTTATGCTTTATTGCTTATCTTTGGTAGGTTCATTTTGTTTTGTTTTCTATCTTAGAGATTCTTATTTTCACACAAATAGGAGAGCTATTCTTTACCTTTTATTTTTGCGGAGGGTTTCGGACTCCACTGTTGCATTCCGTAGAGCGTCCACAGGCAACAGTGGATGCCGAAAACGTCAGCAAAAATAAAAGGTAAAGAACAGCTCTCCTACTTGTGTTAAAAAATAAGAATCTTTAAGGTAATGCTTTATTGCTGTTTTACCTCATCCACTAATCATGTAAAGCACCAGAGACTGAATAGATATCAGCTAACTATAAAAGATGCTAGGGAATCGTTCTTTTCTGAAATCATCAACAGAAACATTAATAACGCACGGACTCTATTTGCAACAGTGGAAAGACTAACTAATCCTTTAGTGACAGTAGCCCCAGAACTAAACTCTACCAGGGCCTGCAATGAATTTGCCAGCTTTTTCACTGAAAAGATTCTAACAATTAGACGGTCAATCTGTACCTCAATATCGAACCCACAACCAGTGCCATCCCCAATCAACAACAATGTAGAGAAAATGTCTGAATTCCACGAATTAAACCAGAACAGCCTTGAAAAAATCATTATCCAATTAAGCTCCTCCTCCTGCTGTCTTGATATCCTACCCACAGCTTTTCTAAAGAAGGTTCTTCCTGTCATTGTGTCTGATCTTGTTCAAATAGTTAACTCATCACTGCTATCAGGTGTCTTCCCTCAGGCTTTAAAAACAGCAGTTATTAAACCACTGCTAAAGAAAAAAAATCTGGACAACACGTTAATGCAGAACTACAGGCCAATCTCTAATCTCCCATTCATCAGTAAGATTATTGAAAAAGCTGTGTTTCAGCAGTTAAATGGCTTCATAACAACGACAAACCGTTTTGATGCTTTTCAGTCTGGTTTCCGCGCTCACCACAGCACCAAGACTGTCCTCGTCAAAGTATTTAATGACATCCGCATAAATACAGACTGTGGAAGAACCACAGTGCTGGTTCTGTTGGACCTCAGTGCAGAATTTGACACTGTTGATCATGATATTTTATTGGAACGACTGGAGAGCTGGGTCGGACTCTCTGGTACAGTACTCTGCTGGTTCGAGTCTTACCTAAAGAACAGGGACTTCTATGTTTCAATAGGAAACTTTTCATCAGAACGAACAGAAATCACATGTGGGGTGCCCCAGGGCTCCATCCTGGGGCCCCTCTTATTTAATATCTACATGCTCCCACTAGGCAAGATTATAGCAGCCAATAACATTAGCTACCATAACTACGCGGATTACACTCAGCTCCACATTACAATGTCACCAGGTGACTCTGAACCCATTCAAACCCTAAATCAATGCATTGACCAAATAAATGGATGGATGTGCCATAACTTTCTCCAGCTGAACAGAAACAAAACTGAAGTGATTATTTTTGGACCCAAGGAGGAACGATCAAGAGTCAGCACACAGCTTCAATTAATACAGCTAGAAACTACTGATCAGGTTCGTAACCTAGGTGTAGTAATGGACTCAGACCTGAACCTCCAGGGTCACATAAAGGCAATAACAAGGTCAGCGTTCTATCACCTGAAGAACATTTCTAGGATTAAAGGACTGATTTTGCAACACGACCTAGAAAAACTCATCCATGCGTGTATCTTTAGTCGGATTGATTACTGCAACAGCGTCTTCACAGGTCTGCCTAAAAAGTCAATCAGACAGCTGCAGCTGATCCAGAACGCTGCCGCTCGCGTCCTCACTAGAACCAGGAAAGTAGAGCACATCACCCCAGTTCTAAAGTCCTTACACTGGCTTCCTGTAGCTCAGAGAATAGACTTTAAAATACTTTTACTAGTTTATAAATCATTACATGGCTTAGCACCAAAATATGTTGAAGACCTGTTGTCATGGTACCAACCACCAAGACCACTCAGGTCCTCCAACTCTAGCCTACTAAACATCCCTAGACTCAGAACTAAACATGGAGAAGCAGCTTTGAGTTTCTATGCTCCCCTTATCTGGAACAGACTTCCTGACGAGTGTAGAGCTGCTGAAACTCTGAACTGCTTTAAATCGAGACTAAAAACCCATCTGTTTAGAATTGCCTTTGAGTAAATGCTTGATGTTATATGTATGAAATGTGTTCATGCTCTCTTGCTTTTTTTTAATTTTCTCTTGCTTTATTGTGTATCATGTATAATGTGTGTTTCTTTTATGTGTTTTTTTTAAATCACCAAATCATGTAAAGCACCTTGAATTGCCCTGCTGTTGAAAGTGTGCTATACAAATAAAATTGTGTTGCCTTGTTTATCTTAGAGCTTTATAAAATACCCTAAAGTTGCCTGGTTAGACAGACTTTTGTAAAACGCATGCAATTTTTTTTTTCATGTTTGCACCATTATTCTGAATGATAGAAGGAAGCTGCACATGCTAAAAGTGGATCAGACTCTGACAATAAAAGGCATATAGATCCACACCATGAAGAATGGGAATAAACTGAGCTGAATCATTATGGTAAATATCCTGTGATCCTCGGGCAGTCATGTGGAAAATGTCTTAATATTAATTATCCCTTCATGTGCCCTACAGGAACACCTTCAGTCTCCATGTACTGTAGCAGCACAAGATAGACTGCTGGTCTGCTCAGAACTAATGAGACTAATGTTTTAGAAGGCATATTTCTCATTAACAAATGACATGTGACATGTGTTGTTACTTTTTAAACATTATGTTTAAGTCATTTTCAAAATAATTTTCATCAGTTCAGTCACTTTGATCTGTTGATGTTGTAACAATTGAGAAACCGGTTTCCATCTCTAATCTTACAAATGATGGCAATAATGGTAAAATCTTTAGACAGCATGGCATAAATTTCCACATCTGTGCCAGTCATCCTTCATGCTAAAACTAATTGATTTATGTTCATAGTTCTTGCATTGCTTGACATTCATTGTCTTTGCTGACATAAACTATATTTTATAATGGCTTAGTTTACAAAACAGCTGTTGTCATTCAAATATTTTAATGTTTTTAAACTGGAATTTTGACCAAAAAACTCTATTTAGATCAACAGTAATACTGAATAACTGTGAAATACTGTAAGTTGAACTTGTCTCATACCAAAACATTCACTCATGATAACTCTACGACCATCAAATCTGGATAAATTCAGGTTAATGGATAATTTTGGTCAAAGGGCAGTTAACCAACATGATGTTCTTCTTTAATTCAATATTGCGTGAGCTTAGGCAGATTAGTTGAGAAACATCTCTGTTGTTTTTTTCAGTTACCTGTAGGATGCTTCAATAGGTGTTCAAATAGGCAGCTTTTCTGCTCCTCTTTGCTCCATCTCCCATCAATAACAGAATAAAAAATGAAAAACAGAGAGGCAAAAAAAAACTCTCAGTGTAACCTGATAGTTTTAAGGGTTGGAGCTTCAACTGTCGGTTAATATTCTTACATATAAGGTGAAGCTGAAGGCAACATAGTAAAGTGTAAAGAGATATTTTCATACACCCCAAATGGACTGGCATCTTGGAGTCAAAATGAGGTCACTTACCTTCCTGTTTACCGATTAAAACAGCATTGTTAAGTTCAAAGTTCTTAAAAATGTGAGGTCCACTCATGAATGCATTATTATGAACTTGTAAATGCACAAAGATGAAAATCGCCAGAATCTAGCAGACAGTAATACAGTATAGATGGATATAATTCTAGGAAGGTTTAACACGGTCAAAAAAGAATCAGCAACCTACCCTTTTCCAAGTAAACCCAACAACATTTTGTTATTTTCTGGAATTCTCCTTAAAATAAAAGACATTTTAGTCTGCATGCTAGAATTAGCTAAGTTAGTTATCAGCAGGTCTGTGCTGACTGGCTGACAGAGAATATGGCAACAGCTGTGTTTCCAACACAAATACATAAACAGTTGCCTTTCTTTCTTTCTTTCTTTCTTTCTTTCTTTCTTTCTTTCTTTCTTTCTTTCTTTCTTTCTTTCTTTCTTTCTTTCTTTCTTTCTTTCTTTCTTTCTTTCTTTCCTGCCTTCCTTCTTTCTTGCCTTCCTTCTTTCTTTCTTTCCTTCTTTCCTTCTTTCCTTCTTCAGCCAGCTGATACAGTCATGTGAAAAACCCTATTAAATATTCAGTTCTTTGAAAAGAAATGTCGATGTATATTCATTTTTTAAATCTTAAATTGTTTTATTTACAAGTAAATACCAGAGAAAAACAACAATAAATGTATATAATAACTAAGGAGGAAGTTCACACACCCTTCCCCCTTACAGCTAGGAGGAGATCACTTTAACAAGAAGTCATTTCAATACATTTATACAAACATTCCAATCAGTTAAAAAGTTTCCTATTTAAGGAATCCCAGCAGATTGCTCTGATCTGAGGAAAGTCACCCTACAGCATCTAAATGACATCAAGATCTGTGCTTTGACTAGGCCCAGGAGTTTCCTTTTACGCATTTTTTGCTAGTTCTTGGTAGTTTTACTGGTATGTCTTTATCTTATGTTTGCACAAAGTACTGCAGAAATTCCCTAATGTTGTGAACCCGTTCACACCTTTCTGATTCTGATGTTTTGGAACATTGTCATGTGACAGTTCAACATGAACTTTTTACAGATGGCCTCACATTTTACTCAAGCATCCTTTGTCACACAGTAGAATTTGTGAATTCTATAATTATGAGCTTCCCAGGTACTGCTATGGCAAAGCATCGCCAAACCATGGTATTTCCACCTCATGCTTCACAGTTGAAATGTAACTATTTTTCTAGAAGGCTGTATTGTACCACATATGTCTTCTGTTTTGCTGCTTAAATATTGTTGAAATGGGGGATTTAATTCATATTCAATAAATTAGAGTATGCATTCCAATGAGGCTTGTTTGTCACAATGAAAGGACCTTTTGAAAACAACAACCTTCAAACAGGTATTTAACATCGTTTTCATTATGGCCAAATGTCTGTATTAAAAGTTTTTTGTATTGGTCTGATGTAATATTTTCATCTTAAATATCATATTTTCTTTAGCTGTAAGTAAAAAAAATCATCATAATTAACAGAAATAAAAACGATCAAATTTTAGAATCTAGAATTTAGGTTAGAATTAGGTATAGTTCTAAATAAATAAAATAAATAAAAAGAATACGTAAGAAAGCAGTAGCCAGAGTACTATATATATATATATATATATATATATATATATATATATATATATATATATATATATATGAATGAATGATGAATAAAGTTAAGTCTAAGTCTAGAATTAACAAAATTATTTATATTTGCTAACTGCCACAAAAATGAGAGAAATGTCTTCAAAACCAGAAGTTTACATACATTTCCTCAGTATCTGGAAGCAATGCCTTTGAAATGGATGACTTGGGCCAAACGTTCTAGGTTTACGTGCTTCTCACTATAGTGTGCTGGAGTTCTGGCTCATTCCTGACTGAACCGGTGGAACTGAGTCAGGTTTGTAGGCCGCCTTGCTCGCACCCACCTTGTTTAGATCTGCCCACAGATTCTCCTTAGGATTGAGATCAGGGCTTTGTGATGGTTCTTTAAAGGTTGCCTCATTATTTTCAAATAATGTCATCTATTTTATAAAGTAAACCAGTTCCTCATTGGGAACTGGTTTACCCCTCTTGTTTTGCTCCTCCTGTTTGTGTCTTAAGTTAGTAGTTTTCCTTATTCAGTGTAATTATATTTTTGTATTCTGGCACTTCCTGGGTTCTGTAGATGTTTTTCACCTTTTTCTATGTCCACCTTCCCATTTGTGTTTCCTTTATCTCTTTATTTAATTCCTCCTTCTGTTCTCCAGTGTGTCCTTACGTTTCCCTTAGATAGTTTCTTAAGAATCCTTTCTAGTTTCTTTAGAGTCTTCTGTCTCCTAGCCATTCTACCTTCCATCCCAGCTGCTAATCACTTCCACCTGCTCACTCCCCCTCAGCTGCAACCGCTTCCCTTAATTAGTCCTGCTCCTTCTCTGCTTCACTCTTCACTCTCCTCCTCAGTATAAATTCAGTCCTCTCTCAGTCACTACTCGCTGGTTCGTTGTCATTCCTCCCTTCCTGGTTCCTGGTCTGTATATCCGCGTTCCCTGGTCTCCATGTTCCCTGGTTACCTCGTTATTATTTGTAAGTTTGGATTTTATTTAATTAAATCTGAGTTCATTTAAGTTCTGCATTTGGGTCCTCTTTAAACCGCATCATGACACCAGTGATAAAGTTACAAACTAAGACTGACAATAATGAGCCTGTTTCTGAAAGGAATAAAACGAAAACTTCAGAACATTTTATAATCCCCCTTTTCATTAAAGAAAATTCCACCAAAGCACTACACTTTCTAAATAAATCAAGCACATTTCACAGCGCACAAACTTGGCGCTGTCAGCCGCTCTGTGCATAGACGAAAGCGCTCCGCTCCTATATAAACAGGAGGATCTGAGTTAGTGTCTGGATTCATATTTTTTTTTTACCTTAGTCTTATTTGCATACCCATGTCTATCATTAATCTGTGTTGTGTCAGTGTGCGGGTCTATAATATGGCAATAGCCATGGATAACGGGTTCGGGCGAGTGTGTGTTTTTCTAATTGAATCTGTGCATATGCTCATTGATTCATACTGCAAAAATAGCACAGAATTAATTATGTGTTGTTTTTTTGTTTATTTTCAATTCAGGTTGGATTTTTTTTTTTTTGTGCACAGAGCAGATTTTCTGTGCACCAAGACTCCATCAGCAGTGCGCAATTGCGCAGCTTAGAGGGAACATTGACTTTGACAAGACTTGAAACCTGAAATTTCTCCAGAATCCCATGAACGTCCAAGTGATCTTGAAGTTGCATTTAAACTACTTTCTCCAAAACTTTGGAGAGAAAAGGAAGCTTCGAGATGGGCCTATTTATCATCTTTGAAAGATCAGAAAGAGATAGCTACTCAAACTGGTTAAAAACAGTGACGGATAATTGCGAAGAGGATGGTACTGATACAAGAGATGATGGTGCGATCCTAATAGGTGCAATCTTGTCAATTACAAAAATTCTATATTTTTCACATAGGAGAAGGGAAGGGGAAATGCATGAGGACACACAAGGATTAATGAGACGGCTCAGAACATTAAACAACACCATCTGGGAATTATTTGTATTAAATCTACTAAAATATTTAGCATTTTTAAGAGCACAGTGATAGTCAGAAAGAGCATCTCTCAGCGTTCCCAAAGAGACATGTAATTTGTCCTTCCATTTTCACTCAGGTCGCTTGCAGGCAGGTCTGAGTGCGAATAGAGTCATTTACCCATGATTCCGGGGCTGTCTTACAACGCCTTGTTCTATAGGGTTCAATGGTATCCAGAATGTCGATTCAAGTAGAGTTCAAAGGTTCCATAAACACGTCAGCTGAGGCAGTGCAACACCTAAGCCCCTTAACAACAGGAAGTGTAACCTTTTACTTAGGAAGATCTATATTTGACTCTGTTTAGTTATGCATAGTCTAGCTGTGGACAGTAACTGAAAACAAAATGGTGTAACTTAGTTTCCAGTACTGTGAGTTTTCGGAAGACAGTTAGGGCTGTGGCGGCATGACAAAACAAGACTCCGTGCCGTGGCCATATATTTGGCTCTTATTTCCACACATCATCTGATCTGCACCAAATTAAACATTAAATATATTAGTCCAAGCAGATATATGTGCAAATATTTAATGGGTGTGGCCTAATTCCTTTACAGCAGCCTCTTGAAACATTAAAACATTCAGCCCAAAGCCATGGTTTATGCGAGGATTATGAAATTCAGTACACATATGTAGTCTCTCAAGACTTACAAAAAATATCTTTGAGCCATGGTCGAAACCTCATAGGAAGTCAGCCATTTTGGATCAAAGCTGCCATTTTATGCTATTTACACACATAGTATCTGAACAAACTCCTCCTAGAGATTTTGAATAACAACAGCAACAGCAGCTGGGCATTTGGAAAGCCTCAAAGTGAGGATTCTCATCATAAAAGGAAGTGAAAAGTTAAATGGACATAATTTGTATAGCATTTTTTTGTCATGATGACCACTCAAAGTGCTTTGAAATGGAGCCACATTTGCACTCACAAACGCACAAACATTTATACACCAATATCCAGATCAGTAGGAATATTGGGGTTAAGTGCCTTGCCCAGGGCCACATCGACATGTGACAGCAGAAGCTGGAATCGCACCTACAACCCTCTGGTTATAAGCCAACTACTTTACCCTCCTAGCCAGAGCCACCCACACAAAGTCAGAGCTGTATCAACTTTGTGTGTTATTGCAGCCCAGCACTCAACACATTCAAATGCTCATTTGCTGACATCTCTTGCTGACAGATGGTTTGAGAGAGGAGTGAAAGAAGGCATTTATGTAAAACATATTTAACCACCCTTAACAGAGGAGGTGGTATAAGATACCCCCTTTCAAACACATACAAAGCAGCTTCGGAATGCCTACCCAAGAAGTTTCACCAAAACTCACACATTGAGGCATGTGACCAAAACAGTGCATACTTACATAACTGGGTAATTTCACCATTATCGACTCTTACATCACCAAGATTGCTAAGTGGTTAGAAGCTTACACAACCCTGATAGCCTTGTTAAGTATAACAATAGCCCCATTAGTGAGCCTTAACCTTAGACTTATAAATCTGATACTCCCAATCCAGTTTTTAGAACTGAAGAATCCTCTTAGATGAGAGACAAAACGTATTTAAGACAACAAGAATAGTCCAGTTGCGTTCATTTAAACTCTCAAGAATCTCTTGAGCTCCAAACACCTTGGCTCCCTGTTAAATCCAGAATAGAATTTAAGATCCTTCTTCTTACATACAAAGCCCTTAATAATCAAGCTCCATCATACATCAGAGATCTAATTGTTTCATATGTTCCTAACAGAGCACTTCGCTCTCAGACTGCAGGTTTACTTGTAGTTCCTAGGATTTCTAAAAGTAGAATGGGAGGCAGATCTTTTAGTTATCAGGCTCCTCTCCTGTGGAACCAGCTCCCAGCTTTAGTCCGTGAGGCAGACACTCTGTTTACTTTTAAGGCCAGGCTTAAAACTTTCCTTTTTGATAAAGCTTATAGTTAGAGTGGCTTAGGTCATCCTGAGCTATCTCTGTAGTTATGCTGCTATAGGCTTAGACTGCTGGAGGACAGACTTACCAATTTTCTTCACTCTGCTACTTCCTTTTCTCCTACGACTCTCCAGTTGTATTACAGTACATTCTGTTATTTCGACTGTTAACTTTGTTTTCTCTCAGTGTTTTTCTCCCCATAGAAGATATACCTGGTCTGGTATCCTGCTTGGCTGCAATGCCCTGTTGGACGGGGGGCATCGACTGGGATGATCCTCCCAGTAACTGAACATCCACTGTGTCCTGTTATTAACTTTTTACTTTCTATAACATAGAAAGTTCTCTTATATCGGATCTTCTGTTCCTTCTGTGTTCTGCTCTGTCTTCTCAAACCCCCAGACGGTCGTGGCAGATGGCCGCTCCTACTGAGCCTGGTTCTGTTGGAGGTTTCTTCCTGTTAAAGGGGAGTTTTTCCTCTCCACCGTCGCTACATGCTTGCTCAGTATGAGGGATTGCTGAAGGATTGCTGTGGTTGGAAAGTCTGCATCAACGGGGCCCAACCTCACGCCAATGACTGACGCAATCTGCTGGGATTCCTTAAATAGGAAACATTTTAACTGATTGGAATGTTTGTATAAATGTATTGAAATAACTTCTTGTTAAGTGCCTTGAGATGACATCTGTTGTGAATTGGCGCTATATAAATAAACTGAATTGAATTGAATTGAATTAAAGCTGCGATACCGAATCTGCAGAACAAGCTAGCTTTTCAACATAAACAGTCACAGAACTCTTACCCCTCCTGCCGGCTGTCTTCCCTAGACCACAACCCCCCTGATTAAGGGAAAGTGCATTGCCACAGTACACGAGAGAGTGCCAAACAGCAGTTTCTGTTTGGTCACCAGTCTTTTGTTTTCCGCGACTTCAAATGGCATTTTTGTTGTTGGGACTCTGTTTTTAGACTAACGTGACAGAACCACTGATTTTCTTTTTTTTTTCTTTCTTTTTTTTTTCTCCACAAAGCATTTATAGCTATACTATGTTAGAACGTTGTTAAAAGGCATGAAAACAAATGTTTTAAGCTAGCTTGTTTCGCAGATTTGGTATAGCAGCTTTAACAGGACGTAACTTATTTTAATAGAAGATGTTCTCCTTTTACACTCACTCTTATATATGTTCCCAGTTCATGTTGAATCATGCTTTGAACTGTAAATGTTTGCTTCTCTCTGTGGGGGTGGGAGACTGACGGAATTCCATAACTGGCTTTACACAAATAGTTGACTCTGATTCCCACGTGCATGGATAGACTTGCTTCAAACTGCACTTGAATGATCTTTGTCAACCTCCAAATAGCTCAATAGAATTTAATTGGAAAATGGAACCGCCCAGTGCAGTTCCCAAGGCAGATGGAGGTGGTGGCCCTAGGAAATATCCGGCTCCTTAATAACGTGAACACTAACAGGTGCCCCGTCCCACACATTGAAGATTTTTATGTCTATCTTGCTGGGGCAACAGTTTTTTTTTCCAAGGTGGATTTAGTGCAGGGATACTATCAGGTTCCTGTCCATCGCCCAGTGCAGTTGCTACGTCACAAGCACAGTCTGTTTTAGACGGCCTTTCAACGTCTGCTCCTGATTCACAGCGATTTGAAAGCACAAATACTCAGAAATGCAAATTTGTGCTTAATTTTCTTAAGATATGTCCTCTGGCATCAGACAAATGCCACAAGAACATGTTAACAACACGAAAAAAACGATTTTCATTGGAGTGGGTCTTTAAGTTTTGGTTGGTTGGAATAACTTAGGAGAATATGTGTTTTGTTGCCATTCTTTTTAATATTCCATCATACTAATATATTATAATATTTTTTTATACTCCCACAGTGATGAAATTCAGCTGTAACAGCAGAAAAGTGATTGACGCATTAGATCCACAGAAAGAAATATAAAAAACTGAATTAAGAATATGTACATTAAATAAATTAAATAAATTAAATGTATAAGAAATGTTATTTGAAGTGAGAAAAACAGATCATATTACAGCAGAGATGTAAACATTCATTGAGTTTGTTGGGAGCAGTGATGGTTATAGAGTCTAATGGCTGCTGGGAGGAAGGACCTACGATCACATTCCTTTATGCACCTAGGAGGCAGAAGTCTGTCGCTGAAGGAGCTCTCAAGCTCAGCAACAGCTTTATGCATGGGGTGGGAGACACTGTCCATCAGTGATGTTACCTTTACCTTTGCCAGAGTCCTTCTGTCTCCCAACAACTGCGCTTAATGCTTATAAGCTAGTTGTTTTAATACCATTCAAAAACAAGATACCATAGGTATGCATTTAACCCCTGCTTTCCCCCGGATGTGTATTACCCTATATGTTATACAGGTGTTTTCCCCGTCTCCTAATGTGTTCCACGCAGCCTGTTTCTGGGAGAAACTGACTCCAAGACTGCTGATCAATCAGGTGAATCGCAAACCACAGATGAGACAAACCCCACTGTTCTGCCCTGAACCCTGCAGAAGCTTTTTGAATTATAGACGCTGCTGCGAGGAAGGGAGCCGCTAACAAGCTACTGCATGCCGCAGACCTGCTTCCAGACGGAAGCCATTTCCATCCACCGTACCAAAGCCTATGTGGGATGAATGCTGTGCTGGAAAGCTGCAGAAAAGGGTACTGTGTCAGTGAAGAAAGGATGGAGCTTATTGCTGTTTTGCCAAGCCGAAGAGGACAACCCGACGCTAAAGGCTGCTACCTGCGCTCCATCAGCCATAAGACTTCCCACTGCTAACCGACCGCAGCTATTGTTAGCATCCCTGCTAACGTTGTTTGAGTTAGCTGTAGGCTACATGATCAAGCGAACCACATAGGCCCGCCTTTGGCTGCTCGTCTTCATGAACAATAAAGACTGTCATTAATGGTATTCAAAGCAGACATTAGCTTTAAAACAGATAGTTTAAACACCAAAGCTAATCTTTTAAGTCGTTTTTGAAACCGCCTCCTTAGTATGTCAAAATACTAAATTAGATCAATCACTACGGTAACCGATCCAAAAAAACAGAATCAATTCTCCAAAGGATATTGATTTCTAATTCAGCAAATGGTTTAATGATACATCACTCCTTCCAAATATTGTTTTTTCTTCACTTCCGCTTTGTATTGTGAATTGGTGGTTTGAAAACAAAACAAAGATGCTAATTAGTTTTAACTGACCACAATTAGTTAAAAACTAATTTAGCTTAATTCCCAAAACTCTTCAATACAAGCCTTGGTCTTCAAGCAACATATTCATACTGAACTGGGACATCACTATCAATTTATTGGTTATTGTTTCTACTTCTTTGCATATTTATCACTTTTACTGTTTACTTTTGGGTGTTAGTTTTATTATTATAATTTTTCTTAGTGGTTTAGTTGTGTGTTACTAGCTTAGTGAGTTTGTTGATTAAAGCGTTTTAATTGAAAGTTGAAGTCTTTTTGTAATAAACTCTTGTATTTTGGAAAACCGTTGTTTGTTATTTCACCTACATGTGTAGTAACTTGCTGTTCAAAGAACAACCAAGAAATAATTCCTTCATGTATTGTTTAATTATCTCAGCCTTATCAGGCAGGTAATCATAAACATAAACTGAGACTGAACAATTTGGCAATTGATATTCCTGGATTCCAGCTGGTGCCCCAAACTTGGTAATTTTTAAATTATGCCCAAAGCAATTATTCATAATTATTCATAGCCAAAACCTACCTATCTGTGGCACAACACAATCAATTTATTTGTTATTTATTTGTTATTGTTTCTACTTCTTTGCATATTTGTCCATTTTACTGTTTTACTTCTGGTAGTTCGTTTTATTATTAATTGTTCTTTTACCTATTAGTTTAGTTGTGTGTTACTAGCTCAGTGATTTTTTTGTATAAAGTATTTAGACTGAAAATTGAATTCTTTGGAAAGTCATTGTTTATTATTCCACATACATATGTAGGAACTTGCTGTTCAAAGAACGGCAATAACTTATTCCTTTATCTATTGTTTAATTATTCTAGAAGGTAATTATAAAAAATTAATTGAGACTGAATTATTTGGCTATTCTTATTTTCTTGGATCGCAGGATGGTGCCACAAATGCGGCACGTTTGACATAAAATGATTAATCTTATTAATAACCCTAAGAAATAATTTATAATTATTCATAGCCAAAACCTACCTATCTATGTCACAGCACTGGCAAAGTTTAGACAGGCCTTGACAAGTGCTTGCTTAAGCAGGGGGACATTTCAAGTGCTGCAGGTGATGACATAGTGTGTTATTAATAGTAACCTTTGTTACTGTGGTCCCAGCTATGTTCAGGTCATTGACCAGCTCCCCTGTGTAGTTCTGGGCTGTCTCCTTACCATTCTCAAGATCCTGTCTACCTCATGAGGTGAGATCTTGCATGGAGCCCCAGGTCAAGGGAGATTGTCAATTATCCATTTTTTATCAACTGGTCCAACAGTTGATCTCTTCTCACCAAAATCATTGCCTATTCTAGATTGGCTCATCACAGATGTACAAATATGTCCCTGGTATCTTTAGACAGCTCTCTGGTCTTGGTCATGTTGGAGGTTGGAGTCGGACTGTTTGAAGGTGTAGAAAAGTGTATTTTATACAGATAAGTTCAAACAGGTGCCATTAATACAGGTAGTTACCTAAATTGGTTAATTTAGGATAGAAGAGCTTCTTAAAGAAGTAACAGGTATGTGATAACCAGAAATCTTGCTTGTTTGTGGGTGCTAAATACTTATTTTCTGCACCATTATGCAAATAAATTATTTAAAATTATACAATGTGATATCTTGGAATTTCTTTACATTCTGTCTATTACAGTTGAGGTGTACCTATAATAAAAATCACAGACCTCTCACATCTCTCTAAATGGGGATAACTTGCACAATTGGTGGCTGCTACATACCTTTTTGCCCCACTGTCTATACCTTCTCTTTTTTCCATTGGATTCCTGAGGTTCTATGCATTGAAGAGTGCATGTGTGCTTACCTTTTTTCCTTGCAGAGTGTAACAGGCAGACTCAGCTCCCAGCTGACTCTCATTAGCGGTAATCAGGGCTCCCTTTAAAGGAGGAGTGGATGCCTGAAGAAGACACCAGATTGTGAACTTCTTTGAGGTAAACAGACTAGTCCTCATCCTTAGTTCAGTTTCTCACTGTTTCCTTACCAGCGTTCTTTCATCTTTTCTCACTGTATTTCTCCGCTGTTCACCTGTTCCTGACTTCCTGAATGTTCCCTCGTTGTCCCCGGACCTCTCAGTGTCTGCTTCTTGGTTCTGGATACCTGTTCCTGTCATTCCTCCTCAAACCTCCCAGCTGCCCCTGTGGAAAATCATTCCTTGGAATGGTCTTCTCTCACCTGCCTGTCCACCCTCAGAGTTGCCCTCCTGGAGACAGGTTCAAAACAAAGATCAAGTCACCACCTGGACCTTACACCCCCGATCCGTGCTAACCTCATCCTCGGGGAATGAGGATGAGGGAACCAACTGAGGGGAAAAAACTGTTGCCCCAGCAAAGATGGTAGAGAAAAATCTTGAATGTAAGGGACGGGGTACCTGTTAATAGTGGTCATGTTATTAAGTCGCCGAAAATTTCCCCAGGGCCACCATCCCCATCTGCCTTGGGAACCATGTGTAAAAGAAACGCCCATAGACTGTTGGAGAGGCGCACACATTGCCAGGATAATTCATGTTTGCAAACCCCTCTTTGGCTCTTACTATCTTAGTGGCATCGAGCAGCGTGTGCCTGACCTCCGTCAGAGTTCAGGTCAAGTGGCACACCAAACCGAGATACCTAGAAGAAGAATGTGCAAGCAACATCAGCCAAGGTGATCAAAGACAAGGGGACCATTTCATGCCAATGGGTAGTCCTGTCTGCCATAGTCAGACAATGGGTGAAACCTCAGGACAGGGGAAATGGACACACCAGTTCCACATTAGTATTTTTGATCCTCCTCTGGGGTATGGGAAGCTGCTCCAGACGGGCTTTGGTGTGTCACTGAACCTTGCCACCCAGACATGCAACACACAGCAGCCCATGTCCTAACATCTTTCTGGAGCCTGGGCCACACACATTTAGCCCCCACCAGCTTAACCAAAGCTTTAACTCCCTAAAGAGAATGAATTGGTTCACAAACCTGATGATGCCAGCAGGTGGGAACTAACTGCCAAGGCCTGAGGTTTTGACTTTGGCATTATAAAAGGCCTGCATCCTCTCAGGAGTCCACTCTATCTCCTGGTTCTTCTCAAAGGGCTTCATACAAGGGGTCCATAAGATGAACAGCCTGCGGAATGAAACGGTTATAAAAGTTCCCCATCCCTCAAAACTCCTGCAGGGGTTTCACCGAAAGAGAGTCTGGAAAAGCAGTAACTGCCTCAACCTTGGTGGGTAGGGGAACCGCCTCTTGTGGCAAAACAAGATGTCCCAAAAACTCAACGGCCGACAGACCAAACTGGAATTTAGCCTGATTCACAATCATACCATGCTCACTAAGACTCTGGAACAGAGATGTGGATGTGCACTGTGTGCTCTCCAACAGTACTGGCAACAAGTATGTGGTTCACATACACAAACAAAAATGGCATAGCATGCAAAACAGAGTCTATGAGGCATTGAAATTTCTGCGCTGCGCCCTGAAGACCAAAAGGCATCTGCAAAAACTCAAAAAAGCAGAAAGCAGTGCTAACTGCGGTTTTGGGCACGTCATGGGGATGGAAAGGAACCTGATAGTATCCCCGCACTAAATCCACCTTGGAAAAAAAAACTGTTGCCCCAGCAAGATAGACATAAAAACCTTGAATGTGTGGGATGGGGTACCTGTTAGTGTTCACATTATTAAGGAGCCGGATATTTCCCCAGGGCCACCACCCCTATCTGCCTTGGGAACCATTTCTAAAAGGAATGCCCATGGGCTGTTGGACTGGCGCACACATTGACAGGATACTCCATGTTTGCAAACTCCTCCCTGGCTATTACTGACTTTGTGGTGTTGAGGCAGGGAGTGCGCCTAGTGATATAATTCTCTGCACCATGTTTAGTAACAGCTGCCAAGAAAGTGGGTACCACAAGGGCGGGAAACTCAGCTAGCAAACGCTGGTATTCATCACCTGTGGCAAGCATGTTAGCCAGGGCAGAGAGCCAGGACCCCCCAGTGTACAGGGGTAGGTATCAAGAGACACAGCATCAGTCAAGCACCTATTGGCAACATTGACTATTAACTGGAGCGCACAACAGAAATCCACTCCGAGAATAGGTACTGAGACAGAAGGTACAACAAAGTCCCAGCCAAACGGACGCCCAGTGAAACACACAGTCACAAACCTCGTTCCAAAGGTGCGGTTGGGGGTACTTAATCTCACACTAAGCTATGCAGACTCCTTACTCACCTGCGGGGATGTGGGATGGTTGAAACTGAAAATGAAATTTAAAAGTATTCCTAACTCTGAATAATTCCAAAAACAATTATCGGATGTCGCCGGAAAAACTGTCCACTATGAAAAGCAGCTTGTTTGAGCCAACAGCGCCAACAGCGCCAACAGCTGCTAGTGAGCACCGGCCTCCTTGTTTCCCTGGAGCTGAAAGGAACATGGTGGGATGCAGCGCTTCTCCCTCACTCCACACTGCCAAAGATGGAAGCACAACCCGCTGATGAGTCACAGTGATAGCCTCTCCAGACTCTGGTCTTTGTGGAGTCCCACAAGGCAAAAGTGGATGCACTCTGTACTGTAATCCTTGGTACGTATCAGAGTGGAGCTAACCAGCGCGGTGCATAAAAGAGATGGGAGCTGGTGTAAGAAGAGAGGTGTAAAGAGAAAGGAAGTGTCACCTAAGCCGAGGAGCGCTAACATGGTCTCCATCAGTTCAGAGGGCTTACAATCTTCTAAGCCATCCAGGGACAACAGGCGGTCATCCTGCTCCTCATCAGAAAGCTGATAAATCAGAAGCAGACTGTCCTTCAGCAGTCCATAGTTGTTAGCTGGCGGCGGGTTCCGTAGCAGTCCAATCAGCCTTCGAGAAGAAAAGAATTCAAGGAAGTGACAATATGAAAATACTTGGTGTCGTCAGTTATAATACCATGGTGGTGAAATTGACCCTCCACATGCTGTAACCAAGGCTCAGGTTCATCCTGCCAGAACTAAGGGAGCTCAACTGTTGCCTCAAAAACAACAGGATAAACAGTGGCAGCGGCCAAGGAAGAAGCTGCAGCCGCAGCCGCAGCCGCTGAGCGGCTTTCAGCTGACATGTTTTTTCGCCTGGGTCACCAGTGTGGAATTTGATAGAAAGAGACGAGAAAAATGTATTTGCAGTCTCAGTAGTAATGGCTAATTTCCAACAACAAAACAATGCTCTTCAACTTGGCTTTTTCCGGCCAGTTTTTCTCTCCTGCCAAAATACAGATGCACTTACTGAATCAGACTCCTTCACAAAAAGAGCATGTCTTCTGTGAAAAATAAATTTTTGTGTCCACCAAAGCAAGCCCCTTACACATCCAGAGGATAGTTGGGGTAACTCTGTAGCTTTTTTAATGATTACCACATAAATCCAGTCTGCCATGGATTGTTGTTCATTTGTCAGACATCATGTATACTGCCCATATCCACCACTCCTACACAAACTACTGCAATTGTAACTCAAAAATTAAAACAGTGATCTATTAGTATCGCTTAATCTCACACTATGCTATGCAGACGCATTACTTACCTGCGGGGATGTGGGATGGTTAAAAACTGAAAGTGAAACTCAAAACTATTCCTAAATGAATATTTCCACTAACAATTATCTGATTTGTTATAGATTATTGAAATTTCATATTCAGATCGTCAGTTGAGACTTTAACATCCGAATAATGAAGTCACGGAAGGGTAACATAATCACAACACAGCAGAACACTGTGAACTACACCCCATTGATTTCAGCTCAAACAAACATTTAACAACAGGACTGAATCAACAGCAAAGCATTGTTCAAAGACACAAAATAAATGTTCCGCAAAATCTCCTTTTACTCCTGCTTGATAATTACTCCATGTTTAGACCTGTGAAATGAGTGTTAATCAGAACCATACCATGCACTGAAAGACAGTAAACAGTGTAACTGCAGCTTAAGTGAATTTAACTTTTTGAAAAACTTGGAGAAAGTAAAAGAGAAAGTGAAAGTGTGGTACATGGAAAGGAAGAGCTGTGTGTCATCCATGTTCCACAGTAGTATTTCACTGAACTTGTAGAAATGTGATCAAGTGGGAGGAGATAGGAGTTATTAAGTGATAAATAGAAAAGTACCAAATACTGAATATTGGGGAACACCAGAAGTAACGGGGGCTGATGAGGGCTTGAGGGATCTTAGATGCATAATATAAGTAAATGTTCTAGAGAGGTAGAAGTTAAATCATTTAACACGTGTGTTGGCGTGGAATGGAGTTGAGAAAGAAACAAATTCTCATCTTTCAAAGACATATTTGGTTTGAAAGATGAGAATGGACCTAGGGTACATAAATCTTTTCAAGACTTTGAGAGCAATAACAGGACAGATGTTCTTGGCATCTACAACTGGTTTCCTTAACATATACTAGGGCTGTCAAAGGATTCAAATTTTAATCTAAATATTCACAAGGTAGTTGTGAATTAATTACGATTAATCATGATTTATTTGTCAATTTGCTGCTGTTACAGCTGAATTTCCCCTTTGTGGTAAAATAAAGGAATATTCTATTATATTCTATTCTGATTAATCAACATTCGTAAATATGACTGAATAGTACAATGTTTGGTGTAAATAAAGGACATAACCGGAAGCTGTTTCTCTTTTTTTAAGGCAAGGCAAGGCAATTTTATTTGTATAGCACACTTTCAACAGCAGGGTAATTCAAGGTGCTTTACATGATTTGGTGATTTAAAAAAAACACATAAAAGAAACACACATTACACATGATACACAATAAAGCAAGAGAAAAAAAAAAAAGCAAGAGAGCATGAACACATTTCATACATATAACAGCAATCATTTACTCAAAGGCAATTCTAAACAGATGGGTTTTTAGTCTCGATTTAAAGCAGTTCAGAGTTTCAGCAGCTCAACACTCGTCAGGAAGTCTGTTCCAGATAAGGGGAGCATAGAAACTGAAAGCTGCTTCTCCATGTTTAGTTCTGAGTCTAGGGATGTTTAGTAGGCTAGAGTTGGAGGACCTGAGTGGTCTTGGTGGTTGGTACCATGACAACAGGTCTTCAACATATTTTGGTGCTAAGTCATGTAATGATTTATAAACTAGTAAAAGTATTTTAAAGTCTATTCTCTGAGCTACAGGGAGCCAGTGTAAGGACTTTAGAACTGGGGTGATGTGCTCTACTTTCCTGGTTCTAGTGAGAACGCGAGCAGCAGCGTTCTGGATCAGCTGCAGCTGTCTGATTGACTTTTTAGGCAGACCTGTGAAGATGCTGTTGCAGTAATCAATCCGACTAAAGATAAACGCATGGATGAGTTTTTCTAGGTCGTGTTGCAAAATCAGTTCTTTAATCCTAGAGATGTTCTTCAGGTGATAGAACGCTGACCTTGTTATTGCCTTTATGTGACCCTGGAGGTTCAGGTCTGAGTCCATTACTACACCTAGGTTACGAACCTGATCAGTAGTTTCTAGCTGTATTAATTGAAGCTGTGTGCTGACTCTTGATCGTTCCTCCTTGGGTCCAAAAATAATCACTTCAGTTTTGTTTCTGTTCAGCTGGAGAAAGTTATGGCACATCCATCCATTTATTTGGTCAATGCATTGATTTAGGGTTTGAATGGGTTCAGAGTCACCTGGTGACATTGTAATGTAGAGTTGAGTGTCATCTGCGTAGTTATGGTAGCTAATGTTATTGGTTGCTATAATCTTGCCTAGTGGGAGCATGTAGATATTAAATAAGAGGGGCCCCAGGATGGAGCCCTGCGGCACCCCACATGTGATTTCTGTTCGTTCTGATGAAAAGTTTCCTATTGAAACATAGAAGTCCCTGTTCTTTAGGTAAGACTCGAACCAGCCAAGTACTGTACCAGAGAGTCCGACCCAGCTCTCCAGTCGTTCCAATAAAATATCATGATCAACAGTGTCAAATGCTGCACTGAGGTCCAACAGAACCAGCACTGTGGTTCTTCCTGTATTTTAAGGAAATACAGGAGAGATGCAAGGAATTGTGTATTAAACACACATACAGTGGGTCATTAGAAGTATTTGGCAGCCAACGATTGTGAAAGTTGTCCCACTTAAAAAGATGAGAGGTCTGTAAACTTTATCATATGTACACTTTAACTGTGAGAGACAGAATGTCACAATCACATTGTGTGATTTTTAAATAATTTATTCGTATAATGGTGAAAAAATAAATATTGTGGCCAAAAACAAAAATTCAATTAAATCCTTTGTAAAATAACCTTGGTTGGCAATGACAGAGTTCAAATGTTTCCTGTAGGCGTTCAACAGATTTGCACACACTGTAGCTGCTATTTTGGCCCATTCTTTCATGCAGATCTTCTCTCGAGCTGTGATGTTTTGGGGCTGTCACTGGGCAACACAGACTTTCAACTCCCTCCACCGATTCTCTTTTGGATTGAGGTCTGGAGACTGGCTAGGCCACTGCAGAACCTTGAAATGCTTTTTACATAGCCACTCCTTCGTTGCCTGGTAGGTGTGTTTGGGATCATTGTCATGCTGGAAGATCCAGCCATGTTTCATCTTCAACAATCTCACTGATGGAACGAGGTTTTGCCTAAAATCTCATGATACATGGCCCCATTCATACTGTCCTCTTTGCAGAAAAGCAACCCCAAAGCATAATGTTTCCACCCCCATACTTCACAGTGGGTATGGTGTTTTTGGGGTGCAACTCAGCATTCTTACCCCTGAAAACACGGCAAGTGGCGTTTATACCAAATAGTTCTATGTTGGTATCATCTGACCCCATGGCATTCTCCCAATCCTCCTCTGGATCATTCATATGGTCTATGGTAAACTTTAGACAGGCCTGGACATGTGCTGGCTTAAGCAGGGTTACTGCAGGATTTTAATCCACAACGACGTAGTGTGTTAATACTAGTAATCTTTGTCACTGTGGTCCCAGCTCTCTTCAGGTCATTGACCATTTCCCTCTGTGTAGTTCTGGGCTGTTTAATCACTGTTCTCAAGATCATGTGTACCCAATGAGGTGAGATCTTGAATGGAGCCCCAGGTTGAAGGAGATTTTCAGTGATCTTCTATTTATTCATTTTCTATCAACTGGTCCAACAGTTGATCTCTTCTCACCAAACTCCTTGCTTATTCCTCTCTGGTCTTGGCCATGGTGGAGGTTGGAGTCTGACTGTTTGAAGGTGTAGACAGGTGTCTTTTATACAGATAACAAGTTCAAACAGGTGCCATTGTTACAGGTAACTAATTTAGGATAGAAGAGCTTCTTAAAGAAGGAGTAACAGGTCTATGCGGGCCACAATTCTTGCTTGTTTGTAGGTGCTAAATACTCTTTTTCTGCACCATTATACAAATATATTTTAAAAAAATCATACCATGTGATTTCCTGGATTTTTTGTTTACATTATGTCTCACACAGTTGAAGTGTACCTATGATAAAAAATTACAGACCTCTCTCATCTTTTTTAAGTGGGACAACTTGCAATATTGTTGGCTGCCAAATACTTTTTTGACCCACTGTATGCTTGTTTTATAGAGCGACAGTGGCACATAAGGTATGAGTTTGTTCTGTAACTGGTGGGTTGCTGGTTCGAACCCTCACTCTATCTGTTTTAGTCATTATTTTGGCAAGACACTTCACTACACTTCATCCAGTGATGGTAGTCAGAGGGTCAAGTGAATGGAAGCCTTGCTCCTGTCAGCGTGTGAATGTGTGGGTCTCTCCCAACATGTGAATGGATGAACGACTGAATATGACTCCAAAGCGCTATACAAATACACGCCATTTACCAAGATGCCTCTTGTTACAGACCTCTCTAAAACCAGCAGTTATGGGGATTAAGATTTATTGAGTTGAAGTAAATGTGGAAATAAATGCTGGATATAGAAATAAAACAACCTTGCCAATGATTCACAACAGTACAAGAACCAACAGACTGAAAAGCACTACAATGTCACTACAGCAAACAGTCATCCATGGAACTCTCTTGGCTCAAAGCTGAAGTGAAAATCCCTTTCTTCCCCTCAAAGAAGAGGCTTAACAGGGAGAAGACCACATTTAGATGACGAAAACTGGCCAACATCAACCCCATTACCAAAGAAAAGCAGCAGAAACCCATATACAAAAGAATTGGCAACAACATTCCAACTGGAGACACAGGAATTCCACTAAGTAGCATGTTTACTGCACACCAAAACACCAAAATACTTAGCCTTACCAATGATATGATGTCCTGACATCTCAGAAACATTTTTGACAATTATAAATGAGCATCCAACATTGGAAAAACTGATATTCGTACAGGAGCCTTTGAAGTTAAGCAGCAGTTGGGAATCCTGAAAGTAGATTTTGTTCTCTTGTTAGACAACATCAAGACCTCCAGACCTTGATATTGAGACCTCAACATCAAGGTGTTTCTTAGTGGACCATTGCCAACAGCTCATTATCGAGAAGAGATATTCAGAGACTATTCATGCTCAATAAGTGGTTTAAAAATACCTCAACCACCAGTTCATTATAATTTTTTTAAAAATTGCCAAATTGTCTGGCAAACAAAACCTCTCTTCAAGGCATATGGAGTCTGTCTTAAAAAGTAATGTAATTTTTATTAATGACTGTTACTGAGCATAATCTTGATATGTTTTTTATAGAAACATGGTTGGCTGAAAATAATGAGACAAACACTGATAGAGTGAACGCCTCATAACTACAATCTTCTAAGTGGTAGCAGAAGTCATAAAAAGGGGGGGGGGGGGGGGGGTTTGCTACCTTGTTTCACAATTTACTAAACTATGAAAAGATATTCCTAGGCAAATTTGACTTTTTTAAATATTTGGCTATACAGGTAAACGGCCCTGCCCGAGTGATATTCTGTAGCCTTGTATAAGCCCTCCAAACATAAATCTAACTTTTTCAATGACTTTAGTAACCTAACTGTGAAATACGTTGATTATGACTGTTTCATCATTTTGTTAGGATTAAACAGTCATACTGACATCCCCAAAGATGAAGGGGGACAAGAACTATGAGACATATTTCATTGTTTTCCCATACTTCAATTCAATTCAAATTCAAATTCAAAAGTACTTTATTGATCCCAGAGGGTAATTAAGTGTAGTTGTAGCTCATACAATTTTTTCTTTAAGGAGTTGTTGTAGATCATGATGGCTGTGTGCTGGAAGGATTTCCTGTAGAGGTCTGTGTTGCAGCAAAACTGAAGAAACCTCCGACTGAACACAATGTGTTGTTGTAAGATGGTCTCATGAAGAGGATGCTCAGGGTTGTCCATAATATTTTTGATTTTATGAAGAATCCTTCTTTGGATCATCATCTCCAGCTGTTCCACAGTCAACCCCAGAACAGAACCAGAACCTTCTTTATCAGGTTGTTGAGTCTTTTTAAGTCCCTAGCTCTGATGCTGCTACCCCAACAGATGATGGCTGAAGAGATTACACTCTCCACATTTTCCACTTTGTCACTGCAATGAAATGATTTTTCTTATTTGTTTTGCTTTTAATCACGTAAAGCTTTGAATTGTCCTGTTGCTGAAAATGTGCTGAAAATTGCCTTGGCCTGAAACAAAATGCTGTGCAACTACTTAGCATCCACAGTCTACAAAGCTCCAATATCAGCTTGAGGCCCATCTAAAAAGTCCATCCTCCCCAGAAGGATTTTCCATAAGGCAAATTTCTAAATGGTTTTGTCTGGTTTTGGTTGGTTGGTTGGTTGGTTGGTTGGTACAAAGATGGCCCCAGAAAGTGATCCTGGTTCTTGAAAATGTTCTTGCAGTCGAAACCTACCCCTTGACCAGGAGGATGTGAAGAGGGTCTAAAAGGCGGGCAGATGATTTCAACTTTTTTAATCTGATCAGATATTTCAATGAGAGAGGAAAGCTCAGAAATTAAAATAAATGGAGATAGAGACAGAGAGGGAGAGAACGTCATTTAGAATTGGGAAAAAGAAATGACAGGATATTGTATGAGTTACCTGCAGATTAATATGATTAATATGATTAATTGTGGGGGGGAAAGACATATGACAAACAAATCACTGAGAGTGATGGAGAAAAAGTTAGGAAAACAAGAAACATAGAATGTTGTGAAATTCAGAGAAGAGAGTTTTTTCCCACTATGGCACTGATTGGCCCTGGTTGATTTTATTTGTTAGTTTTTTCAATAATTTCAGACCATCTTTAAGGAATATTTGGTAATCGTTGTTTTGACAATGTATGGCTTGACTGGATGTAGATCTGGAGTAAACCAAAGTTCAGAATGTTCAAAGGTACCAGAGAAGTAAAGAATCCAGAAATTCTATGATAACATTGACAAATAATTCAATATTCAGGTTGTTCTTGATGTTGCAGAAAAAAATGCATCTAACTGACTGGATTTTGTGAGGGGTAACTTGGCAGTGAAGGAAAATGGGATACGATAAAAAGGAATTGCCCACAGGAATCGAGTCAGGAGTCGATGGCTAATCGACCACAGCCATGAGTCCTTCACACATGAAGGACTCAAGTCACACTTGAGTCCTTCATGTATGCGTTCAAGTGCAAGTCCAAGTCACACAGAATTGTTCCAAGTCAAGTCAAAGTCAAGTCACTAGGTCCTATATGCCAAGTTCGAGTCCAAGTCCCAGAAATAATCTTCCAGCCCAAGTCAAGTCATTATTTGCTGATAGCAAGTGAAAATTGAGAATGTAAAAAAGGAGGCGCAGGTGGCCCAGCAGGGACAGCGATGGGAGCGTACGTGATCAACCCGATCCCATGACTGAACACCGGCCCTTGTGGCCCAAACATCAGACCAGCCCTCTGGGAGATGGCCCTGTCCTCCCGATTAGCCACTCGGGGTCTGATTGTCATCCCCCAATAGAGGAAGGTAAGCTATAAATTGTGACTGTTTAAGAAGCTGGTTGGTCTCATGGGTTTAGTACTCAACC
>OY747701.1:2407500-2420000 GCA_963556495.2 Valencia hispanica | reverse complement strand
TGGAATTGAGTAAACCCTTAAGTACTGAGTTGCATTTAACATCATATGCAGCCTCTGTTAGGGCTATGGCGGAACGGCCCACAGATGGATTACAATCCATTCCTGTGGAAGCTCTAGACTTTGAATCTGTGAGCAAAGGCGAGGTCAATAAAATAATCTGCTCGCTTTCAAACTCAAGAGCAAAAGACTGTTGGGGACTTGATTCACTCCTTTTAAAAAAACATAAAGAGGTTTTCACTGGTCCAATTACGTACATAACGAACCAATCATTAAGAGAATGTGTGTTCCCCTCCTTTTGTAAACTTGCAGTTGTTACGCTCATTTTTAAGGCAGGTAACAAAAAGGAATTGATAAATTATAGACCAATTAGTATACTTCTTACTGTCTCGAAAGTTATCGAAAAAAATTGTTGCAGAACAGCTGGTTGAACACCTTGACAATAGAAATGTGTTACACCCCATGCAATTTGGCTTCCGCTCAAAACATTCTACCGATACAGCCTGTTGTTATTTTCTTGAGGTGATTAAGTCCAATTTAGACAAAGGAGGGGTGGTTGGGGCCATTTTTCTGGATCTGCGTAAGGCTTTCGACACCGTTAACCACTCAGTGCTGTTAACAAAACTGTTGAATTTTAATCTTTCAGCAAACACTATTACTTGGTTTCAATCTTACCTTGTAGATCGTTTTCAGTGTGTAAAAATAAATGATAAGACCTCGCCTTTTATCCCCTGTACTACCGGTGTACCACAAGGGTCCATCTTGGGGCCATTGCTTTTTACTTTGTACATCAATGACCTACCTTCCATCTGTGATGACTTAGAGGTCTTGATGTACGCTGATGACACGGTTCTCATTACGCACAGCTCTGATGTAAATCTTGTCGCAGATAAATTATCTATAGCCATGAACAAAGTAACAGAGTGGTTGAACGAGTCGAGCCTTGCGCTGAATTCAGAAAAAACTGTCACTATGTATTTCTCTAATAAAAGAAACCTGAGTGTTTTCCAAATATCTATGTGGATGGTTTGATGATCAAAAATGTCCAAGAAGTCAAGTACCTAGGTTTAATATTGGATCCTACCCTCAATTTTAAAAACCATGTTAAAAAGGTTTGCCGCGTTCTGAAATTTAACATCGCCAACTTCCAGCACATCAGGAGCTTTTTGTCATTGGAAGCAGCTAAATCATATTTCAATGCAATAATTATATCTCATATCCTGTATTGTGTGTCCTCATGGTCTCAAGCCAAACCGACAGTTTTAAACTCTCTTAGATCATTACATAACCAGGCTTTGAAAGTCCTGGATAAAAAGCCCCGCCGGTACCACCACTGCAATATACTTTAAAAAATACAGCATACTAAGCTTTGAAAATCTGATCAGGTTTTCCGATGTACGTTTGGTTCATAAGATCCTTAATGATACATATGTACAGCTTCGCTCAGAGCTAACCAACAGAGCATTAAGATCTGTGTCCAAGGGAGACTGCAATGTTCCTAAGAGAAAGTCTGCTTTCTCCCAATCAGCCTTTTCCTACAAAGCCATTAAAGAATGGAATGTGCTCCCAGACAATCTAAAGAACAATGCAGATTTCCACAGTTTTTCATGGGCAGTTAAAGACTGGCTTTTAGATCAACAGTCCTGCTCGCACTATTAGTGTTAAAACCATTGTATCTATGTGTTAATTATGTATAGCTACAAAATAATAATGAAAACTGTTGCACCTTGTTATTTTGCACTTTATGAATGCAACTGGCACTTTTTATTTGCACTTTTTTATCTGCACTTTGTACTGCATATAGCACAAATGTATATTGTCTACGTCTTGTATTTTAATTAATTCTGTTATGTATTTTAATTGTATTTTTGACTGTATAAGGACTACAGATGCAAATTAGCATTGTGCTAAATCTGGGGCAGCCATCTTTTTAATGTACCTGTCCGTTGTCCTTTTAAATAAATAAACAAACAAACAAACGGAGAAGGGCTTTATGGTGTGGGAAAGTGGATGAATTCGCAGAATTCATCAAACAATATGGAATACACAGTTAAATGCTGTTCCTGTAGTGATATGGTGGCTGCAGCTTCAGTAAGGCTACCTGATGTTACCTGGGGTCGGCCCTCCTCTCCACACAGACAGAATAAACTGGTCAGCCAAGGTGGAAAAAACTCCCTGAAACACTAACGTCTTCCAAAAGCGATCTTTATGAAATGGGAGAGCAACCCTTCTATAAGTTCAGTCAGATCACGTTGACACCCACTGATAGTGAAGAGTCACATCAGAAACAAGGAGAAGAAGTAAGCTCTGTGAGCCTTCAGGGACAAAAAGCAAGCAACACAAATGGAGGTCTGCAGGAACATGAGAGCTAAACACAAAAACACTGACATGTATTTATTTCTGTGGGTCCTGGGACAGAGTTAGGAAATAAACATGAACAAAGGTCCTGATCATTGTGAAAGGGAGCACGAGGATTTACTGTTTCCAGGTCTCTTTATTTTTCGGTGGTGACAGATTTTCTTTCATAAAATGTAAAAAATATAAAATATGGAGATTCTTCCTTGTTTTGCACATAACGTTTTAGTTCTTTAAAAATGCCAAGGAAATGTTTGAACCACATCACTGTCAGATTTGTGAAAATAGTTGTGAATGACAGTAAATGTGGATCTCTTTGGTTATTGATTTGGTAAATTGTTTCCAGTCACCCTATAATTACACACTTTTTAGGTTTATAAATATGGTCAGAATGGAAAAAGTGGGATTCAGAAAAATAAAAATGGAAAAAGTGGAATTTTGGAATCAAAAGAATAGAATTTGTAAAATAATTAAAGATATTTCATAGGGCTCTAGAGAAGTTTGAAAAACATTAACACAGTTAAGAAAAACAGTGGAGGTGAAGAAGTTATGTAGCCTACCTGTTTGAAAAGTAATAAGCTGATGAAGCTGACCAGTAACCAATGTTTTCAGTTTAAAAACGTTTTGAATGTTATTGTTTAGCCTATAAATGCAAATCCCAGCATCACACAGACTGGGCAATCTTCATTAAATGTTACCAATTGATTTAAAACATTTAACTTGGAAATAGTGTTCAATCTATGAATCAAACTTTATTTATAAAGTGCTTTTCATACAACAGTTGCAGCTCAAAGTGCTTTACAGAATTAAAATGACCTCACAAGCACCACATTCCCATCCCTCCCCCACATCATTGAAAGAATGATTACAGTTATACACCCCTCGCCCAGACCCTAAGTGTTAAGACTTAAAACAATCAAATGAGCTGAGCAGCTCATTTGATTGTTTAAATTAATCATTTTATTTTATTATTCATTTTTGATAATCAATACATTGTATGCAGAATGGCGGTTTGTACAGATAAATAATGTTGGACTTTTTTTCACGGGGATGACACAAAATAATTGAGAACTACTGGTGTACAATAAGGTATCCTGTTAGATTTTTTTAAATCTTGCTCGATGTGCCCCTTCTTAACTTTGAGCAACTGCCCCTAAAAAGGTCTCTGCACAGCCCTGCAAGCTATTCATTCATTGCAGAAGGTGGAGATCCCTTTCACTGTATAGAAACAAATGTAAAGTTGAACAAGTAGATCAAATGTAGCCTTTTCTGTTGTCGCCTAAAACTGCCTTGGAGTGGTTTCTGAGCTTTTGTGTCATATGCTTTGAGTTTTTATGTCTTGGCTCTAAATAGAACAACGTTGTAACAAGAACCCTGACAGCTTCACACTTGTCTTTTTAACATTTTCGATCCACGAGTGTCAGCAGCGGTGGAAGAATATAAATATGTATTAGTTTATCAGCGGTTAGGAAGTCCTAAAGTGGTGCATAAGCAGGCCGGTGTGGATCTGGGGGCTAATCTCTCCTAACTTTAGGGTTCTGGCTGGCTGCAGGCCCGGATTACAACAAGCTCTGGTTACACGTCAGGCGCAAAAGAAAAGCTTGCGCATATTTTTGCTGATTTGCGGAACAGAAGTGGGACTCCAGATGTTTTCAAGCGTCGTGGATCAATATGAGCAGAGCAGCATCCCCTCTTTGGGATGTTGAGGCATGGATCAGGTGTAAGGTGGAGCTGATGTGTTGTTAACTAGACTAACTATTCCAACCTGGAAAAAACGGAGAACTGGCGGTGAGTTAGTTCCTTTTTTTATTTTGTTATCTTAAAGCCAACGGAAACCATTTCATTTATTCAGCAACAGCTCAACTTCTCTTTGGGCTTCAGTTAAAACAAATGTGTCAGAATGGATCAGGATCAGCGCAAGTGAATGAAAATGAAAAAGGTCACTTACTGTAACGATTCTCGCTGTGTACTCCTGCTATTCTGCCGTTTGGTAACACTTGTATATGAAAACCAATCCCCACGTTGCAGTAGAGGCGCCGCAGCCGTTTAATGCCCAGGAGGTAGTCTCCGTCCCGACTGATCTCCTCCCGCTTCTCCCCCGGGATCCGTGCCAGGGAGCGGGAGTACAGGGCCTCCCAGCGCTCCGCTGTGCCGTTCAAACCGGGGGCGCATCCCGCAAGGGCCGTAACCAGGCCCAAAACGAGGACGGTCTTCAGCGCCGACAAAGAACCCATGCCTGGTTCGAGTCGGAAAGGAGCCTTTCCTAGTGAGCTGACAGTACAAACGACGCAGAGCAGCGGCGCGACACACAGAAGCGTGTAAAAGTTGCGCTCATTCCCAGACCGACAGGCGCACTGACTTCAGCGCCGGGGCGACATTGATCTGCACGGCCTCTGAGTAGCCATGCCTCTATATTTATACCTGCAGACACATTACATCACAGCTCGACACTTAGAAGAAATCTACAAACTAACACAGTGGCTGGACCAAACAGAACAGCCCGCTTTATTGTGATCAAATAATAGAGAACTTATCTCGGAGAAAAGTATATATACTAATAAAGGATTTATTATAATAGAAAGCAAGTCTTTGTGTGACATTTTCATTATCAGCAACAGAATATCCTAATTTATGTATTGAAGGATGTAAAATAGGAAACAGTCAAGTTAACAGACCGTGTTGCCGAGACAGGAGACAGATCTATAAATGAACAATAACAGGAAAAAACAGGTCCAATTCAGCTCAATGAAAAAAACCAGGCACTTAAGAATGCTAGAAGGGAAATCGTGTCCCCGGCCCTTTCACAAAACAATGGTAAGACTAAATAGAGACTTTTAAGCATGTTAAGTACTGTCATTGTCACCCAAGTTTATTTTAGCCCTTAGCTGTGTATTAATAAGATACTTATATCAATTGTTTCATTGTTTCAACACAAACAAATCAATTTTATTCCTACAGACATCATGTTCTTTGAAATCCTTCTTGTATCCTAGTGATGTTCTATAGGTTCTACATCTGTTGTTTTTCTGTGGTGATTCATGCAGGTCAGCTTTTTTCTTATTACAATATTTGATGAGTTTCTGCAAATCATCCAATTAATTTTTTATAAGGAATTTTAGTTTTGACCGCATAATCTTAGTTGATTACTGCAACATCGTCTTCACAGGTCTGCCTAAAAAGTCAATCAGACAGCTGCAGCTGATCCAGAACGCTGCTGCTCGTGTTCCTCACTAGAACCAGGAAAGTAGATCACATCACCCCAGTTCTAAAGTCCTTACACTGGCTCCCTGTAGCTCAGAGAATAGACTTCTAAATACGTCTACTAGTTTATACATCACTGAATGATTTAGCACCAAAATACATTAAAGATCTGTTATCACTGTTGGCCAAACTCCTGCGCAGCTCCAGTACCTGGAGGGTTTGTTGACTGTCGCATGTCCAGAATGCATGATGAACTGAACCACATAGAAACCTAATCATCTAGCCCTCCAGAATAATGGATGTGCTTGACCCCTAGGACTGTGTGAGGTGACTGGACAGGTCTTGGGACAATAGAGCACTAGAATAGAAGCATAGCTACTGGACTTTGTCATGTCAAAGAAAGCAGATGACATGCCATAAAACTCTCTGGAAATGTGTCGGATCTTCTGTCTGCTGCAACACCTGGCTGAAAATCCATCAGGCTTCTGAGGGGGCTGTATATCAGATATTCAGTCAGTCACAAATACCTCCTTGGCAAATGATGAAGCCCTGGCTATATGAGAGTAATGTGGCTTGGTCTACTTCCACGACTCTGAAGACATTTTTTAGGCACATAGACAAGCAGTGCCGTCGCTGTCCATGGTTCTGTAAGCTCTTTTATTCACAATGAAATAAAGTGGGTTAAGATATAGATCTTTCAGTTGAGCAAAGATTTGTAAGTTATGTCCAGCTTTATTTTCTGTTTATGTTGCATTAAAGTCATTGTGGTTTCAGGTTGCAGGTACGCAATGAATTATGCCAAGGGTTAGGGGTTTTGTATTTCACAGGGTGGCAGCTGCAATTTGGAGCTTAAAATGTCTCAGCATTCAGTGCATGCCATCATTCACTCTCTTGTTTGTTCATCACAAAAATGAAGCTTAAACAAGGCAGATTTAAGACAACTGGCTTTAGAATTTAGGTTTGTTCAATATTTGGAAATAACAAATGTAACTGAATGAGCCAGGACAAATGTCGAAATGGATTATTTTCCAAAGCTTGGTTTTGTTGCATTAAAATGATTTAACATGTTCATATTGAATAAAATAATTAAATTATCTCTCTCTATGAGGCCCAGTTGTTGCACGTTAAGGTCCTAGGTTAAAAATCTGGTGGTGGTCTTTGTGCTTGGAGGTTGCATCCTCACTTGTGTGTAAAATAATAGAGTTATGTCCCTTTAAATACTCCTGTTTATGTACATGTTGATCAGGTCCACTGTAACTTGTATTTGTATGTCATTTCTTTAAGATTAGCTCTAAACCAATTTAAAACAGAAAAGGTAAATAGTCAAAAAAATAAACCAAGAATAACGTAAAAACAAAGAATCCAATGAGATGCCTAATGGTTTCTGCCTGTAGAGGTCACTATTTACAAATCAATATTTCCATTCTCAATTGTTGCGCAGCATTTCTGCTCACCAGGATAAGGGTTTAGGTTTAAAAACGTAGATTTTTTTGATCATACACTTTGATCGAAAGCAAAACAATTGTTATGGATCTAAATAATGATCATGATTAAAATGATTGTTATTCTTGTGGACTACACATAAGCATTTCAATTTAAAGGAAAACTCATTTAAGGGATGATTGGTTGGTTTATTATTGCTTGTCTAAGAGCCTGATCAAACAAAGAATTTATATGAAGCTCCTGAAAAGTTTCAGAAATTATGTTCAACTAATTCCCTGCTTAGTGAGACAATGCAGTAATTTTATTATTTTTTCAATTAATTTCTCTTTGAGGAGATCTCTGTCAACTCAGAGAATATTACAGATGAATTATATTTTTATTACTTAGTTATAATTCTGCTAAGTTTTTAGTGGGGTAAATCCTTTAGAATAATATGATGGATTAGGACGTCAAGCAGGATAATATTCAAAAGATAAATGTAACTGAAACAGATGGCTTTCGGACAGAGGCCACAAAAGGCCTTAACCTCTCTCAAGTGCTGCATTCCTGCTGAGTAATACTAGAGTGTGGCATTCATAACAAGGTGCAGCAAGGTGTAACACTTTGTATGATACCGTTTCTGCTTTCAGGAGGGCCAGCCTTGTTTATCGACTGCAGCTTTTGGTCGGCTTTTCAAAAAACTGCCTTAAAGTCTCAGGCGGCATCGCTTCCCAGGCCCCCCCTGGGAGGAACTTTTGTTCTGGCCAGGAAGCCTCCCCTGCCTGCAGGTATAGGATGACAAGGCTTTATATGCCGCTGCCTATAGATGGGAAAGAGGCAGGGCAGAACCTGAACTTCCAAATGAGTCGTGCTGCTGCTTGTGGTGAATTTAACACTGATGACTGTCCCCGCAGTTTGTGCTCAGCCGTGTTATGGGGACAGGTTGGCTGCAGGAGGAGATGGATGTTAGAATGGAGGGACTGAAAGAAAGACGGATGTCCCCCTCATTTCACCACAAATCAGTGTCAGATTTCTCCATTAGACTTATCTGACGATTTAGCACTACAGCTTTTAAATGGTCCTAATATTCAGCTTCAAATATATGACAAATGTCCTGTACTTGTACTTGCCATTCACGCACACATTCACACACAGGGGCACACTGACAGAAGCGAGGCTGCAGAACACTGGTGCCCTCTGACCACCACCAGTAGACTAGGTGGATGAAGTGTCTTGCCCAAGGACACAACAACTGAGACAAACAGAGCGGGGGTTCGAACCAGCAACCGTCCGCTTACAGGACGAGCTTCTACCTCCTGAGCCACGCTTGCCCCATTAATGTTGTAAATTCTTGTAGTTTAATTAACTGCTGCTTAATAAACGTGTCAATGTTTCTTCTTTTCAACTTTTCAAAGTTTCAACTTTAAAGCACTGGTAGAAAACTTCACCAGAAGCACAACAAACACTTAATGAATTACAATTTAACAGGGAAAGTATAAATCCAAACCAGTGCTTACAATACACACTTTTAAAATAGTTGAGGAAGACCACACTACACACACAAACAATGTGCGAAGGTAAAAGATTCATGAGTGCAGAAACAAGCCTGTGTAAGTGAACAGAACGCTGGAAAGAATCAGCCAGTGTTTGTTTCTTCTTTGGGTCAGTACCAGTATGTTTTTATATTGGAACCAGGCAGCAAGTGAAAACTGAAATAGCATCCATATTGGTAAAATGCAGAAACAGTCTTAACAATAACTTACAACTCAGACAGCAAATAAATATTCATATCATTAGTGAAATTTACAAAGTACTTTTTTCAGTTTACACAGTAGAGTATCACACTATAAGAACATTGCAGATGCTCCTGTCTCAATGCTGATTTTCATATTCTTCTTAATGTGAATCTGACAGAAAGTGCTTCTCTGTATACAATTCTATCTTCAGCATCCATAATGATTAACAGCACTTAACAATATGGAAAAATTACTTTGATTCTGGCAAACATAAAGCTCTGATGCTGCTGCACAGGTCAGCTGAACATTTCCTCTGTGGTTTGATTGATGGAAAATGCTTGTGCATAAAAAGTAGAATGGATATTACAGCAATCTTAATACATTTGTTTATTCTACAGTTGCATTTGTAAGAAATTGGACATCAGTTAACAGAGGATTATACAGCAGTGGAGTTGTAGTCCAAAATCTTCAGAAAGCGGCAGGTGCACATACCAAAAACACTTTGGTGGCCTTTGAGTTCCCCTTCCTTAATTGATAGAACTTTTCTCTATCTCTGTACAACAACAAAAACTTCCATCAATCCAGAATTTAGGATCCAAGCCATATTCCCACATCCTCCCTTGGAGTCAAGCTGTAGTATGTGCTGAGATCAAGGATCCTAGTGGATGGATGAGTCATAGCAGAGGGAGATTAAATCCAACCTCGCCTCTAAAAGTCTGTTGAGTCATCTGGCTGTCGACCTCGACCTTTTCTACCACGATGCCGGCGTCTCCTGCGTTCAACACGCTGCCCCTGCTGATGTGTGAGCTGTGCACCTTGAATGTCCCTCAGCTTCCTCACCATCTCATGGTCCTTGTTGCCCAGCACCCGAGGCAAGAAAAGTGAGGCTTTATCAGTGCTTCGAGTTTTGAAGCCTCGCCGCGGCCGCCCTTTGCCATTGATGGAGATGTACCATTGCCTCTTGACGGTGGCTCTACGCTTGCTGCTGCCTGTTGCCGGTGGCAGAGGCTGCTCTGTGAAGTGTTGTCGGGATGCATAGGTGTTGTACCCCAACTCATGGATACGCTCCACAAATTCACACTCTTTGTTGAAAACCTCCTGGGGAAAGAAAGAGGAAAGGAGTGACCAAGATGTCTTTTTTTTTGGAGGACTCTAAAGCCTATAGTTTATATTTCTTTGTCAGGGAGACTTCATCCGTCGACACAAGCACTTTGCGGCAGGCACCCAGAGGGTGACGGAGACATGCCCAATTTTTAAATGAGCTGCAATGGTGGCAGGAACCTCCACCCCCCAGAAAAGTGCTACACTCCCTGTTGTCCTGGTGGGAAATTGCTTTGCAAGACTCCTCTGGCAACGGAGAATTCTGAAGGATCTGATAATACGTGTGCGTTCAAGTGCAAACTTGCTGACAGAAAAGTATAAAATAGGCCTAACAGTGCTTTTGTTGGTCTTTCATAGAAAACCTAAAAGTTTTCTATGAAATAAGCGCTGACCCCAAATAAAACTAACTCGTGGTTTTCATTTTATTTTACAGTAAGTATGAAAAAGTGTTGGAGTGAAGCTGAGGAGAAAGCCACAGTGACTGGTGTAACAGAAAACTGGGGATTTATCAGAGTTTATCAAGTGGGGGGTTAGAGTTGTTTACATTTATAACATTTTGTTTATCAGAACTGTTCCAGCAAGTATAAATGAACCACCTCCATTTGGTGTAAAGCATACATATGTGGAATATTGTCTCTGACATGTAAAAGACAGGCTGTAATTGTGTACTAACCGAGGCGTACAGTCTTCCTTTTTCGTTCATGGCTAGATATTTGCCGGAGAAAAGCCCCTTTATGGCCACAACACCCACGTCCACTGCTGTGATTTCCATGATGCCTGTGGAGAAACAGAATTACTGAAGGTGAACTTGAACTCAGATTTTTTTATACTTAAGAGTGCAGATCTACCGGTATAAACAAGCAAACAAAGAAATAAATACATATTTAGTCTGTATTATAGAGGATTTTGCCTTGCGGCAGTCTCTGCATAGGGCTCCATTCAGCATGTTTATTGGCTGTTTTGATCAATGGTGCATTGAGCGCCGCAGAGAGGCTTTAACGTCTCTCATTAGATAGATACATCCTTTAAGACAGCGCCTTTCATAATGCTGCTGTTTGATACTCGGAGATGAACCTGCGTGTCGGCAAATGTCAACTTCATCTCACTAATCATGTGTGTGAATACTGGAGACTGAAGCCTAAAATACATGAGTAACAAAGAAATTAACAAAGAAATTAAGAAAGAAAGAAAGAAAGAAAGAAAGAAAGAAAGAAAGAAAGAAAGAAAGAAAGAAAGAAAGAAAGAAAGAAAGAAAGAAAGAAAGAAAGAAAGAAAGAAAGAAAGAAAGAAAGAAAGAAAGAAAGAAAGAAAGAAAGAAAGAAAGAAAGAAAGAAAGAAAGAAAGAAAGAAAGAGCGCGTTTAAATTCAGCCCAATGTAACGTTATTTTTAATCTGCTCTAAATCAAACACTGCTCGGTTTAACCACCTTTTTTCTTTCCACACATGAACGAACCCATGTCCAGTTGGGTTTGTAATGGTTCTGCCTTTTTTCTAAACACAGAAAGAAAACTACTTACTGAAGGCGTTGTTTTCCTCCAGTGATCCATCGATTTTCCCATTCGGATGGATCTGTAAATGATATTTGGTTGCGCAGTAAAGTTTTCTGCGCCTCGGCGCTCCTCCGAGGTGCTCATACACTCCTCCGCGTCCCCCGGCGTCTCTCCGCTGCCGGGGGTCACAAGCCTGGCTCGGCGAGCAACGGGCCCGGGGCCAAACGGGATCCACCAGGCTCGCCAACACCAGCAGAGGAATCATCAGCATTGTGGCATGGTCGGCGGGGTACGATTGTTACAAAAATAAGAATAACCCCCTGTCAGCCCTCCGGGTCCCATGAACGTGTCGGGCCCTTAAAGCTGGAGAGCTCCAGCCCCAGTTTACATCCAAGCCCCACGGGCAGCTCTGACAGTACAGCCGGCCCCCGGTTTGGGATCCTCCTCGCCTCTGTCGCAGGGAAGCCCTCCTGTGAAGCTGACTGAGAGCCTCGCCTCAGACTGAGCGCACATATAAAAGAAGCTTGTGGCGACAATAGGCTGAACTTCGACCAATTGATACAAAGGAGAGGGGAGGCAAAAGGTATTAGCCCTGTGTGAAGTGAGAGACAGCGGCATGGATAAAATTACATAGTGGCAAAGTGCGAAACAGCTCTCCTCTCTGAACTCCTCTTCTGAAATCTCCTAAAAGAGCAAATTAGACATCCCAAATTATACAGGCGGTGTGAGCCTGCGCCAGCCACCAGCAGGTGAGGAATAACTGCTGCTGGAACCTTCTTTCATCTTAAAACGTAGGGAAACGAGGAGAAGCCTTTGTGTCGTTTTAAAGTCTCCCAGTCTCACTTCTGGATTTCAGAAGGTTTCACGTGTTCCTCCTAACCAAGCAGGCAGAGTTAGAGCATGCTACAGACTGAGCCAAAGGAGCTGCTGATGGTTCTTGGTGCAGAGATCCAGAGCTGGCAGAAGTCAAGATCAGACAGTATTTGTTTCCAGTCTGCTTTGCTCCCTAATATTTATAGGCTCCTCCTGACCTGTCACCTTTTTACTGCCATTATTAAAGACTGTTTCTGGCCAGATGAGACAAATCCGTTTAGTGTCACAGGGTTCCTCTGTCTGCTTCTCACTCCTCAGAACCTCCTCCCCAAGCATCAGTTGTTATCCCTTACCAACAGCTTCTCCCAGACTTTTCCCAACCTAA
>OY747701.1:2220000-2395000 GCA_963556495.2 Valencia hispanica | reverse complement strand
GTTTTCTTGTTTTGCTTCCCACTAATCTCATGTGTAGGCCTGATGTGGATGTCCCAAAACTCTATGTTTAGTGCCACCTACAGGCCTGGGAGAGTAGAAAAATAACATATCAGGTCATTCTCTGTGCTTCTGTTTGGAAGAAAACATTTCTTGAAATGATGAAGTGGGAAACCAAGTGTTTAAGAAACCGACAACACGTTTTACAAAAAAACCTTCCAGTGTGGATGAGGCCTTGGGTCTGGTTCACACGGCAAGATTTAAAAATTGTCGTAAGATTTTCAAGACCTGAGAGACCACACACATGATGATAACCCCCCCCCCCCGGATATAACAGTTTTGGTCCTACAGTGTGTGGTCTGCGGCCACACGGCAATGACGAGACACCACACAGGAATAGATTTCACTTATAAACATTCCAAGCTCAGATGGGAAATCTTGCAAAACGTCACGAGATCGAGCAGGGTTTTGATGTAAATGAACATGACGGACGCTGCCCATCACCTCGCTTTCTGATTGGCTACATGTCACATTCAACAGGCTACACACACACACACGCTCATATTGGGCAAAGACAATCTAACATCTTGAATATCCATGATTTGGGATCAGAAAGGTCCCAGCGTCCTTCCGAGCAGACCAAAGCACACTGAACACACCATACACGGTAGGAATATCTGATAAGATTATGTTTAGAGCCATCACAATAATCAGGGCATCCTTAAGGTTGTCGGAATGGCTGCTAACCAGGATAGAAGCGGCTGCTCCAAAATTTAGGGGTCAAGGTGAGGGTTTTCAAAGTCAAACACTGTGCCACTTATCATGCATGTTGCTAGTATCATCATGCCATGGAGGTGTTTAGCTGCTAGTGGTACTGGTCAATTGCAGAAGGAGATCTTCATCCTAATCTTAAATAAACACATGGAAGGTTAAAACCTACTTCTAACTGGTTCTTTCATAAGGAAACTGATGCCAAAAAACACATCCGGAGTGTTTGGGAGTTTTGAAATTGGTAGAGTGGGCTAACATTAAACTTATGGAATGACCTTCCTAAAATCCTCAATCCTGAAGAAAATAAGTGGGGTATGTTTAAAACGTGTGTCATGTTGTAAGATAATGCCACCTTTGAAAGAAGAAAGAGTATTAAAAAAATCATTAAAGTTAGATGTTCATGTCCTTGTTTACATAAACTTCTGACTACAACTCTTTAAAGGAGAGGTGGATGAGTTTTGTTGATACACAACATAAAATACTTCAAGCACCTTAATGAAAACTGCACCACATGGCTTGTATCCTTCTTTTCATCAGTATCTAACTGTAACAACATCTGGAGTGGTTGATGGATGGGTGGAAGCTCCCTCTGTGTGACAGTGATGAAGCAGCTGCCACAAGAAGCTCATTTGAAACTCAATGTTGTTCTGTTTCCCTGTTTACCCATGGAGTATTGACAAACCCTGGGTTCTCCACAGGGGGCACTGTGTGAAAAAGCTCTGGCTAATGGGGAGGAAGATGGATGAGATGGCTCTTTTGAAATGATTTGGCTGTGAAAGAATCATGCCATTACTGCAGGTGAGTGTCACTTCATTAAAGCTGGCTTAGATTGATCTAGGAATGAATACAACTGGGTTATGGGAAAAAGGATCGGTTTTCTACAAGGGTGTCCTAAAATGGTTATTGCTGACTCACTGCCAAGGGAGCATTCCCATCACTCAGTAAGTGATCCAACCAGATGACAGAGATCTATTTTGAAGACACTTCAGAGACTGATCTGTTTTCTTTAGTCTTTCAGCAGAGATGCTGTGCCTATAAGGGTCTGCACTACACACATCTCCCACAGCTTGTATTTCACCTGGAAAGTGATCATACTTCTCTAGAATAGTCTACAAATCTGACTTTAAAAATACTGGCATCCTTTAAAGCAACTAAAATTCACCGTTCACCTTTGTAGTGGTAGACTGGGAATGCATTCTTTTCCAAGCATCTTTTTAGTTAAATGTACAGCCTTTCAACCAACCTCTAATCTAAGATTCCTGGGAAGGCAGAATGGAGGAAAACAGGTTGCAAAGGAGGTACATAAGGGAGTTTGAGGTCAGTGAAGGCTGAGGGGGATTCAAAGCAGTTGGGCGGAAAGTGGGTAACAATGAGTCTGCAGGAGGAGGGAGCAAGCGTGGGAAGCAAGAACTAATCACCCACATGGTTGGAACAGGTTTTTATATCCCCTGGACCACAGTTCCAAACAGCCACATTAACTTTTCTAAAATTAATCATTTGAAGACTTGTTTTCATGAGGCTAAAAACGTATTAAAAGGGAAGATGTTATGGTGTTAGTTATTAAAAAACAATCAATTGGTTCCTATCTTATCTTAATTTCTCATAATGCTTGAAGTGGGATCATTTGATAAAGCAGTAAACGCAGAAGACCACGTGCTAGTTCAGGAATCAGAAAAACAAAACAAAAAACAACTTTGACATTTGTCAATTACTTGGTGTAAATATCTCGTTGCTAACCATGCAAGCAGCACAGACCTAAAACAAGTTGGTGCCAGTAGACAAAGCTGAAAAATGCAAATGGGCCAGCTTGTCAACTTACACTTTCCACAGAGTATGTCATGCATTGACTTATTTTTTTTACTATGCAGTGGGGCAAAAAAGTCTGTAATTTTCATCATAGAAACACTTCAATTTTGAGAGACAGAATGTAAAAACATTATTTTCCAGGAAATCATATTGTATGATTTTTAAATCATACAATGTCAATAAATCATTACAATCCTTTGTAATGTAACCTTGGTTGGCAATGAAAGATGTCCTAGGTTTTCTGCAGGTCTTCTGCATGTTTGCAAACACTGTAGCTGGTATTTTGGCCCATTCCTCCATGAAGATCTTCTCTAGACCTGTAATGATTTCGGGCTGTCGCTAGGCAACACAGGCTTTCGACTCTCTCCACAGATTCTCTATTGGATTCAGGTCTGGAGACTGGCTAGGCCACTCCAGAACTTATAAATGCCTTTTACATAGCCACTCCTTCGTTGCCTGGGCGATGTGTTTGGGATGATTGTCATGCTGAAAGATCCAGCCACGTTTCATCTTCAATGCTCTCACTGATGGAATGCGGTTTTTGCCCAAAATCTCACAATACATGGCCCCATTCATCCTTTCCTTAAGACAGATCAGTTGTCCTTTCCCCTTTGCAGAAAAAGCAGCCCCACAGCATAATGTTCCCACCCCCATACTTCACAGTGGGTATGGTGTTCAAGGAGGAGGATTATCAGTGATCTTCTATTTATTCCATTTTCTAATAATTGCTCCAACAGTTGATCTCTTCTCACCAAGCTGCTTGGGTATTGTAGATTGACTCATCCCAGTCTTGTCCAGGTCTACAGTCTTGTCCCTGGTGTCCTTGGACAGCTCTCTGGTCTTGGCCATGCTGGAGGTTGGAGTCTGACTGTTTGAAGGTGTGGACAGAAGACTTTTATACAGATAATGAGTTCAAACAGGTGCTATTATTAAAGGTAACAAGTGTCGGATAGAAGAGCTTCTTAAAGAAGAAGTAAGAGGTCCAGAATTCTTGCTTGTTTCTAGGTGCTGAATAGTTATGTTCTGCACCATCATACAAATAAATTCTTTAAAAGTCATAAAATGCAATTTCCTGGATTTTCTTACATTCTGTCTCTCACAGCTGAACCCATGATGAAAATTAAAATCTCTTTTTAGGTGGGACAACTTGCACAGATACTTATTTGCCACGCTGTATTCCTTCCCTGATTATCCGTAGTTATCCATAATAATGCCTTTTATTGTGTGCATTGTGTTACCACACTTGTAACTCCTGGTGTTACAGGGGTGCTCTCACCTGCTGAATAGTTATTCTGGTGTTAAATTTTTCATGTGTATTAATGATTATATTTGTAAGAATTAGGTAGTTGCACTACTTTCGTTTTTTCACAAGCTAAGCATGTGGATCAGTTTCTACAGATACTTGATGTTCAGTAGCTCAAGCAGAGTGGTGACTTTCCCCCCAAAAAACTAAGAAGCTATTAAACATGTTTCACAATGTAACAACGCAAAAGCTATTTAAACTGAATTCCAGAATTTTCACGTTTTGGCCCAGAAATTAAAAACAAATAAATACATGCTATCACTAGCATGTTGAATAACATTAACTGGATTCAGTAGGTTATTTTTAGATTTTATGTCAAAATTAGCTAAAATTGTAATGTTAGCTACTAGGATATTGAGTAACATTCACTTACTCAATTCAGTATGTGAATTATAGGTTTTAAGTCAAAGTTAGCTAAAAGGGAAATGTTAGCTAAAAAGCTATTTTTAGTATGTGGGCTATCTCAAGGATGTTTAACTACATTGATATACTCCATGTACTCTGCTAATAGCAATGTACAAGCTAAAAGAGGCAAAAATGTTTATTTTAGCTAAAGAGCCAGATGTAGCACATTGTCTAAGATTAACCAAATCCATTAATTTTGTTAATAGCTTTAGGTCAAATTTAAAGTGGAACTCAACTCACAAATTATTATTTTTTTGTCATAAACTTTATAAGTGAGTGTCTCATAGTGCTGTCTACATGTCTGGTCATTCGTTTTGGTATTTTAGTACATTTTAGTAAAAATATTAATTGTCTACCACAAACTGTCAGTGTGGCGCCCTCTTCAGGTTAAGACTCCACACTAAACTTGAATTGTAATCGGGCAATAGTATTCGCTCAGCTGTGATGGCTGAAGACAAGCCATCCTGCCGCTATGGGGTATAAAGCAAGCCGACTGTCGGCCAAGCCTCCATAACGAGTTGGAGCTGTATTAACAAGGAAGTGTTGATGCCGCCCAGCCCTCTCCCCCCACTCATCCCTCGGTCCACCAGGCAATGCCTCCTTTTGCCGCATTTTGTCGAATCGCAAATGTAGATGGAATGAGACTCTGGTAGGGGGGTGGGTTGCTCTTTAGCTAAAAAGCTAATGCTAGCTGAAATACTAATTGTAGCATGTGGGCTATGACTAATATATTTAATATTGATGAACTTGTTACTAGAATAAAGTTGAGCTTTAATGTGAAAATTAGCTACATTAATAATTTGAGCATAGATGCTATCATTAGCATGTTGGCTATCACTAGTATGTTGACTAACAGTATCTCTATGTAACATTCATTTCAGCAGTAGTGTAAAGCTCTAAGCTGCTATGATCATCTACGAGAAATGTGAAGGCTTTTATTTTGTAGAGCTTGCTTGAGTTTTATTTTCAAAGTCCAGCATGGATGTCAGTTAAGCCTGGTTGAACATTAGTTAGGTAGACCTGTAGACTGTTGTATCAGCTATAAATGTATGTCCAAAGAGTGTTGTCATGTCTTTAATTAAGCTCCTCTCCACAGCTGTGTTTCTCTGTGTGTGTGTGTGTCAGGGAAAGTCCAGTATAGAACTGGGAATGGTAAGAGTGACTGATCATTGTTGTCTGAAAGGCCCAGCTGTCCTGATTGGGAGAGCCACAGCTGTGTTGCCATGGTCACAGAGGGTTGTAATTATGCTGACACCTGGCTGTAGCTGTGTCTGTGAAAAGATCAACTTCACCTTCCAAGCAAAAGAAGAAAGAGTCTGAACAGCTAGCCACTGTTCAAAATCGTACATGGATTAGGAAAAATTATTGAACCGTCAGGGAGAGCTTTCTTTCGTCTCCAATCATTGGAAAGTACACGTTTGTACCCCATTCACAGTCAAGGAATGAAAGAGAGAGAGATGACTTGCATTAAGGGTAAATTCATGAAATTCCCAGAAACTTCGACTTAAAAGTAAAGAAGAGTTTTCTAGAAGCCGGTTGGAATTCTTCTCCATCTTTGCACTTTGGAGAGCTTTGACAGAAAACATAGCAAGGCAAGGCAGGACAATTTTATTTGTATAGCACAAGTTCAACAACAAGGTAATTCAAGGTGCTTTACATGATTAGGGGATAAAATAAAAATAGCAGTAAAAACAAAACAAAAAACAGACAAAGCATAAAAAGTAAAAACAGTAACAAAGCAAGAAGTACACACAAAACATATGATACATGAAAACATTACTCAAAGGCAGCTCTAAACAGATGAGTTTTAAGCTGTGATTTAAAATAACTTTGTGTTTCAGCAGCTTTGCAGTTATCTGGAAGTTTGTTCTAGATTAGAGGAGCATAGAAACTGAAAAGTGATTCTCCATGATTGGTTCTGGCTCTAGGGATGTTGAGTAAACAGGAATTGGAGGACTTGAGTGTTCTGGGGGGTTGGTATAGTTAACAGTAGATCTACTTTGGTGCTAAGCCATTCAATGATTTATAAACTAGTAAAAGTATTTAGAAGTCTATTCTCTGAGCTACAGGGAGCCAGTGTAAGGACTTTAGAACTGGGGTGATGTGCTCTACTTTCCTGGTTCTAGTGAGGAACACGAGCAGCAGCGTTCTGGATCAGTTTTAGTCTTTTAGGCAGACCTGTGAAGACGCTGTTGCAGTAATCTATCTGACTAAAGATAAGAAAGATGGATGAGTTTTTCAAGGTCCTGTCCTTTAGTTAGTCCTTTAATCCTAGAAATGTTCTTCAGGTGATAGAACGCTGACCTTGTTGTTGCCTTTATGTGACCCTGGAGGTTCAGGTCTGAGTCCATTTCTACACCTAGATTTCAGACCTTATTTGTATTTTCTAGCTGTTTTAACAGAAGCTGTGTGCTGACTCTTGATCATTCCTCTTTAAGTCCAAAAGTAATTACTTCTGTTTTGTTTCTGTTCAGCTGGAGAAAGTTATGGCACATCCATCTATTGATTTGTTCAATGCATTTACTTAGGGTTTGAATGGGTTCAAAGTCACTTGATGACATCGTAATGCAGATCTGAATATCATCTGCATAGTTGCATACTAGCTAATCTTATTGTTAGGTTCCTTGGGTGTTTGTGTTGAGTTTCAGTTTTTTCATTTCCTTATGCAGTTCGCCTTATCATTTTAGTTTATTCCTTGGCGTTGTTTTGGCACTTCTTCCCTTCCATATATTTCACTTCCCGCCTTAAGATGTTTAACCTGTTTTTGTGTGTTTATTTGTTTCTCTTTTTATCATTTGTCCCGGTTAGTTATGTTATACTTAATTTCTCTTATTAGTCCCTTTTTAAGAATCCCTTTTCTTGTAGGTTTATTTCTCATTGGGTAGTTTCTTAATTTATTTCTTCTTCCAGTCTTTATGTCCTTTTGTTCTCCAGGGTTCCCTTAGGTTTCCCCATAGATTTCTTCTTAGACATGTTATCTTTAGTTAGCTTCTAGTTTCTTATTTAAGATAGTTTTCTGTTTTCCTTGACATTTTTCCCTGTCCTGTTGTCTCTTCTCCTGACCAAGTTTCACTAATTTCCCTTATCTGCAACTGCTTCTCACTAATTGGTCCTCAGGTTTCTCTGTAATTTCCTCACTCCCTCCTCGGTATTTAAACAGCTCCCTTTCAGTCACTACTCGCTGGTCTGTCGTCAATCTTCCCTGTCTGGTTCCTGTTTTTCCCCGTCGCTGCATTTTCTGGTTCCCTGAGTCCCTAAGTTCTAGTTCCTTGTTTTTGTTATTACTAAATCATTCTTTTTTTTTGGGTCGCCACAATGGCCTTTTTATTGTAAAGTGGACAGCGTACAGAAAGGGGATGAGAATTAGGAAAGCGACATTGGCAAATGTCCACAGGGTGGAAGCAAATCCCCGGACAGCCGCATCGAGGACTGAGGCCTCTGAACATGGGGCGCCCACCTTAACCACTACGCTACGCAACGCCCCATATTAAATCATTCTTATTCTGCTACTGCATTTAGGTCCTTAATACACAAACATGACACTTATTGTTTGTTATAATCTGGGCTAGTGGGAGCATGTAGATATTAAATAATGGTGTTTTTCCACTAATCAAATCAAACTTTAATTATAAAGCGCTTTTCAAACAAGAAGTTGCATCACAAAGTGCTTTACAGATTAAAATGACCCCACATAAAACCACCTTCCCTTCCCTCCCCCACAGATTTAAAAGCATGGTCACAGTTATACCCCCCTCCCCCCAACCCATCTCCCATGCACACACACAGTTAAAAGAAAAAGTTAAAAGGACATTGGGCCGAGTGTAGATGAACCATGCAAGGAAACGCCATCAGAGGAGCCATCTGCCCCGGCAGCAGTAGATTAACAGCAGCAGCCGAGGCACCGACACAGGGCACCCAGTGGAGGCAAGGCCAAGACCCCCATCTCCACCCAAGCTCCACCTGGAGAGCACCCAGGCACCTACAGCCGACCACTGCTCCCGGGGCAGAGGGCTCCCACAGAGGAAACACTGGAACGGGGATTAAGATAAATTAAAGTATAAAAAGAAACAGTAAATTAATGTGCTTAGATTAAATAGTAAAACTGATAAAAATATAATCATATAAAACATCCAGAGCAATTAAACAAACAGTGATAAATAATAATCAGTTAAAAGCTAAGCTAAAAAGGTGAGTCTTGAGCCTGCTCTTAAAAATATGAACGTTCTCTGCAGCCCTGAGGTCCTCTGGCAGCCTGTTCCAGAGGTGAGGGCCATAAAACTGGAAAGACGCCTCGCCATGCGTGTGTGTCCTGACTTTTGGGGTGACAAGGAGACGGGTGCCAGAGGAGCGCAGAGACCGCGAAGGTTTATATGGTAAAAGCAGTTCAGAGAGATAAGAAGGCCCAAGACCATTAAGACACTTAAAAACCATTAAAAGAACCTTAAAGTCGATCCTGAAATGTACGGGGAGCCAATGCAATGATTTTAAGACCGGTGTAATGTGCTCCCGCCTCCTGGTCTTCGTCAGGACACGTGCTGCTGAATTTTGTAGTAGTTGTAAACCTGATATACTCTTTTTGGGAAGACCAGAAAGAAGGGCATTACAGTAATCAATTCTACTGGAGATAAAAGCATGCATCAGTGTCTCCGTATTGGCCCGAGAGAGAATTGGGCGGACTCTGGCGATGTTCTTTAGTTGATAAAAACCTATTTTAGTGATATTTTTTATGTGAGGAATAAAAGTCAGCTCAGAGTCAAAAATCACGCCCAGGTTCTTCACTTGTAAAGAGGGATTAAAAGACAGTGATTGTAGTTTTGGTAAAAGTTTCTCTCTCTGAGCCTCAGGACCGATGACTAAAACTTCAGTTTTGTCCTGGTTGAGCTGGAGAAAGTTTTCTGCCATCCAGGATTTAATGTCTAAAATGCAGTTAAAAAGTGCATCCATTGGCCGTGTGTCATCGGGAGACATGGAGATGTATAACTGTGTATCATCAGCATAACTGTGAAAGTTAACTCCATGTCTCCTGATGACGCTGCCAAGAGGGAGCATATAAAGGTTAAAAAGCACTGGGCCTAAAATTGAACCCTGGGGCACACCACATGTAATCCTGTGGACCCTAGAAGAGCAGGTATCTAAACTTACCATAAAAGTCCTGTCTGTGAGATAGGATGTAAACCATTTGTGAACATCACCAGAGAGGCCGATCTGTTTTAAACGGGTTAAAAGAATAGTGTGGTCTACTGTATCGAAGGCAGCGCTTAGATCCAGTAGAACCAACACTGTCACCTTCTGAGCGTCATAATTTATTCTAAAATCATTTAAAATCTTCAGAAGGGCCGTGCTGTGGTTCACCCTAAAACCAGACTGAAATTTCTCCAGGACATTGTGCTCATTAATAAAATCATTAAGTTAAATTAAAACTAGCTTTTCTAAAACCTTGCTTAAAAATGGTAAGTTAGATACTGGTCTAAAATTATTAAAATCATTAAAATCTAAATTGCTCTTCTTCAGCAGGGGCTTCACTTCCGCCCCTTTAAAGGCGGCAGGAAAGACCCTGTCTGAAGGGAGCAATTCATCATCATCATAAAAGATTCATAAAATGGCTTAAAAAATGAAGTGGGAATCGGGTCCAAAACACATGTGGTGGGCCTCACTGAGGAGAAAACTTTATCAAGAGTCCCAGCTTCTACCAGGACAAAACTGTCCAGCGTTACCTCTGGTAGAGACACACATTCGGATTTGTTTAAAACCATGTTACACTGAGAAGATAAAATATTACATCTGATGGTGTCTACCTTCCCTCTGAAGTGGTCTGCGAACTCCTCACAAAGATTGTTTGAGGGGTTTTTCTGAAATGCATTAGCAGTACAGTAAAAAAATTTTTATCAATAGTGGAAAAAAGAATTGCAGGATTATTTTTATTGTCTGATATGATTTTTGCAAAGTAAGCATTTCTTGAATTTCTTACAGCATTATTATAGGATTTGAGAAGTTCTGTGTATAATTGATGGTTTATCGTGGTTTTATTTTTTCTCCATTTTCTCTCTGCCGCCCTGCAGTCTCTCTAGTTTTTTAAGATTGTTATTTCTCCATGGCGCTGCAAGTTTTGAATGTGAGCGTTTCACTCTAAGTGGAGCCAGTAGGTCAAGAGCGGACTGAAGTCTTCTGTTAAAATCACTGGCGATAAAATCACAGGGGGCAGGTAAGAGAGTAGGAGGAAACTTTTGGAAAACTTCTAGAAAACCTGCAGCTACTTCAGGGGTTAGATGGCGCTTCCTGACAGTTCTCACAGAGGTCTCCTGCTGGATAAAACTGGTGATGTTTAAAAACACGCAGTAATGGTCAGAGACAGCCAAGTCAACAACAGAGGACACATGGGTGGACAGGCCATGCGTGATGACCAAGTCCAGGGTGTGTCCTCTGTTGTGAGTTGGCTGCATGACATGCTGACTAAAATCCATATAATCCAAAATATTTAAAAATTCTGTTGATAAAGGGTCTAAAAGGTTATCCATGTGTAGATTAAAATCACCAGCTAAAATGGTCCTTTCAAAGGAGTTGTACAAAATTGATAAAAACTCTGAAAATTCTTGAATAAAAAGTGCACTCTTTTTAGGAGGCCTGTAAACTGTGACACATAAAATCTGAGGAGTGCTAAAAACAGTTGCATTATATTCAAAAGAACTAAAATTATCAAATAAAACAGGTTTGGCAGAAAGCGTTGATGAACTAATAAAAGCAGTTCTGCCTCCCCTTTTGCAACTCCTTGTGGAATAAGTGAAGTTAAAATTTGGTGGGGAGGCCTCTGTAAGAACAACAGGGGCATCTGTACTCAGCCATGTTTCTGTTAAAAATAAACAATGTATAGGAGGCGAGGAGGAGGAGTTGCAACCATTTTTCGTTCTGATTTACTAATTAGTCCCAGACCAATTGATAGCTACAGTTCTTTTGAACATCTAACCCTTAATTTTCCTCATCCAAGTTGCAAAACATTAAGACCATTTTTGTTTGTGGTTTTGTATCGTCCACCAGGCCCTTACTCTCAATTCTTGGATCAGATCTCACATTTTTTATCTGATTTAGTATTAAATACTGATAGGGTTATTATAGTGGGGGACTTTAATATTCATGGGGATACTGATAGTGATAGCCTAAATGCAGCCTTTAATGCTATTTTAGACTCAATTGGCTTTACTCAAAAAGTACAGGGATCGACCCACTCGGGTAAACACACTTTGGACCTTGTACTGACATACGGTATTGAGTGTGAGGAAATAACAGTCCACCCACATAACCCGGTCCTGTCTGACCACTTCTTAATAACTTTTGAATTTACTCTAACTGACCATCTTAAATCTGAAAGAAAATTTCATTATAGTAGAGCTTTATCAGACAATGCTGTAACAATTTTTAAAGAATCTGTTCCATTCTTACTTTCCTCAGTGTCTCAGGGCAGCAATTCTATCTCTAACCCTTCAGAAATTGATGATCTGGTTCACAGCGTTACGTCCTCATTGCGTTTGGCATTAGATAGTGTAGCCCCCTTAAAAAAGAAAGTGGCTAGCCATAGGAGGCTGACTCCTTGGTTCAACGCAGAGTTGCGTAATTTAAAGCAGAATACTAGGAAGTTGGAGAGAAAATGGCGCTCTACACACCTAGAGGATTCCTATTTAACCTGGAATAACAGTCTGCTGCTGTATAAAAAGACCCTTCGACAAGCTAGAACAGCATATTTTTCATCATTAATAAAGGCGAATAAAAACAATCCTAGGTTTCTTTTTAGTACAGTTGCCAAACTTACACAGAGTCATAGCTCTGTTGAGCCAACTATTCCCCCAGCTCTTAGCAGTGATGATTTTATGGGATTCTTCGTAAATAAAATTAATTCTATTAAAAATAAAATCATTGGCATCCTCCCAAACATGATTACTTCTTCCTCAGTAAATGAGGTAGTATCGGAAAGAACTGTAGATCCTCAGTTGTGCTTAGGCTGTTTTGATTCAGTCGAGCTTTCGGAATTATCTAAAATATTAGCCTCATCTAAACCTTCAACTTGTATGTTGGACCCAATTCCTACCAAATTATTTAAAGAAGTGTTCCATTTGGTTCCTGGCCCCATTTTGGATATGATGAATCTATCCTTAGTAAACAGATACGTACCACAGGAATTTAAAATAGCTGTAATTAAACCTTTACTCAAGAAACCTTCCCTTGATCAAGATGACTTAGTGAATTACAGACCTATATCTAACCTTCCTTTCTTATCCAAAGTCCTTGAGAAAATTGTTGCTAATCAAGTCTGTGAGCATTTAAACAATAACGAGCTGTTTGAAGAGTTTCAGTCAGGTTTTAGAGCTCATCATAGCACTGAAACAGCACTGGTGAAGGTTACTAATGATATTCTCATGGCCTCAGATAATGAACTTGTGTCTGTTCTGGTTTTGTTAGATCTCAGTGCTGCTTTTGACACAGTCGATCATAATATTCTCTTAGAAAGGCTTGAACATGTTGCAGGGATCAAAGGAACAGCACTAGGCTGGTTTAAATCATATTTGTCTGATAGATTCCAGTTTGTTCATCTAAATGATAAATCTTCTTCACTCTCAAGGGTTACTTGTGGAGTTCCACAGGGTTCTGTGCTTGGACCAATTCTGTTCACCATATATATGCTCCCAATTGGTAGAATCATTAGACAGCATGGGATAAATTTCCACAGCTATGCAGATGATACACAACTATATTTATCCATTAATCCTGATGAACCCAGTCAGTTAGGTAGATTACAGGCATGTCTGGAAGACATAAAAACATGGATGACCCTAAACCTTTTGCTTTTAAATTCTGACAAAACAGAAGTTGCTGTCTTTGGACCAGAAGTTCTAAAACAGAAACTGATTAGTCAATCACTTCATCTGGATGGCATTAAATTGGCCCCCAGTAATAACGTAAAGAACCTCGGCGTTATTTTTGACCGAGACTTGACATTTAAATCCCATATTAAACAGGTTTCTAGGATTTCTTTCTTTCACCTCCCGAATATTGATAAAATTAGAAACATCCTGTCCAGGAGTGATGCTGAGAAACTAGTCCATGCATTTGTTACCTCAAGGCTGGACTACTGTAATTCTTTACTATCAGGTAGTCCACAAAATGCCATTAAAAGTCTTCAGTTGATCCAAAATGCGGCAGCAAGAGTTTTGATGAATATTAAAAAGAGAGATCACATTTCTCCTGTTTTAGCTTCCCTTCATTGGCTCCCTGTTAAATCCAGAATAGAATTTAAGATCCTTCTTCTTACATACAAAGCCCTTAATAATCAAGCTCCATCATACATCAGAGATCTAATTGTTCCTTATGTTCCTAACAGAGCCCTTCGCTCTCAGACTGCAGGTTTACTTGTAATTCCTAGGATTTCTAAAAGTAGAATGGGAGGCAGATCTTTTAGATATCAGGCTCCTCTCCTGTGGAACCAGCTCCCAGCTTTAGTCCGTGAGGCAGACACTCTGTTTACTTTTAAGGCCAGGCTTAAAACTTTCCTTTTTGATAAAACTTATAGTTAGAGTGGCTAAGGTCATCCTGAGCTATCTCTGTAGTTATGCTGCTATAGGCTTAGACTGCTGGAGGACAGACTTACCAATTTTCTTCACTCTGCTACTTCCTTTTCTCCTACTACTCTCCAGTTGTATTACAGTACATTCTGTTATTTCGACTGTTAACTTTGTTTTCTCTGTGTTTTTCTCTCCATAGAAGATATACCTGGTCTGGTATCCTGCTTGGCTGCAATGCCCTGTTGGACGGGGGGCATCGACTGGGATGATGCTCCCAGTAACTGAACATCCACTGTGTCCTGTTATCAACTTTTACTTTCTGTAACATAGAAAGTTCTCTTATATCTGATCTTCTGTTCCTTCTGTGTTTCTGCTCTGTCTTCTCAAACCCCCAGACGGTCGTGGCAGATGGCCGCTCCTACTGAGCCTGGTTCTGTTGGAGGTTTCTTCCTGTTAAAGGGGAGTTTTTCCTCTCCACCGTCGCTACATGCTTGCTCAGTATGAGGGATTGCTGAAGGATTGCTGTGGTTGGAAAGTCTGCATCAACGGGGCCCAACCTCACGCCAATGACTGACGCAATCTGCTGGGATTCCTTAAATAGGAAACTTTTTAACTGATTGGAATGTTTGTATAAATGTATTGAAATGACTTCTTGTTAAGTGCCTTGAGATGACATCTGTTGTGAATTGGCGCTATATAAATAAACTGAATTGAATATTATGATCTAAAATTAGGTCATTTATTATAAAAGTTTTATTCAGCAGAGAGCGGACATTTAAAAGTGCCATATTAATAGTGGTTGGAGATGGAGTGACTGTATGATTTACATGGGGTAGGACTTTTGGTAACTGTTTGAGATTATTAGAGTTGCATTTGCTAAGTTTTTTATTATTTGTCCGCTCTCTGCTGATAATAACGGGTATAGATGATTTAGGGCAAGGTCCAAGTCCGATATGTGAATTACTGGTAAAATCAGAACTGAGTTCATAGGAGCAGGGACCAGCTACACATCAGGATGTGGCAGAAGGGGCATGGACGGCAGGTGCAGCTGGCGCTGGTGTGGTAGACAGGGGGGGGGGGCGAGGGCATGCCAGGCTCATTGACAGCATGCGGGCACCCTGTCTATTAAGATGTAGTCCATCTGGACCAAACAATTGACTCCTGCCCCAGAAAATGTTAGAATTGTCCATAAAACCAATATTGTGCATCATGGTGGCAGAGGAAAGCCAGGTGTTAAGAGATAAAAGTCTTCTAAAACGACCAATACCTCTGCCAACAGTGGGGGTGGGGCCAGAAATAAAAACAGACACATGTGTGTATTTTAAAAGATTAAACAAATGAATAAAATCCAGCTTCAGGAGCTCAGATTGCTGTTTACGAATGTCGTTGGTTCCAGCGTGAATAATAACTCTACTCACAGATGGGTGATGTTGGATATGGTCCAGGATCTGTTCAGCAATATCCTTTACGGTGGCTCCAGGTAAACACAGTGTGACCGCTCCTCTCCTCCTTACATTCCTGATAATAGAGTCTCCAATGATGAGCGTGGTGGGCGGCTGGTCAACAAGTTGATGCTGGGCAGAGGATCTTTCACCGTCCAGGACGTGTTGGATGTTGGGCGGATTAGCTTCCCCAGGACGGCAGCGATGTGTAGTCGGCGCCGAGGGCTCGTTCCGTGGGTTCGGGGTGTAGTGGAGCACTCCTCGGCGAGTCCTGGGTTTAGCGCGACGTGGAGGGCTGCGGGAGCCCGGCTGCTGCTCGGCTGCTGGGAGGGGATGGGCGGCAGTCCTGCGGAGCTGCGGTGTTTCAGGGTGGCCGGAGGGACAGTCAGAGGAGGAAAGTCGTGCTCCAGGGCACCGAAGCGGTTTGACAATGGTAGGCCGGGTGAAGGAGAGCGGTGGCGGCTGCTCCAGGCCCCCCCACCGCGCCCTTTTCCGACCATGGACCAGGCACCCTGAAGCCCCGGTGTTGAGCTGATGGGGGCTTTTGGCTTAGCCCCCAGATGGAACCAGCGGTCCTCCTCTGCAGTTGTTGTTGCTCCTCCGGCATTCGGCAGTCCGAGTCCAGCGATGGATTCCCCCTCCGCAGCTTCACCGGGCTGGCAGGGAATTGTGTCCGCCAGCTGAGCACTGTTGGCGGCGGCGAAAGTCCGGCCGAAGATGATGTCCACGTCGCGCTTGTGGTCCTGGATTTGATGGAGTGTGGAGATCCTCTGCTCCAGCTCCAGAACTTTTTGTGTTAATTTAAAACAGCCATCACATCCGGGGGTGCAGGTGAGTGAAGGCATGACGAAATAAAAGTAGTCCGTGCTCGGATAAAAAACGCCCCCTATAAAAACAAGTTGTTAAAAGTCAGTGGTGTTAAGATCATCATCAAAACGATTTAAAACCAGTTAAAACCTAGTACCTACTCGGCCCTACTTAGCCTTACTCGGCCCTGGTTGGTTTTCCACTGCAGGGACCAGACGAGCTGGGAACATCTCAAGTGGGTGGGCTCATCTTCATCTTTAAAAATTAAATTTTTACCAGGGATCCACAGCCTATGGCTGCATGCTATATAATCTAAAAATAGAAATAAATGTATGTTTTCTCAGCAGCTTTCATATTTATGCAATTCACCATGCAGCTCTAAACAAAATTTACTTTATAGCAGGCAGGGCAAATGTTGCTATCTGATTGAAAAAGGCTGCTGATCCCTGATCTCGGATAAAATTTTGGAAAATGAAATTAATAATTAATCAGTTGTTTCAGTGATGAGCCATTAACTTTCAAAAAACAAATGCTTAGGCTGCATTATGGATTCCTCCAACCATTGTATGCCAAGATTAAATCACAAATCACAATGCAAGCAGATGACTTAGACATTTTATTGGACAGGAATTTAAATAATTCAGAGAGAAAAACCCAGTTGCACACGTCATGGGTCATGGTATGTGCAATCTCTCCCAGCACCTCAAGAAGGTTTGATCGAAGACCCCATCGTGTCCCTTCCTAACCCAGCTTTCTGCTCCCGTCCATCAGACGAACACGTTGATACCGCTGGGCCTGATGTTGTTCGTCTGCTTCTTGCATCGCAGTGATTATTGATTGGTTGTCTTTGAAAAACATCTTCCCCCTGCTGAGACAAAAAGGACAAATGGAAGTGGTTAAGCAAGGAAATAAAGAAGCATTAGATTCACTGGAGAAAAATATAATAAACTGAATTAAGAATACTATAAGTACATTAGGGATTAAATTACATAAGTACTGTGCAATTATTAAAAATTAAAATAGCATACTCAGATTTGAGAATTGTGCAACTGAGCAGGATAATGTAAAAATATTTCCATGAATGTTTTATAGTTTGCAAGAGCAATTTTATTATTCTGAGCAAACTAGTGTGCTGATTGGACTCTCAAAGTACTATGCTCACAGTGCATTTAAAAACTTGCACTTTAATAATTCAAATTAAAGAATAGAAACAAAAATATGCCTTACTGTACAGCAGAGAATTTAAGTGGTGACATGCATATTTACAAAAAAAGACTGTAGTATCAGAGCAGCTTTAGATAACTGATAACAAAAACAGTCATAATGAAGATGATATTCAACTAAATAGGTTAATTTAGTGAATAAAATGTACAAGCAGCATGATCTTTGTTTCTCACCGAGGTAGCAGACAGCTATGTCGTAACCTGCATGGTCTCGGCTCAGACCACGGCCTGGTCCGGTTTTTAGACACAGATGGAGAGACTGGACAGCTTAGAGGGTCCAAATTAAGCAAAGAGTTCCACTCACATGTTGAAAGAGACTCTAGAAGAATATACAAACCCAACCTAAGCACAAAAACACAGTGTAGTAGCAGAGCAAACAGTGAAAAACACAGAGAGCATAGCGTTAGCATCGATGCTAATTAGCTATTCTGTCGTCAAGCAGTGTTGTCAAGGAGGGAACCATGGCGTCAGCTATTATTTCTTTGTTCACGGTGTGTTAAAAACATATAGAACTTCGGGAGTTGACGTCACTTCTCCCAGCATGCAACAGTTCAAATCGACTGGGCGCGATTGTGGCAAGTCTCCCGCAGTTGTTATTTGCAGCTAATCCAAACTTAGAAATGGTAAATATGGTGGATACGTGTTGCGCCCCAGGATGCCATAACAGACGCGGATGAGATAAGGGAGAAACGTTCTATAGGATTACCAGGGATCCAGAACGCAGAGAATGATGGATCATTGCCATGAAACGCGCTAGTGATCAGGTAAAAATGAAGCCGTTTCATTTAGTCTATGGGAGTGATTCACCTGTAATTCAGATTTATTACCATTTGTTTGATAACTGCTCTTGTATCATTCAGTGATGCAAATTGACAGCTCTCTGTTTTACAATGAGGCCTTTAGAAATAAAAATACTTTAATTATTTCCTGAGATTAATGAACACACAAGATGTTGCACACAGACATAACCTAGCTACTGCCTGTTGCTCATGGTAACTAAAATCAGGACAGGTCTCCCTCCCGATGAAAACAACGCAATCCTGTGCAGGAAGATTCCAGATCTGGATCCCGATAACAAACCCCGATTATGTCCATTTAAATCCCTCCAGGCTTTTATATACTTTAAGCGATGCTCCAGAGTAGGACGAGGGAAAATGGATCGGGACATTGTATATGTCAGGGCATAGCCGTCATTTTAGCAGGGGACGTGTCCCCAGCAACATTTATGATTGACGTTTTCCCCCACCACTTTCAAAAACATGATGCGGAATTTCTTATACTCTAACATCCACTTGTGCTCCCACCACAATTTCCTCATAATCAGTGTTTCTGAACGGACTATTATTTAAATCACTCCATTCCACTTTCTTATACATTCATATTTTCTTTCTGTGAAGATGTTCCAGCATTCTTAGCTGATATGTCGAGGTTTTAAAAGACTCATAGTCCACTGCAAACATGTTCAGGGCTCAGAGTCCTGCAATGTTACGAGTACTCGTTTAAAGATGGAAAAATACACAAATTAAATTTCAAGGGTCTGGCAGAAGTTTCTTTAGGCTACTGCAGGTGAAAAAATATTTATGTAATATGTTTGTTTAAGACTCTAAAAGAGAATCGTGTTGATATATTGTGTTTATGGAGAGAGCATGCCAGAATATTCAGTGCAAAACTGACAGTGCAATGTTCTCGTTATCTAGGCATCCTGCGCTGCCAGAGAGAGATTATTCTGAAATTTATGAAAACTAAACTGTAATTGACGCAGAGATCAATATGTAGAAATGAAAAATTGACCACAGTTCCTGGTTTTAACTGTGTTCTCAGTTCATGAATCGCAAATCCCGCTGGCAGTGCTGGATGCCTAGATAGCGAGAATAGTCTGCTGTCAGAGCAAAGTTGGAAGAATATTCTTGCATGCTCTTTCCACATATCACAATATATTAACACAATCCTCTTTGGGAGTCTTAAACAAAATGTTAAAAACAATTATATTTTGTCATTTTATTTTACAACTTTATGAAGTAAAAACTTTATGCGAGTCACCCGCGGGTACCCGCCCTGTTGTAGGACTCTGAACTGTAAGTTAAAGTTTAAGTTTATCCTCACAGAACGGCAAGGGTTACAAAGAGAATGCGTTTTATTGTTGCACATATTCTTCTGGGGCGAGTAGGCCTATATATAGCCAACATTGTTCTTAGTGCTATAATGTGGATCTTAATGAAGCCATGCAAGCCAACAGCCTAATGATGATTTTCAGTGCCGTTGGTAAGGCAAAACACATAAGCTTATGGCTTTCAACTTTTATTGATGGAATAAAGATGCGATTTTCAACACCTGTTTATACACTGTAGTGCATAAACGTGAAACAGATGAATATTTATAGACTATATGAATAATTAATAATAATTGTCCCAACCATCTTCAAACCACATTTAAGTTTATGGTTATTGTCCCCAGCAACTTTAAAAACAAACTGACGCCGTTGTGAGAGTATCACAGGTCCGGTAAAAGGTCCACCCTGACAGCTGCTGAAGTTTTGAAAAGTATCCCAAGGGCATGATAATGGTCGGATATGTTTAATCTTTTAATTTCCCGGTATATACAATAATATCTTCTGTTTTAAAATGGGAAGTAAACTCCGACGGAGTAAAATCACAGCTGACGACGCTCATTTTGATGACGTTCATGCCTGCCACCATGGCGCCTTCGCTCTCAGAGTCACGTGATGTCCGGAGCTCTATAGGACGAGTAACCAATAATCAAAGTCACACAAAAAAACTCACCATCATCCGTTGACGACTCCTGCGCAGCTCCGGCTGTGGAAGGCCTCTTTCCCTACCATACGTCTCCGGTCAGTAGGCTGCTGTAAATGCAGTCTCTTTGCTCTAACTACGTCCAAGTTTTTCGACTTGACCCGTTTCACCCTTGTGGTCCTCTATGGTGTGGTATTAGGACTTCAGTGTTCTCCGTTTCTCTCAACATTGCTTCAGTGTGCTGGTAGCCATGAGAAGCCATCAGCTCCAACACCTCCTTGAAAACCCTCTCACAGCGAGTAGCTTCATCCAGCTTCCACTGAAGCTTCTCTTCAACCAACAAGCTCAGAAACACTGCACCTCTAATTGTACCATGGCACTGGTTTTGGTGTTGTCATTGTTCTTTAGTAAACACATCCACTCGCTGTACTGGGTTTTAAAAATAGCGGTCCGATTGTTGTTAAAAAAGGCTGTCATGTTACCCAGCCAGTGACTCCACCCTATAGCCAATCAGTGACCGACAGCCGTCTGACTTCGCTTTTTTAGTCCCTGCTTGGCACTTATGGAACAGCAGCGAAGCTGGTATGAAAAATGGTATCGGCTTGGCCCGACTCAGCCCGACTTCTGCCAGTGGAAAAAACAATGGAACCAGGGCTGAGTCGGGCCGAGTAGGTACTAGTAGAAAAACGCCATAAGAGGGGCCCCAGGATGGAGCCCTGGGGCACCCCACATGTGATTTCTGTTCGTTCTGATGAAAAGCTTCCTATTGAAACAAAAAAGTCCCTGTTTTTTAGGTAAGACTCGAACCAGCCAAGTACTGTACCAGAGGGTTCGACCCAGCTCTCCAGAGTGTATCATGATCAACAGTGTCAAATGCTGCGGAGGTACAATAGAACCAGCACTATGGTTCTACCACAGTCTGTATTTGTGTAAATGTCACTGAAAACTTTGATTAGGGCAATAAATCCACCCCTACCGTCTCCCAGAATTTGCCTGGCACCCCTGAGGCTATATCAGTGATTATCAGCAGCAGGAAACATAAACCGTTAACCACACGCTCTCATATTAAACAAAATCTCAAATTGATAACCTGTCAGAAGGTTCAGCTGCCCATCATCACAATACTTAAGTTAGCTTTATTAAACATTAGATCTCTATCCGGGAAGTCTTTTCTTATCAATGACTTCATCACTGAGCATAATTTACACAGCCTTTTTTTATCAGAAACTTGGCTAGATGAAAATAACGAAACAACTTCATTAATAGAATCTAGTCCTCCAAATTACAGTTTCTTAAGCGAGAACAGAAAACACAGACGAGGTGGAGGTGTAGCCACCATCTTTCACAACTCAATGAACTTTAAAAAGGTAACTCTGGGCACGTTTGATTCTTTTGAATACCTAGCCATCCAGATAAATGAGCCCAACAAAGCTTTATTTCTAAGTTTATATAAACCACCAAAACTTAACTCTAACTTCTTTAATGATTTCAATGACCTTCTTTCTGTCATATGTATCGACTATGACCAACTAATCATTGTGGGGGACTTTAACATCCATACCGACAACCCCCAAGATAGACAAGCAAAAACATTAGATGATACTCTCCACAACTTCGGCCTGATCCATAATGTCAAACAACCAACACACAATAAAGGACACACTCTGGACTTAATTATCAGCAAAGGTTTAAACATTTCCAACATCTCTGTAATTAATATTGTGTTATCTGACCATTTCTGTATTTTCTTTGAAAGTACCATCTCTGCTAAATTATCCAGCCACAGTAAGACCACTATAAAAAAGCTTTTCTAGGGGACAGTTCAGTAGAAACCTTTAAACGTATTTATCCTTCCACCACATCCCCCTCATCTCCCAACTCAAACTCAGTAAATAAGTTGGTAGATAATTTCCTTGCAAAAATCTCAGACATCATGGATTCCATTGCTCCAACTAAAGTGAAAGTAGTCTCGGGTAGAAAAAAGTCTCCGTGGACAAGTAATCCACTGGTACGTAGTGAAAAAAGAGAGTGTCGACGAGCCGAGAGAAAATGGCGGAAAACTCGACTCCAGGTTTACTGTGAGATCTACAAAGAGAGACTGAATAGATATCAGCTAACTATAAAAGAAGCTAGGGAATTGTTCTTTTCTGAAATCATTAACAGAAACATTAATAATGCACAGACTCTATTTGCAACAGTGGAAAGACTAACTAATCCTTTAGTGACAGTAGCCCCTGAACTAAACTCTACCAGGGCCTGCAACGAATTGGCCAGCTTTTTCACTGAAAAGATTATAACAATTAGACGGTCAATCTGTACCTCAATATCGAACCCATATCCAGTGCCATCCCCAATCAACAACAATGTAGAGAAAATGTCTGAATCCCACGAATTAAACCAGAACAGCCTTGAAAAAATCATTATCCAATCAAGCTCCTCCTCCTGCTGTCTTGATATTCTACCCACAGCTTTTCTAAAGAAAGTTCTTCCTATTATTGGGTCTGATCTTGTTCAAATAGTGAACTCATCACTGCTATCAGGTGTCTTCCCTCAGGCTTTAAAAACAGCAGTTATTAAACCACTGCTAAAGAAGAAAAATCTGGACAACACGTTAATGCAGAACTACAGGCCAATCTCTAATCTTCCATTCATCAGTAAGATTATTGAAAAAGCTGTGTTTCAGCAGTTAAATGGCTTCATAACAATGACAAACCGTTTTGATGTTTTTCAGTCTGGTTTCCGTGCTCACCACAGCACCAAGACTGCCCTCGTCAAAGTATTCAATGACATCCGCATAAATACAGACTGTGGAAGAACCACAGTGCTGGTTCTGTTGGACCTCAGTGCAGCATTTGACACTGTTGAAATTTTATTGGAACGACTGGAGAGCTGGGTCGGACTCTCTGGTACAGTACTTGGCTGGTTCGAGTCTTACCTAAAGAACAGGGACTTCTATGTTTCAATAGGCAACTTTTCATCAGAACGAACAGAAGTCACATGTGGGGTGCCCCAGGGCTCCATCCTGGGGCCCCTCTTATTTAATAGCTACATGCTCCCACTAGGCAAGATTATAGCAACCAATAACATTAGCTACCATAACTACGCGGATGACACTCAGCTCTACATTACAATGTCACCAGGTGACTCTGAACCCATTCAAACCCTAAATCAATGCATTGACCAAATAAATGGATGGATGTGCCATAACTTTCTCCAGCTGAATAGAAACAAAACTGAAGTGATTGATTTTGGACCCAAGGAGGAACGATCAAGAGTCAGCACACAGCTTCAATTAATACAGCTAGAAACTAGTGATCAGTCTCGAAACCTAGGTGTAGTAATGGACTCAGACCTGAACCTCCAGGGTCACATAAAGGCAATAACAAGGTCAGCCTTCTATCACCTGAAGAACATTTCTAGGATTAAAGGACTGATTTTGCAACACGACCTAGAAAAACTCATCCATGCGTTTATCTTTAGTCGGATTGATTACTGCAACAGCATCTTCACAGGTCTGCCTAAAAAGTCAATCAGACAGCTGCAGCTGATCCAGAATGCTGCCGCTCGCGTCCTCACTAGAACCAGGAAAGTAGAGCACATCACCCCAGTTCTAAAGTCCTTACACTGGCTCCCTGTAGATCAGAGAATAGACTTCTAAATACGTCTACTAGTTTATAAATCAGTACATGGCTTAGCACCAAAATATGTTGAAGACCTGCTGTCACGGTACCAACCACCAAGACCACTCAGGTCCTCCAACTCTAGCCTACTAAACATCCCTAGACTCAGAACTAAACATGGAGAAGCAGCTTTCACTTTTTATGCTCCCCTTATCTGGAACAGACTTCCTGACGAGTGTAGAGCTGCTGAAACTCTGAACTGCTTTAAATCGAGACTAAAACCCATCTGTTTAGAATTGCCTTCGAGTAAATGCTTGATGTCATATGTATGAAATTTGTTCATGCTCTCTTGCTTTATTGATCTTTCTCTTGCTTTATTGTGTATCATGTGTAATGTGTGTTTCTTTTATGTGTTTTTTTTAAATCACCAAATCATGTAAAGCACCTTGAATTACCCTGCTGTTGAAAGTGTGCTATACAAATAAAATTGCCTTGCCTTGCCTTGCCTTGCCTTGCCTTGCCTTGCCTTGCCTTGCCTTGCCTTGCCTTGCCTAGGGCAGTCTCAGTGCTGTAGTGAGCACGGAAACCAGACGGAAAAACATTAACATGTTGTCCAAATTATTCTTTTTTAGCAGTGGTTTAATAGCTGCTGTTTTTAATTCCTGGGGGAAGACACATGACAGGAGCGATCAGATCAGACCCGATGACAGGGAAAACTTTTTTTAAGGAAACCTGTGGGTAGGATATCAACACAGCAAGAAGAGGACCTTAGTTGGTTAATGATTTTTAGAGGTTTTGTTGTTTAATTAATGGAATTCTGATTTTTTTTTACATTGGTGTTAATTGGGTATAACATTGGTTGGGGGTTTGGTGCTGTGGTACAGACCGACCGTCTAATTGTAAGAATCTTTTCAGTGAAAAGGCTGGCAAATTCCTTACAGGCCCTGGTCGAATTTAGTTCAGGGGTATAGTCACTGGAGTATTAGTTAGTCTTTCTACTGTTGCAAACAGAGTCAGTGCATTATTAATGTTTCTGTTAATCATTTCAGAGAAGAAAGTTGAGAGTTCAGGGGGATGTGGTGGAAGAGTAAATACGTTTAAAGGATTCAAATGAACTGTCCCCGAGAAAACGCTTTTTTACAGTTGTCTCACTGTGGCTAGATATTTTAGCAGAGATGGTACTTTCAAAGAAAATACAAAAATGGTCAGATAATGCAACATCAAATACCGAGATGTCGGATATATTTAAACCTTTGCTGATAATTAAGTCAAGAGCTTGTTCTCGATTGTGTGTTGGTTGTTTGACATGCTGGGCGGAAGTTGTGAAGAGTGTCACTTAATGTTTTTTCTAGTATATCCTGGGGGGTGTCAGTATGGATGTTGAACTACCCCACAGTTTACAGTGTGCCTTACATATTAGGGCCAACACCAAAAAATACTAAAGACAACAATTTTCAATGTGCCATCAATTTCAACATTCTTTGGATTTAAAAAGCTGGTATTGGCAGTAAGTCATTCCAACTTCATCCTTCAAACAGCCATGAACACACGACGTCACTTAACAGACGAGCAGCGCTGTCTGGCCATAGCACGCCTTCGGGTCGGTGGCAGGCAGTCAGATGTTGCACATGAACTTGGTGTGTCTCAAAGTGTAATCAGCAGACTTGCATCAAGACACAGAACTACTGGCAGACTTTGTGACAGACCCAGGAGTGGACAAGAGTGACAGAGCGCAACGATGACCAGTACCTACGGACCTATGCACTCAGACATCGTCATGCAACTGCCACACAGCTGCAGGCCCGTTTACGAGATGTGAGGGGCACTAGGGTTTCCAGACAAACCATTCGCAACCGACTCCACCGCTTTGGCTTGAATGCCAGATGACCGTTGCAGGTGACTTCACTGACCCCAAGACACCGCCGTGAACATTTGCAGTGGGCACAAGACCATGTGAACTGGACAATGCAGCAGTGGTCTGCCATCCTGTTCACTGATGAGAGTCGGGTCACCTTGCACAGAAATGATGGTCGTCAGCGTTGCTGAAGAAGGCGAGGAGAGCGATACACCAAGGTCAACATGGTCCCCAGGGTTAGCTTTGGTGGAGGAGGTGTAACAGTCTGGGCAGGCATCACCAGTCAGCGCAAAACTGATTTGGTTATTGTAGATGGCTCAGTCACTGCATGTTCTTACCTCAGAGACATCACAGAACCCCTCATTATCCCCCAATTCTGCCAGCAGACCCCCAACTTTCTGTTCATGGATGATAATGCTCCACCACAGTATGCCAGAATTGTCACAGCTCGACTTCACGAAGTCGGAGTGCCTCATATAGCATGGCCAGCAATGTCCCCTGACCTGAAACCCATAGAGCATGTTTGGGACCAGCTGAAGCAGAGACTGGATGATCGTACCCCATCCCCACGTGACCTGGCAGAACTGCGTGTAGCAATTGTGGAAGAGTATAACACTTTGCCTCAGGACAACATCATGAGGCTGGTGAGGAGCATGAGACGTCACTGTCAAGCTGTCATTGCGGCAAATGGTGAAAACATGCACTAATGACATAGTCAATTTATTGTTATTTGGGGCTACCCTTGTTATTGTCTACATTTTTGGGGTAATAAATATTACACTAATAAAATTGTGTTTATTCTCATTCATTATTAGTAATTTTAAAGGATACTTTTACTTATTTCATTAAAATTCAGACCAAATAGGAATAGCACTCATGTAAATAACAACATCCCTAACTTATTGTGAGTAGTGTATATATTGTGGCGGTGCACGCTACGGTTCTGGCTGCAATAAGGGCCAAACCACCCATGCATTGCATTGGAGGCAGTTCATTGCACTGCTTCTCCCTGCATTGCTTTGGTGGGCTCCAATCAGGAAGGGGGCAAACTTTTTTTCACACCACTGTATGGTGAACATGGTGCACAGTCATCACAGACGTGTCAGCAGATAGATGCCACACTGATGTTAACAAGGTCTACGTTCACTATGCAGCATGGTGGGTGTCTTAATAAAAAGCAGACCAGTGTGTGTGTTCAGTGAGTTGCATACTTTAGAGAGGAGGTGTAATACACTATAATGCTTTTCATTCTCTAATAAAAACATAGCATTTCCTGTAGCCAGACTTGCTTCAAACACAAAGCTTTGGGTAGAAGTTGCTTATGTTGCTCTGAGGATTTAAGGATTATTAATGTGCGTCAACTTAATTAAAAAGAGGGAATAAAGGTGACTGTGTTTCCCCACACTGGTTTTGGGTTATTTGATTACACTAGCATTGCGGTTCTAAACCTTTACTTGTTCTGCACAGCTAAAGGATAATTTCCGTTTATCCACCTTTTCTATGACATACTTTCCATAAAGGCTGATAGATATTAAAAGGTTGACTTGTTTTAGGTTCCTACCAATATTTCTACACGACTAGTCTCAGACACAAAACTAATCAGCTGAATACTTGCTAATACTTGAATATTTTTGTGAAAAGGCCCTCCTGATCTTTGACAAGCTTTGGTTTCTATAATCAGAAGTATTTAAAAATAAACGCTATATAAACACACGTAATTTAATTAAATTTGTCTGACAAAGGTTCTTCAACATGTCCTACGTTCAGAGTGATTTCTGCGCAAAAGCGGATTTGCAAAATTCCAATATGAACAAGCTAGAGTGATGGCCACACAAAGAATGGATGAGCATGCTAGCCCATCAGTTACCAGCATAATGTTAGCTGTGAAGGGAAACAATACACTGCAAAGTCGCTGCTTGTATAATGAACACAGGAACACCATTATGAATATCCATTGCAGTAAATATTAGTAGTGAATATATAAATGATGATATGAACAATTTGAGTACCACCTTGATGTTGTTGGGGTTGTCATAGCAAGACGGCCCCAGAGTTTGAAAAATAACGTGACCTGATGTGTATGCGACAAAACACAACAATGGAGGACATGGAAGAGAGCCAGAAAAGACTGCGGAAGCCACAGAGGAGTATCAAAGCTAAGGGTGCGAGCTACAATATTTGTGAGGGTAAGCTAATGGTACCAAATACTAGCTTGCTATAGTGGTCGTTATACACAGTAAACCCAGTGTACAGCAATTAGTTGGTTGAAGATCAATTATCGTAATAAACGATCCTTCTGACTTTTTGGGTTTTAAGCAGGAGGTGTCCGAAAATAGAGAACGTGAGCTGGGATTAGACCGTTGTGAGACAGGTTAGTTTTACCCTACTGATAATGTGTTGTTGCAATAGTAATTGCTGAGTATAACTTTAACTCAGCAAAAAATGAAACATCCTGTGACTTTCAACTGTTTTTACTTTCAGTAAACTTAATGTGTGTAAATATTTGTATGAACACTAAAAGAGTCAACACCATAAGACATGAACTAAAAATGTTTCACAGACATGTGACTAACAGAAATAGAATAATGTGTCCTTGAATGAAGGGAGGCTCAAAATCAAAAGTAGCAGTCAGTATCTGGTGTGGCCACCAGCTGCTTGAAGTACTGCAGTGCATCTCCTCCCCATGGACTGGACCAGATTTGTCAGTTCTTGCTGTGAGATGTTACCCCACTCTTCCACCAAGGCACTTGCAAGTTCCTGGACATTTCTGGGGGGAATGGCCCTAGCCCTCACCCTGCCATCCAACAGGTCCCAGACGTGCTCAATGGGATTGAGATCCGGGCTCTTCGCTGGCCATGGCAGAACACTGACATTGCTGTCATGCAGAAACTCTGACAAAGTTATTTTGAGGTATCGGCTTCAATTTTGGTCAGTATACCCTTACGGCATGGTGCATTAAAAGTTATCAAAATGGGGATTTTTTGAACATGTCTAGGGGGCGTGACCAGACCTGAAGATTTTTGCAATCTTGGCATAGACAGTCAGAATTATACCAAAGTTGGTGTGATTGATCAGTGTGGGGTGACCAACAATAATATGTGGGCATATCCTCAAATTTCCTAAGCCCTGCCCCCTGATAGCACTTTTGATTGGAGAAGTCCCTCTCTCACCCTCTTGACCTAATTATATTAAAACGGTGTCAGAAGACAAATAACAAGTTGGTATGCTTGGTTTCTAATACAGACACACTTCCCTGGAGGGTGTGGCTGTGGCAGTGTAGTAAAGTCTGACATCGTGGTTTGGCCATACGTTTGGCTTCAACTAAAAAAAGATGGAATACATCTTGTTTAATGAGAACACCACCACTAATAGCAGTGTTTTGAATTTTAAGTTTAGTAAGAAATCTTGGGGTGATCTTTGATAAGGATTTTAAATTGAACAAAAAAGTTGCTTTAGCTGTCAAATTTTACTGTTTATTACCTTTGTCTTTTAGGTAAAGTTAAGCCATTTTTAAACCATATTGATCTTGAGATAGGTATACGCTTTTGTCAGCTTCAGAGAATTGACTATTGCAATGCTCTTTATGTTGGTGTCTCGCAGTCACCCCTTAACAGGCTTTAGTTGGAACAGAATGCGGCTGCATGTCTTTTAACAGACACCTCCAGATGCGAGCACATCACCCTCATTTTAGCCTCCCTCCACTGGCTGCTGGTCCACTTTAGAATAGGTTTGACACTTTTACTGTTCGTTTTTAAAGCCCACCATATATTTCCGATTCCTTGAGTTTTTGTTTCTGTGGTAGATCCCTGAGGTCATTGTTCCAGCTCTTGATGAATGTTCCAAGAACTAAATAAATCAAATCAAATCCACTTTATTTATCCGTTAGGAACTTAATGTTTAGAGTAATATGTCAGCACTAGCCCAATACAAAACCAAGCACATACACACCCATACAATAAAAAAGTTAACAGAAATAAATAATAACTAAATAAAGCTGTTATTTGCATAACAGCTGTTTGAATGCTGTAATGCTGAATTTATTGGCCTGAAATGCTCCTAAAATTCTTGAAAATAATTTGAAACAGCTGAAAATCTTCTTTTTGGAGCTTCAGCTGAAGGAAATATGTATAAAGTTGGACTGTAAAGGGCTTAAGATAGTTGAAACGGCTGCTTGGTCACATTGGCTTAGAGCTAACAATCTTTCCTACCATATTCTGTTTACTTTGTTGCAAAATAATGAAAGCTGAATGAGTGACAAGAATTTGTTTGAAGTCAGAAGAACTTCTGAGAACTAGAGTGCACACTCTGAGCCGTTGCCAGGACAACCCATTACAAAAAGCCTGAGAGCTGAAAAATGTTAATGTTTTTTAATCGATCAAATCTCAAAAATGGTAAAAGATATACAAATTCTGAATAATACTGTAATAGTCCAATTTGTTGTGATTAAGTGTAAGTTTTAGTCATGTTTCAAGCTGAAAATATCCAGGAGCAAATAAAGCTGAAAGAGGCTGACGTTTTTGTAGAATTTTCAGGAATTGCCATTCATTTCAGTGGGACCAAAGAATCAATCAAAATGATCAATTACTTGAAAATGGTAGGAGATATCGACAAGTAAAATCATAGCAGGAATGTCCTGAATGAGCTGAACGTTATGATACCAGAAGGGCTGAAATAGCTGAAAGTATGCTGAAGTTATTAAAGCTACATTGTGTATTTTTCTGAGTTAATTCTTAACAAAAACCGCTTTGTTCTTTCAAAGATATGTGCTCATAGATGTGTAATTACTTCCACCTACTAATGAAAGTATTATTGTAAGTGTAGAATCTGCTATTCAGAATACATACGAGCGAGTCGCTCGAATGGGTGAATCCATGTTGAACCTCCGTCTTTGAAATACATTCGCCAACTCAGTTGCAACCTGACAAATGCCCAAGGGAGATTGTCTACACGCGACCCGGCAGACGTCTGACTATATAAATAAATGCAATGTAATTTCCTAAAGCAACCTCATAACTGGAAGGAACACTGGACGAAGTCATAGTACTGGAACCCATGTTAACCTTGGCATGAAACGGCCACCGTAGGAGTTAAAACGCGTTCGGAATGGGGGGGTGGGAGGTGGGGCTAGAACGTAATATTCAGTTGTTTGGTCATATAGAATTTCACAACTAGATGGAAGCAGATCTTACACAACGTAGCTTTGAGCAGCAAAAACTGGCGCAATAAAGTGGAATAAATAGATAATAATAATAAAGAGAAACAGAAACACAATAGTGTGAATGCTGTTAAGCATTCACACAATAAAGTAAATATTAAAATATATCCAGATTAGCCCTAGCACAGTCACTTTGACTGAGACTTGGCATTTAGCAGGCGGATTGAGGAGGGCAGGAAGCTGGAGGAAGCCCTTTTTGTTTTTAGTGAGAGGTCCCTGAACCTACGACCTGATGGTAACGTGTAGTGAGAATAAAGAGGATATGAGGAGTCTATGGAGATCTGGAAGCCTTTCCTCAATACTCTGGTATTGTAGATGGTGGTGAAAGACTGCTGCCCCTGACCAATATTGTTACTACTTATTTTGATAATTTTGTTGAGCGTGTTACAATGAGAAAGTGTGAGTGAACCAAACCAGGCAGTAATGTTAAATGTGAAAATGGATTCGAGGAAACATTTATAAAAAGCGATGAGAATGGATCGGTGAACTTGAATTTTGCAGAGTTTACGAAGGAAAAAAAGGCGCTGTTGACAATTTGCAAAGATGTGTCCTGTATTGAGTTGGAATGTGAGTTTATGGTCAATCGTGCAGCCAAGGTATTTATATGAGTAAACTTTTTCAATAGTCTGACTGTTTACAATGAGTCGGGGGTAGAGAATCTGTCTCTGTATTTGTTGTGTCTATTATGACTGTGTCGTCTTAATATTTAACATAGATTATTCCCGGGGTGGAGCTCATACAGTTGTCAGTATATAAAATGAAGTGGAGAGATGACTGAACCTTGTGGGGAACCAGTAGAAATTGTCATGACAGTACTGAGATGGCCATTCACCCTGACCCACGGGTCCCTCCCCGTGAGAAAGGAGAGGACCTAGAGGATGAGCTGGGGGTTGACATTTAGCTGGAGTAGCTTACGTCCCTTAAGGTGTGGCTGCACGGTGTTAAATGCATTTAAGAAATTACCAAAAACCAAGCTGACATAGGACTTGGGTTTTTCCAGGTGCGTGAGGGCCTCATGCAGCAGAGTGCCGCATCGCCACCCCTCTGTGTGGCTGGTATGCAAACTGCAGTGGGTCAGAGTATACACCCATGTCAGCCTGAAGCTGGGCCGTGACGAGCCTCTCAAAGCTCTTCATGACCAGCGATATCAAAGCCACAGGCCATGACATTGGGCTGAGAACAGATGAGCCAGGTAAGGAAACGCCATCAGGGGAGCCATCTGCACCGGCAGCAGCAGATTGACAGCAATAACCGAGGCACCGGTCCAGGGCGCCCAGTGGAGGGAAGGTTTAGACCCCCCACCTCCACCCAAGCTCCACCTGGAGAGCACCCAGGCAGCTACAGCAGACCACCGCTCCCGAGGCAGAGGGCTCCCACAGAGGAAACACTGGAAGAAAGATTAAAATTACAGGTTAAAATATTAAAATAAAGAGTAGATAAGTATGAGAGTAAATAGTAAAACACAGATACAATTTTAACACTGATAAAATTTTGAATTATTTAGTGTAAAACATTGATAAAATTTAATCAAGAAAAACATGCAGAGCAATTAAGCAAATATGAATAAATAATTAATCAATTAAAAGTTCGGCTAAAAAGGTGAGTCTTGAGTCTCCTCTTAAAAACATAAACGTTCGCTGCGGCCCCAGCAGCCTGTTCCAAAGGTGAGGGCCATAATAATGGAAAGACGCCTCGCCGTGAGTGTGTATCCTGACTTTAGGGATGACAAGGAGACGGCTGTCAGAGGAGCACAGAGACCGCCAAGGTTCATATGGTAAAACCAGTTCTGAAAGATAAGAAGGGCCAATACCATCAAGACACTTAAAAACCATTAAAAGAACTTTATAATCGACCCTAAAACATACGGGGAGCCAATGCAGTGATTTTAAGACCGGTGTAATGTGTTCCCACCCCCTGGTCTTTGTCAGGACACGTGCTGCTGAATTTTGTAGAAGCTCTAAACCTGATATATTCTTTTTGGGAAGAACAGAAAGCAGGGCATTACAGTAATCAGTTCTACTGGAGATAAAAGCATGCATTAATGTCTCTGTATTGGCCCGAGAGAGAATGTGGCGGACTCTGGTATAATTCTTTAGATGATAAAAACCTGTTTTAGTAATATTTTTATTGTGAGGGATAAGAGTCAAAAATCACTCCCAGGTTCTTCACTGGTAAAGACGGATTTAAAGACAGTGGTTGTAGTTTTGGTAAAAGTTTCTCTCTCTGAGCCTCAGGACCGATGACTAAAACTTCAGTTTTGTCCTGGTTGAGCTGGAGAAAGTTTTCAGCCATCCAGGATTTGATGTCCAACATGCAGTTCAAAAGTGCATCCAGTGGCCGTGTGTCATCAAGGTACATGGAGATGTACAGCTGTGTATCATCAGCATAACTGTGAAAGTTAACTCCATGTCTTCTGATGACACTGCTGTAGCATGGAGGAAAGAAAAGTATAATTAATTCCACCAAGAATCCCCCATATAATGTTATTTATTTACTTATTTAAGTGTTTTTCTTTTTACTTGCACTAAATTATTTTTGTAACATCTTCTTGTCTTTCATTTTTGTTGTGAGATTCTCATTTCAAAGATATGCATTTTTAGTTATCTTGAGGAAAGATTAGTAATTACTAATTTTTATATTATTTTTATATATATAATTTTATATTCACCTTTTATATTAGTAATTAGTAATTTTGGCTGTCTTTTTCTATGACGTCACTTCCTTCCGCCCCAATCCGTTCGGAGCTGTAATGGAGGGAAGTGAGTTTCTCATGGGGCTTCTGCTGATTTACTATCTGAAAATCGTTAAAGTAAATGTTGGAAGTTTTCATAGCTGGAATATTGGCAAGATGTCTGACTTGGTTACTGTATAGTTCGACGGAGAATGGAATAGTTTTGGCGAGGTGTAGACCTTAATGTTGCAGCATATAAATTTATGTGAAAAAGCCGACTAGGATTTTCCCGCGTTGTGCATCGGGTTTTTTTATGTGTTTCCTTTGTCATGGACAGATGAGCTGAGATCGGCTGGATGATTTTCACTGCTGCTAAAGTGTTTTATTCCATTCTGTGCAGGTATGTTGTTTTTTGTATCAAGTTTTGCTGTTCATTTTGGGACATTTGTACATTTTATTCATAAAATATACAAATTGTTATGCATTTCAATTATTATTTAGAGGTCAGCTGGTGGTGTCTGTATGAATGTCTTATTTTTATTTTTTTTAAATTGTTGTTTTGGTAGGATACAGAATGTGATGTATTGAAAGAGTCATTTTTTTTGTATTTAATTTATTATCCCCAATCTGTTCGGAGCTGTAATGGAGGGAGATGAGCTGAGATCGGCTGGATGATTTTCACTGCTGCTAAACTGTTTTATTCCATTCTGTGCAGAATAAACACGCCACCAGTTAGGCTGAACCTGAGCTTCTGAGTACCTATTCATTCACACAACGCAGAGCACTGTTACTGGTCCGGGTGAAGTGGAGAGGCAGAGCCCGGTTACACTGCCAAGAGGGAGCATATACAGATTAAAAAACACTGGGCCTAAAATTGAACCCTGGGGCACGCCACATGTGATCTTGTGGACCTTAGAGGAGCAGGTATCTAGACTTACCATAGAAATCCTGTATGTGAGATAGGATGTAAACCATTTGTGAACAGCACCATAGAAGCCAATCTGTTTTAGCCCTGTGCTCCAGAGTTCAATTTTAGGCCCAGTGCTTTTTAACCTTTATATGCTCCCTCTTGGCAGCATCATCAGGAGACATGGAGTTAACTTTCACAGTTATGCTGATGATACACAGCTGTACATCTCCATGTCTCCCGACAACACACGGCCAATGGATGCACTTTTTAACTGCATTTTAGACATTAAATCCTGGATGGCAGAAAATGTTCTCCAGCTCAACCAGGACAAAACTGAAGTTTTAGTCATCGGTCCTGAGGCTCAGAGAGAGAAGCTTTTACCAAAACTACAATCACTGTCTTGTAATCCTTCTCCACAAGTGAAGAACCTGGACGTGATTTTTGACTCTGAGCTGACTTTTATCCCTCACATTAAAAACATCACTAAAAAAGGTTTTTATCACCTTAAGAACACCGCCCCATTCTCTCTCGGGCCAACATTGAGATGCTGATGCATGCTTTTATCTCCAGTATAACTGATTACTGTAATGCCCTGCTTTCTGGTCTTCCCAAAAAGAGTATATCAGGTTTACAACTCCTACAAAATTCAGCAGCACGTGTCCTGACGAAGACCAAGAGATGGGAACACATTACACCTGTCTTAGAATCACTGCATTGGCTCCCCGTGTGTCTTAGGATCGATTTTGAGGTTCTTTTAATGGTTTTTAAGTGTCTTAATGGTCTTGGGCTTTCTTATCTATCAGATCTGCTTTTACCATATGAACCTTCGCGGTCTCTGCGCTCCTCTGGCAGCCGTCTACTTGTCATCCCAAAAGTCAGGACACACACTCATGGTGAGGCGCCTTTCCATTATTATGGCCCTCACCTCTGGAACAGGCTGCCTGAGGACCTTAGGGCCGCAGAGAACATTCATGTTTTAAAAAGCAGGCTCAAGACTCACCTTTTTAAACTTTTTAGCCTAGCTTTTTATTAACTGATCACTATTTACTGCCTGTTATTTGCTTTTCATGCTTTTATTGATCAGTGTTTTACTACTTGGTCTTGTACTTATCTCGTTAATTTAATTTAATTTATTTATTAATTTACCTACCTACCTATCGATCTATTTATTTATTTATTTGTGTATTTTAACATGTTAGCCTGTTTTACAAAGATAAAAAAAAACAAAACAAAAAAAAAACATAGACACATCATTCCAGTGTTTCCTCCATGGGAGCCCTCTGCCCTGGGAGCAGTGGTCGGCTGTAGTTGCCTGGGTGCTCTTTAGGGGGTGCTTGGGTGGAGGTCACAATCCTGGCCTCCCCTCCTCTGGACGCCCTGGGTCGGTCCAGAACACATGTTCTGGACCAGATTCCCACTGGATTGTTACGGCCCAAAGCCACTGGATATGGTAATTGGGCTGTGTGATCCCATCTGTACGATTGGGTGGCTGGCTGACTCCACCCCTGTGCCTGACTGTGCCATCCCCAGCCCAGGATTGGTCGCTTCCTCTTCCTACCCAGCTGGTCTTGGTTCATCAGCCCTATTTAAGGAGCAGACTGATTGCAACTCATGGCAGCTGTGTGTTTTCCACCCAGCTTGCCTCACTTTGGTTTCTGTTGTCAGCCTGTATGGACCATTGTAAAAAAAAAATTTGCTCTTAACTGTGTGAAATGTTGTAGAGTTTTTGTAGACTGTTAAAATACTGTACAGGTCCTTCTAAAAAAATTAGCTTATTGTGATAAAGTTCATTCTTTTCCATAATGTAATGATAAAAATTAAACTTTCATATATTTTAGATTCATTCCACACCAACTGAAATATTTCAGGTCTTTTGTTGTTTTAAAACTGATGATTTTGGCATACAGCTCATGAAAACCCAAAATTCCTAACTAAATTTGCATATCATGAAAAGGTTCTCTAAACGAGCTATTAACCTAATCATCGGAATCAACTAATTAACTCTAAACACCTGCAAAAGATTCCTGAGGCTTTTAAAAACTCCCAGCCTGGTTCATTACTCAAAACCGCAATCATGGGTAAGACTGCCGACCTGACTGCTGCCCAGAAGGCCATCATTGACACCCTCAATCAAGAGGGTAAGACACAGAAAGAAATTTCTGAACGAATAGGCTGTTTCCAGAGTGCTGTATCAAGGCACCTCAGTGGGAAGTCTGTGCGAAGGAAAAAGTGTGGCAGAAAACGCTGCACAACGAGAAGAGGTGACCGCACCCTGAGGAACATTGTGGAGAAGGACCGATTCCAGACCTTGGGGGACCTGCGTAAGCAGTGGACTGAGTCTGAAGTAGAAACATCCAGAGCCACCGTGCACAGGTGTGTGCAGGAAATGGGCTACAGGTGCCGCATTCCCCAGGTCAAGCCACTTTTGAACCAGAAACAACGGCAGAAGCGACTGACCTGGGCTACAGAGAAGCAGCACTGGACTGTTGCTCAGTGGTCCAAAGTACTTGCATGTCATTCGGAAATCAAGGTGCCAGAGTCTGGAGGAAGACTGGGGAGAAGGAAATGCCAAAATGCCTGAAGTCCAGTGTCAAGTACCCACAGTCAGTGATGGTCTGGGGTGCCATGTCAGCTGCTGGTGTTGGTCCACTGTGTTTTATCAAGGGCAGGGTCAATGCAGCTAGCTATCAGGAGATTTTGGAGCACTTCATGCTTCCATCTGCTGAAAAGCTTTATGGAGATGAAGATTTCATTTTTCAGCACCACCTGGCACCTGCTCACAGTGCCAAAACCACTGGTAAATGGTTTACTGACCATGGTATTACTGTGCTCAATTGGCCTGCCAACTCTCCTGACCTGAACCCCATAGAGAATCTGTGGGATATTGTGAAGAGGAAGTTGAGAGACGCAAGACCCAACACTCTGGATGAGCTTAAGGCCGCTATTGAAGCATCCTGGGCCTCCATAACACCTCAGCAGTGCCACAGGCTGATTGCCTCCATGCCACGCCGCATTGAAGCAGTCATTTCTGCAAAAGGATTCCCGACCAAGTATTGAGTGCATCACTGAACATAATTATTTGAAGGTTGACTTTTTTTGTATTAAAAACACTTTTCTTTTATTGTTCGGATGAAATATGCTAATTTCTTGAGATAGGAATTTGGGTTTTCATGAGCTGTATGCCAAAATCATCAGTTTTAAAACAATAAAATACCTGAAATATTTCAGTTGGTGTGCAATGAATCTAAAATATATGAAAGTTAAATTTTTATCATTACATTATGGAAAAGAATGAACTTTATCACAATTTGCTAATTTTTTGAGAAGGACCTGTAGGTGTTGTGGAGTTTGTTGTAAGCCCTGGGTGGCTTTTTGGTGGGATCTCCACTTGAGTCATGTATCCTAGTCTTTTGATTTTTCTTTCCTTTTATTGTAGTTGTGTATAAGATTTGTTTTAAGAGCGTTTTGGGTTTTGTTGAAACCTGTAATTTGTTATCTATCTTTCTTTGTATAACCTGCCAGGTTGCCATGGTACCTGTAAATAAATACTTTAACTAAAAGGATTTGTTTGTGGGTTAATGTTCACAACCCCTTTCTCCCTAGCGAGCTGGGGGTTTGTAACATTAATGGGGGCTCGTCCGGGATATCTTTAACCCAAATTCCGTGGCGATATAACGTGGATGTTAGTGTATTTGGATTTGGTTTTTCCATGTAGCAGTAGTTTGTGGAAGTAAGGCATGGCGCTGTTCAATGTGGAACATTTTATGCAGCAGCCCTCTCTTGATCAGTTGAATCAGTGCCGTAAAGAGGAGCTGGCTCAAATTGCAGCCCACTTGGCTGTCTGTTGCCCAAAGCATATCTTAAAGAAGGATCTCAAGGATCTGGTGGTGAGGAAATTGGAGGAGCTGGATCTATTGGTGTTGCCTTTCTTACCTGAGGTTGAAGTCGCTGGTGTGTCTGGTGTGTTGCCTGCTGTAAACCCTGTGAAACGGGGTAGCCACAAAACTGAGTCTGTCTGGTTCAGAGGAACATGAGAAGGACGATGAGGTTGCTAGTGGGAACAAGTCTCCTTCCATGCTTCCTGAGGTCGATCCTCTCCCTGATGTTGGCTCCCCTGGGTCACGAATCGATACTCGGTTGCAGTTAGAGGCCCAGGAAAAGGCCCAGATAAGGCAACTCCAACATATACTTAAGAAGTTGGATATTGAGGCTGAGAAAGCTATTCGAATCCGCCAGCTTGAGCTTGACGCTCAGTTCAGGGTTGGCAACGCCCAGGTTCCGGTAGCACCTAGTAGTTCAGTTAGGAGAGTCCCTCACCAGACAGAGCATTTGACATTACCAAATGTGTTGATTTGGTGCCTGGGTTTAGAGAGACAGAGGTGGACTGCTATTTTGCTGCCTTTGAACGCATAGCACAAGCATTAAAATGGCCTTCAGATGTTTGGTCGCTTCTGCTACAATGCAGAATCCATGGCAAAGAGGTTGTAGAAGCGCTCCCTCTCCAAGAAAGCTTAGACTACAACATGGTTAAGGCAACCATTTTGAAGGCCTATGAACTCGTTCCTGAGATCTATCGGCAGAAGTTCAGTTCTTACAGAAAGGGCCCAAATCAAACCTACACAGAATTTGCTAGAGAAAAGGGGAGTTTGTTCCACAGATGGTGTGCAACATGTAAAGTGACTGACTTTAAGTCTCTGCAAGAGTTGATCCAGTTAGAGGAATTAAAAAATTGTTTACCTGACTGCATTGTTGTGTATACAAATGAACAGAAGGTGCATTTTGTTTCTGCTGCGGCTGTGTTAGCTGTTGAGTTTGTGCTCACGCACAAAACTACTTACCATGTTGGGGCAACAAAACCTTCCTCCACTGGTAGTAGCTCAGCTGAGAAGCTGAAGCTGAAAAGGAATAATGTTGATAAAGATTGCTATTACTGCCATAAACCAGGTCATGTAATCGCTAACTGTTTAGTATTGAAACGCAAGATGCAGCATTCCAACCAAGAACAAACAAAAGGTGTTGGATTCATAAAGACTCAATCTAGTTTGAGCATAAAGTCAGTGAAAGAAGTTGGTTGCACCCCTGACTCGTGTTTCGACCCATTCGTGTTTGATGGAACAGTTTCCCTTACTGGAAAACAAGATGACCAACAGTTGGTCCGTATCCTGAGGGATACGGGGGATCACAGTCTGTGTGCGTTAATGGTGTACGACCCTGATTCCTCATTCTGACTGGAATGTTGTAGAGCGAATCGTAATTCCAGTACCTTTTCGGCAGCACATTTTAACAATGGCACATGAAAGTCAGTGGTCAGGGCACTTGGGTGTAACAAAAATATATCAGCTCATCCTCAAGCATTTCTACTGACCAGGTTTAAAGTCTGATGTAGCTCGGTACTTTCGTGGTTGTCATCTTTGCCAAATCACTGGCAAACCAAACCAATATATTCCGCGTGCTCCGCTCCATCCGATTCCTGTGGTGGGGGAGCCGTTTGAACGGATAATAATAGACTGTGTTGGACCTTTGCCTCGTACTTAAACTGGTAATCAGTTTTTGCTCACCTTGATGTGTACTACTACTAGATACCGAGAAGCTATTCCATTGTGTAGAGTCACAGCTAGCGCTGCTGTAAAAGCACTAACCAAGTTTTTCTCTACGTCTGGCATACCTCGTGGGATTCAATCCGACCAAGCCTCCAACTTCAAACAAGTCTTCGATGAGCTATCCATCCGACATGCGGTTTCTAGCACATACCACCCAGAGTCACAGGGTGCATTAGAGCGTTGGCAGACGCCAAAGTATATCCTCAAGAAATACTGTGCAGAAGTCAAGAGAGACTAGGATGAAGGAATCCATTTTGTTTTGTTTGCAGCCCGAGAATCCAAGTAGAAATCCTTAGGATTTAGTCCTGCAAGCAAGTTTTCGGTCACACGCTTCGTGGTCCACTTAAGATCTTGAAAGAGAAGTTGTTAGATTCCAGTACATCGCCGGAGAGGAACGTACTGGATTATTTGTCTCAGTTTCGTGAGCGTTTGCACCGCTCTCGCACTTTCGCACAAGAGGCGCTTGGTGAATCCCAAAAATCCATGAAACACCGGTGTGACCGTACAGCTGTCTCTTGCCATTTCCAGGTTGGTGACAAAGTATTAGCTCTTTTACCCATTCCTGGCTCTTCGCTCTCTGCCAAATTCACAGGACCTTATGATATTTGTGATCGGTTAAGCAATACTGCTTATGTCCTTAGTACTCCTGAAAGGAGACGTAAGACCGGCGTTTGTCCTGTGAACATGCTAAAGCCATATTACACTCAGAATCCCTCTCCCGCTGTGACCTCAGCTAGCCATGATTCAAGTCGTGTTAGCGCTACAGCTCTGATAGTACCTAGCAACTCCGGTATTCCTAATGATGGTCTTAAGTTTAGTTCGACGTCTTTGAAATCCCCTCGACTATCAAACTCAAAAATGATAGAAAAACTTCCCTCTCAACTCGCGCATCTGACGCAGGACCAACGTAATGACATAGTATCCTTAGTGGATTAATTCCCATCGTTGTTCAATGACATCCCCACTCGAACCATGGTCATTGAACATGACATAGATGTCGGAGGGGCTCGTCCCATAAAACAGCACCCCTACCGTGCAAACCCTGTTAAAAGGGAAATGATGAGGTTGGAGGTGGAGTACATGTTGCAAAATGGCTTTGCAAAATGAGCTCTAGTCCCTGGAGTTCTCCGTGTATAGTGGAAGCCAAACCAGATGGTTCTCCTCATTTCATAACTGACTATCGTAGGGTTAATTCTGTTGCTGATTTGTACCCTCTACCCTGTATCGAGGACTGTGTGGACACAATCGGCGTAGCTCGATATGTCACTAAATTAGACCTGCTAAAGGGATATTGGCAGGTGCCCCTCACAAAAAGGGCTTTGGATATTTCAGCGTTTGTAACTCCAGACCACTTTTTGCAATACACAGTAATGGCTTTCGGTATGTGCAACCCGCAACCTTCCAAAGACTTGTGAATACTCTGCTCTCTGGGGTACCAAACTGCACTGCATATCTGGATGATCTAGTGGATGATCAGCGTTTCCTCTGGTAGAGACACACTCAGATTTGTCTAAAACCATGTTAGATTGAGAGGATAAAATATTATATCTGATGGTGTCTACCTTCCCTCTGTAGTGGTCTGCAAACTCCTCACATAGAGTGATTGAGGGGGTTTTCTGATATGCATTAGTAGTACGGTTAAAAATGTTGTCTATAGTGGATAACAAAATTGTGGGATGATGAAGGACTTCCAGATGGAGGGGATGGTTTGCTTAGCCAGGGAGCGATTGAACAGGGAGCAGAGAACACCAGCCAGCTGACAACTGCAGACCTTCAGCAGATGCCCAGAGATCCAGGAGCCTTGTTGGGTTGAATCCGCTTTGGTGTGTACTCCACATCCGCAGGCAGCCACTGCAGGTTCTTAATGGCTTGAGACATAGAGAGCAGCTCTACTGAGAGTTGCTCCCTCTACTGAGTATAGTCACATTTATCAAACCTACAGTAAAAGTTCAGATCTTCTGCCATGCAACTGCTCATCTCTACAGGGAGCCCAGATTATCTTGATTTAGAGGAGAGCCCAGCCAGGGTTATAACACCCTGTAAGCATCCCTGGGTCTGCCGTTATGAAAAAGTTTCTCCACCCTGTCTTTATAAACTCTTTTGGCAGATTTGATTTCTTTCTTAAGTCTGTATTGAATTTGTTTGCCTTCCAGTCTGTTCCCTGATTTGAATGCTATCTTCTTTTCATTCAGGGCTGCTTTAAGTGACTAAAAGATCCAGGCCCTATTATTTGAGAATGATTTGTAGGAACTAACATGTCTACACAAAATGAGATGTATGATGTGACAAGATCTGTGGCCTCCTCTAAAGTCTTACCCGCAGTGAACTCCCACAGTGTGCAGTCAAAAAAACTATTCTCACTATTCACTATTCCGCTGTTGCACCTGCTTCTTCTCTACACACTCTCTCTGTAGTTTGGTGCAATATGCTGTAACTAGGTGAACAACATTATGGTCTGCAGTACTGAGTAGTGGTTTCTTATAAGCTCTATATGCATCCTTGACATTGCCATAATAAAGATAAATTGTTTTATCCCCCCTAGTGGCACAGGTAGCATATTGATGGTAAGTAGGGAGTAACTTATTCAGCCGCCATTAATATCCCAGAGGACAAACACATACACGTAACTATATACATTGGGGTGACTTGGGTTTCTTGGTTGTGGCACCCAGTCTCTTAAACAAGCCTGCTTTGGATGTATGCTTAATCCCTGATCTGGTCCTCTTTAAATCCAGGTTTAAGATCTTTTGATTCAGGAAGGTTTTTAATACTCAGTAGTACAGTGACGTTTTTATTACAGATTTCTAACTTGTATTCTATTTTTTTTATTTATTTATTTATTTATTTTGTATTTTAAATGATTTTTGTGATGCACTGGCTGTCTGACTGTTTTATAAAGGGCTATATAAATCAATAAAGGAAATGAAATGAAATATTAAATTTGGTACTCATTTGTAGTGTGTTAAACCCTATTCAATTCAATTCAATTTTTCAATTCAGTCGTTTCTGGAAATGTTTTCTTATTGTTTGTCTTAAGAGAAAAATGTTCTTAACAAGCAAGTTATGCACAAGAAAATTAAGCTTATTCTAAGATTTCTTTGCCAGTTTTAAGAATTCTAGCCAAGCAACTTTTGCTCACCCCATTGGCAGATTGTTTTTGCTCAAAACAAGAAAATGTGACCCTTTTTAAGAATATTTGGCTTATTTCAACCAGTGTTGTTTTGCAGTGTGGGTCAGTGCAAGCAGCCATCTGCCACGACCGTCTGGGGATTTAAGAAGACAGAGCAGAGACACAGAAAGAAAAGAAGATCTGATATAAGAGAACTTTCAATGTTAAATAAAGTGAAAGGTTGATAACAGGAGACGGGGGATGTTTAGCCGCGGAGACCATCATCACCAGTTGATGCCCCCCGTCCTGGTCTGGTATCCTGCTTAGCATTGTACCTATGCAAGATACCAGACCAGGTGTATCTTCTATGGAGAGAAAAACACTAAGAGAAAACAAGGTTAACAGTCGAAATAACAGCATATAATGCAACTGGGCAGTAGTAGAAAAGAAAGTAGCAGAGTGAAGAAAAGTGGTCAGTCTGTCCTCCAGCAGTCTGGAAGCCTATATCAGCATACCTACAGAAATAGTTTAGGATGACCTAAGCCACTCTAACTATAAGCTTTATCAAAAAGGAAAGTTTTAAGCCTGGCCTTAAAAGTAAACAGAGTGTCTGCCTCACGGACTAAAGCTGGGAGCTGGTTCCACAGGAGAGGAGCCTGATAAACAAAACAAAACAAAACAGAAGTAATTACTTTTGGACCTAAAAAGGGACAATCAACAGTCAGCACACAGCTTCAGTTAATACAGCCAGAAACTACTAATCAGGCCAGAAATCTAGGTGTAGTAATGGACCCAGACCTGAACCTCCAGGGTCACATAAAGGTAATAACAAGGTCAGCGTTCTATCAACTAAAGAACATTTCTAGAATTAAAGGACTGATGTCGCAACAGGACCTAGAAAAACTCATCCATGCATTTATCTTTAGTTGGATTGATTACTGCAACAGCGTCTTCACAGGTCTGCCTAAAAAGTCAATCAGACAGCTGCAGCTGATCCAGAACGCTGCCGCTCGTGTTCCTCACTAGAACCAGGAAAGTAGAGCACATCACCCCAGTTCTAGAGTCCTTACACTGGCTCCCTGTAGATCAGAGAATAGACTTCTAAATACTTTTACTAGTGTATAAATTATTGATCGGCTTAGCACCAAAGTATATTGAAGATCTGCTGTTACTATAGCAACCCACCAGAGCAGTCAGGTCCTCTAATTCCAGTCTACTCAACATCCCTAGAATCAGAACCAAACATGGAGAAGCAGCTTTCAGTTTCTATGCTCCTCTAATCTGGAACAAACTTCCCAGAAAACTGCAAAGCTGCTGAAACGCTGAGTTCTTTTAAATCACAACTAAAAAGGTATCTGTTTATAGCAAGGCTATTCAACTTCAATTGCAGGAGGGCCAAATATAAAAATTCCATACGGCTCGTGGGCCAAAGTCAATCATTTTATTTAAAAAGCAATTTTAAGAAACATTTCTAACCATAAGTTCAAAAAACAAATCCTTCAATTTGAACCACTTTGCTGTCACATTAATGGCAACATTGCATAAATACCCAACAGTTTTCAAGGTGGGCAACGTAAATTAATAACTGCAGGTCCATCCGCCCTGAAATTGGCAGTTTTGACTGTCTATTTTGCGTCTTTATAGTTTGGAAAGAGACAGTTATTAAACTTATCATCAGCTTTACTTATCCAAGATTTTCCGCTGTGTTCTTCAGTCAGAAAAGCAGTTTTACCGCTATTGCACACAGGTGAAACCACTTGTTCAGCCAATCAGCGTTTATGTGCATGCAGAGTTACCCACTCCCTTCTGCGTTGCCATAATTACCTATAGATCGTTTATAAATCAGCGGACTACTACTACTGGCTTATGAAGATCAGTCTCAAACCAATTCTGATATAGGTTTGATACTTACGCATTGTATTCATACAAGTCAAATTGGGTTTCTGGCAGCTTTTAGCGGGCCACAAAAAAATTTAAAAGGGCCTTATCCGGCCCGGGGCCCGCTGGTTGAATAGGCCTGGTTTAGAGCTGCCTTTGAGTAATGCTTTCATGTATCATGTTTTGTGTATTCTTCTTGCTGTTTTTACCTTATATGCTTTTTCTGTGTTTCACAGCTATTTTTATTTTACCCCTTAATCATGTAAAGCCCCTCGAATCACCTTGTGTTTGAAAGTGTGCTATACAAATAAAATTGCCTTGCATTGCCTTGATAACTAAAAGATCTGCCTCCCATTCTACTTTTAGAAATCCTAGGAATTACAAGTAAACCTGCAGTCTGAGAGCGAAGTGCTCTGTTAGGAACATATGGAACAATTAGATCTCTGATGGATGATGGAGCTTGATTATTAAGGGCTTTGTATGTAAGAAGAAGGATCTTAAATTCTATTCTGGATTTAACAGGGAGCCAATGAAGGGAACCTAAAACAGGAGAAATGTGATCTCTATTTTTAATATTCATCAGAACTCTTGCTGCAGTATTTTGGATCAACTGAAGACTTTTAATTACAAAACATTTATTTGCAGCCATGGTCCAAACCCCCCAGGAAGTTGGCCATTTTGTTACTTTTACACACGTTGTATCTGAACAATCCTTTTAGAGCTTTTGACTTACGTACTTCAAAATAGGCCATTATAGTATTGCGACATTGGGGATCAAAAGTTGTTCAAAGCTTTTTGCTGTATCAAAGAATGTGGGGGTGGGCAAGCATCAAATTCTGAACTTTTACCATAAAATATGAAGGTGTAATAAATTCCAAATGAGCTGTTTTGATGGTTGATGTCCACTTTTACACTTAGTTTCCATTAAGAAGTTTATATTGGTCAAATTTGGATTAGTTCTGAGTACATCTCAGAGCTAAACTGAGTTTGACTGAACATAATATTGAGGCACGCTCATTGTACCTCCTAGTGGCGACATGCAGATTTGATCAGCAGGCTCAGCAGAGGCATTGAGGTGGCCAAGTGCAATGGCCACAGGCGCGACACACGCTGGAGCAGCGCTGATCTGTTAGTGCCATTTGAGGCTGCTTGCAGCTTCAATTTAAGATGCCATTTGTTACAAATAATAATCTAAGCACATAAATGTCAATGGCAAATCCTTGGGTTGTACTTGCAGTGTATGCAGAGATTATAAAGAAAATCATGAAGCAAACACAGTTAACCATTTCTTATAATTTACAGCATCAAAATACAAACTACTGACAATAAGAAAAATAGGACAGCCTACAACAGCAACCAAATTACTCAAGGAATAAACACTCACTGGCCACTTTATTAGCCACACCTGTCCAACTGCTCATTAACGCAAAATGTTCAGTCACATGGCGGCAGCTCAATGCATTTAGGCATGTAGACACGATCAAGACGATCTGCTGCAGTTCAAACCGAGCATCAGAATGGGGAAGAAAGGTGATTTAAGTGACTTTGAACGTGGCATGGTTGTTGGTGCCAGACGGGGTGGTCTGACTATTTCAGAAACTGCTGATCTACTGGGATTTTCACGCACAACCATCCCTAGGGATTACAGAGAATGGTCCAAAAAAGGGAAAATATCCAGTGAGCGGCGGATTTGTAGGCAAAAATGCCTTGTCGATGCCAGAGGTAAGAGGAGAATGGCCAGACTGGTTCGAGCTGATAAAAGGCAACAGTAACTCAAATAACCACATGTTACAACCAAGGTATGCAGAAGAGCATCTCTGAATGCACATGTCGAACCTTGAGGCAGATGGGCTACAGCAGCAGAAGACCACACCGGGTGCCACTCCTGTCAGCTAAGAACAGGAAACCGAGGCTACAATTCGCACAGGCTCACCAAAATTGGACAATAGAAGATTGGAAAAATGTTGCCTGGTCAAATGAGTCTCGCTTTCTGCTGCGACATTCGGATGGTATGGTCAGAATTTGGCATCCACAACATGAAAGAATGGATCCATCGTGCCTTGTATCAACGATTTAGGCTGCTGGTGGTGTAATGGTGTGGGGGACATTTCTTTTGCACAATTTGGACCCCTTAGTACCAGTTGAGCATCATTGCAATGCCACAGCCTACCTGAGTATTGTTGCTGACCATGTCCATCCCTTTATGACCACCGTGTACCCATCTTCTGATGGCTACTTCCAGCAGGATAATGCACCATCTCATGAAGCTTGAATCATCTCAGACTGGTTTCTTGAACATGACAATGAGTTCTCTGGACTCAAATGGCCTCCACAGTCACCAGATCTCAATTCAATAGAGCACCTCTGGGATGTGGTGGAACGGGAAATTTGCATCATGGATATGCAGCCGACAAATCTGCAGCAACTGCATGATGCTATCATGTCAATATGGAGCAAAATCTCTGAGGAATGTTTCCAGTACCTTGTTGAATCTATGCCACAAAGGATTTAGGCAGTTCTGAAGGCAAAAGGGGGTCAAACCCGGTACTAGCAAGGTGTACCTAATAAAGTGGCTAGTGAGTGTATATTTATAAATTTGGGGGAGGGGGCACATTACTGCGTTGTGCTGGGCATTGACTGTGTTAGACCTGGTGCCAGTTATAAATCCACGGATGATGGAGAAGCTGGGGACCTTGGGAATGGCAAATTAAGAGATATGGATAAAAGAGATTCTAAAATGACAAAACACAACTTGTAGTTAGAACATACATAAGTGACAGCGAACAAAAAGTTAGCATTGATGGCAACTAGCTATTTCTCAGTATGTTTACATGCACAACGAAATCAAATTTTGGCAATAATTTGACTAATAGCTTAACCAGAAAGGGAGTCTTTACCCCAGCTTACATGTCCCTCAGAAAATCGAATTATTAAATGAAGTGCGTTCGACTTCATGGCGCTAGGTGGCAACATGCGCTCTTTCACGTTGCCATTCTTCCGATTGGACTGGAGCGTCACACAGATAGTAAACGGATGCTGACAGCAGTGAAACAGAGTTTAAGCAGGATATGCACAATGAGCGAAGAAATGGACAACAACAGTGCTGCAGCACAGTATATTTTGTGAGTACTGTACTGTTTGATTGTGTTACATTTGTTGCTGCTGTGCTGTTCTACCGCTGTTATTCCTGCTTCCATGTTTCATCATTTCCTATAAAAAGCTCTGCTTAGGTTAATTTGGAGTTTACATGCAGAGAAATGTAATTCTCTAACTGTATTATTTGGGTGGGTTAGTCCAATTAAGAGAAATCCAGTTCGGCTTGACTTCAGCTTGACTAAGGTGTATACATGCATTTCTAAAGTCTTAGGCAATAATTACGCTTACTCTTACTGCATGTAAATGCACTGACTGTCGTCACTTAGGAAACAACATTACTTCCTGAACATCCTTGGTCATCCAAAGTAAACTCACCACTGATGGGATGAGTTACATAGAAGAGGATTAAAGTTACACTTAACATTATCTGTCACAGAATCCAGTAACACAGCGGCTGAGTCAAATAAACTTTCCTTCCTACTGCCCGCCAGTCGGTGCCCATGATGTCCAGTTGGTCGAACCTCTTCCAATTTATTTGGTTTGACCACTCCAGCCCTTGTGGTCCTTGATGAGGTAATCGATATACAGAATTTTAGGCTTCTCACGTCACTGTTTTGCTGTTCGCTGGTACCCATCATCAGCAATAAACAGAGTCGCTTTGGTGACACAACCAGTGACTCCATCCCCTAGCTGATCAGTGACAGACAATCTACTGATGTCAGATTTTCAGCCCAACTCCGCTCACTTGGAACCCCAGCCAGGTTGATATAAAAAATGGGGCTGGTACCAATTAACCATTACCAAAGGAAAATCCTAATAACTGTGAAGAGCTATGTTGAGCCACATTGAGTAGGTACCAGTGGAACAGGGGCTTATGGTATGGTTCACGGTCACCTGAGCCAGCTCTAAAACCTAAGAAAAACATAAAAGTTAATCTGCCCCACAAGTCAAACTGCAAACGATTCTCTTGAAGCTGTTTTAATACATATGGATGGACCTGCAATTCCTTCCTAGTTATTTTCAGTCCAAACTGGTAAAGTTAGACAATACTAATAAGCCTATTTAACGGGGTCTCTCCCCAGGTGACCACATCCCTTTCCACTGGTTAAGCATCACTTACTAAGTCCGTATTTGAAGCAATAATAATCTTCTAGCACTTCACCTGCCATTTGTTGGGCCTTTTGTTATAACACCTACTGAAAATATCAAAGCAGGCCAGACCTTCAACGAGACATCTAAAAACCAAGAAACACTGGTTTTATGTGTCCATGCAGCAGAATCCAACAATCCCTGATCAGCATGTCATTCATACTCCCTCTCCATCTCTGCTCTGCCCCAGCTCCCTCACTCTTTGCAAGTATCTGCAGTTGCAAAAAGGAGTGAGTAAAGGAGCAAAGCAGACTTAGGGTGTGACAATGATAGCTGACATGTTTGGGGCCAGAACAATAAGTGGAGTCAGAAATATCAAAGGCTTTAAAGACAGAGAACCAGGTCAAAGACATTGCCCAGCATTGTATGTGTGTGAGGAACTATGTGGATGACTGTGTGAGTGTGTGTGCATGTGAGTGTGAGTGTGTGTGTGTGCGAGTGTATGAACGACACAATGCAGGCATCTGTCTACTGTCGCTACATATTGGTCCAGGAGGAATGAATGCTGCAAGTCAATGACTCGATGCAATCTGCTGGGTTTCTTTAATTCAATTCAATTCAGTTTATTTTATATAGCGCCGATTCACAACAGATGTCATCTCAAGACACTTTACAAGAAGTCATTTCAATGCAATTATACAAACATTTCAATCAGTTTGTTTGCTTGTTTGTTTATGTTTATTCAGTCACAAATTCAATCACAAATGTAAACAAACAAATGTGATCAGCACAAACATTACATTATTAAGTGGCTGAAAAGGCACAGGGTGACGCATAATGCTTATATTTAGGCCTGTCCTTTTTAACAAATTTCAACTAATAAAAGCTACCCAATAACATGTACATTTTTACAGATAAAAAAAGAGAAAAAGACAGAAGAACATCAATACAACAATTAAATCAAATAAAGTATAGTAGTACAAAACCATTGAATAAATACACAAAATTTAAACTCTCGTAGCCCTCAAAAATTGCCTCAGACTATCCTTTTGAAAACCATAAATGTACCACAAGTTCTTAGATTTAAATGAGCATTATTCCATAATGATACCCAAACAACAGATATACATCTCCTTTTAATTTCTTTTTTTTTTTGCCATAGGAACAATAAATTTGCACACATCTCGGAAATTATACTTTGTCTCTACAGAGGAAAGCAACCTTTGTATGCTAACTGGAAGTAACTTGAATTTAACCTTATACATTATTTGCATTATTTTGTATTATACCAGATCATTAAATTTCATAACATGTGATTTCATAAACAACGAATGAGTATGTGCATAATAATCTGCCTTATTGATAATCTGTATGGCACATTTTAAGTATAAGAACCATATTGCATTAACAATTGTTTTAGTCGTCAATCCCCAAACCTCCACACAATATATGTAAGGAAGTATTAGTGAACAATAAATAACATGTAAAGCCCCATAATTCAATAGCTGTCTTGATTTATACAATATTGCTATTATCTTAAACATTTTTCCTTTAATATAATAAACATGGGGCTGCACAGCGCGCAGTTGGTAGCACTGTTGCCTTGCAGCAAGAAGGTCCTGGGTTCTAATCCCAGCCTGGGGTCTTTCTGCATGGAGTTTGCATGTTCTCCCTGTGCATGCGTGGGTTCTCTCCGGGTACTCCGGCTTCCTCCCACAGTCCAAAAACATGACTGTTAGGTGAATTGTTTTCTCTAAATTGCCCTTAGGTATGAGTGTGTGTGTATGGTTGTTTGTCCTGTGTGTCTCTGTGTTGCCCTGCGATGGACTGGCGACCTGTCCAGGGTGAACCCTGCCTCTCGCCCCATGACAGCTGGAGAAAGGCACCAGCCCCCCCGCAACCCTGCATAGGATGGACGGGTACAGAAAATGTATGGATGGATGAATTATTTTAAATGACAGGTGCACATTATGCAGTATCTTTGCCATAATAAAACGACAGTGTTTCAATGTTGACTCGGCTGATTGATGAGTCATTGTAGGTTGCATTGTCCTATGCAACCCTGCATAGGAATGATGGGTACAGAAAATGGATGGATGGATAATAAACATGTGGCTCCCATGTTATTTTATGGTCGATGAACACACCCAGAAATTTGATCTATGTCCCCCTTTCGGTCAAATTTCTTTTGATTTCCAAAAACCATAAATTTAGGGTTTTTTATATTGAGTGATAATCTTTTAATATCAAACCAAGTTTTGAGAATTTTTAATTCTCTTTCTATTAAGGACAAAAGTTCCTGTAAATTATTACCTGAACAGTACATGTTTGTATCATCAGCAACAATAATAAAATCCAATAGATCAGTGACATTACAAATATCATTAAAGAAATCCAAAAAAAACAAAGTTTTGGACCAATTACAGATCCTTGGGGTACACCACAGGTGACCTTCCTAAATTCTGATATAGTATTAGTGATTTCTACACATTGCTCTCTATTTTCCAAGAAACTCCTCAGCCAAAAGTAGGCTACATCTTTTAATCCATTCTTCTCCATTTAAAAAAAATAATACTGTAAACATTGGTGTCGAATGCCTTCTGCAAATCAATAAAAATTCCAACGGAATACTCATGTCAGGTTCTGTGGATTTTTGTTTGTTTTCCTTCCACTACATGTCCTTCCCCTCTGTACCCCAAGCTGCTCTCTTGTTTTGTCCCTCCTGTTTGTGTTAAACTTAGTTCCTTTCCTTATCTAGTTTAATCATGTTAGGTTATCCCTTGTCTTTATTAGTTTATTCTGGCACTTCCTTGTTTCTGTATATTCTTGCTCTTAGATGTTTTCACCTTTTGTTTGTGTCCTCATTTGTTTCCTTAGTTTATTTCCTCCTTCTGCTCCATAGTATTTCATTAGGTTTCCTTCCTAGACTTTTTATTTTTAGTTTCTTAAGAGTTTTTCTGTCTCCATAACCATTCTGCTTCTCTTCCCAGCTGTTAATTGTTTCCACCTGCTCTCTCCCTCTCACCTGCATCTGATTCCCCTAATTGATCATTGGTCTCCTCTCACTTCCTCATTTCCCCCCCAGTATATATTCTGCTTGCATTCACTCACTACTCGCATGTCCGTCGTCATTCCTTCCCTGTCTGGTACCTGTTTCCTGCCCAGTTCCTGTTTTCTTCCTCGTCTCTGCATTTTTGTGTTTCCTAGTTCTATAAGTTTTTGCTCCTTGTTTTTGTTAATTATTAAATCCTTTTTGAGTTTCATTGTTGCTGCCTTTGGGTCCTTTAAATACAACAAACATGACAACTCATCATTTTCACTTGCCTTTGTTATTTTTTTCAATCATCTCCATAATTGTATATGTAGTTGTTCTATTTGTCCTGAATCCATACTGGTTCTCACTGAGTAATGTACATTTGTCGATTAAAAGATCCAACAGTTTTACACATTTCCGTAGTACTTTTGAGACTTGAGGAAGAAGGGACACTGGCCTATAGTTATCAATACAATTTTTATCTCCATTTTTAAAAAATTCATATTATTTTGTCTGTTTTCATATTTTTCAGAAAAATACCCTTTTGAAAGGATAGATTACATATATAGGTCAGAAGTTTTACAATAAAATCAATGACCTCTACGATTCTAAACATATCAAGTAAATCAGTTGATGCTTTGTTTTTAAATTTTCTAAAAATGTATATTATATCACTCTCTGATCCCACAAAGAAAGATTGAATCTTTATTACCCTTAATAAGAAGATCAAACATGTTTGATTTTTTGTCACACGTTGGAATTTGTTTGGCCATATTGCTGCAGACATGCACAAAATAATTGAACTCTTCAGCAATACTTTGTAGACTATCCACTGCATCACCATACCTATTTAAAAATACCGAGGAAATTCTGTTTTATTATGTTTTTCATTAATATCATTTATAATGTTCCAAGTCTCTTGAATATTATTTTTTACTAACTTCTAATAATTTGTTATAGTATTCCTTCTATCTTCTCATAATAGAAGTCAACATATTCTTATACTGTTTATATTTTTTCTTGCTTTCATTAGTTTTCATTTGTAAATACTTTTTTGTAAAAAATTATTTTTTCTACATGCCTTTTGTAAGCTCTTAGTCATCCATAGTTTTCTCTTATATTTTTCCTTCACTTGGCAATTCCTTTTTTCTTTTTTTTTCATGGTACCGATTACTACCAGATTTAGTAATGGTAACCTAAGCCCAAGAATGTATCTGTAAACACCAGAATCCCCACACCTGTGTGTGTGTGTGTGTGTGTGGGGGGGGGGGGGGGGGGGGGGTGTGTGTGTGTATGAACTTGCTGGTGCATATTAGGTTTCTCCATACGAGTGTTATGTAGCTGGTGTGAGAAGCCATCGATCCCAGGAATCGACGCAGACACGAAGGAGATTGGAGCCATAGAAACCCAAAGGACCCCAGAGTACATGAGCCCCAGGCAGACCAAGGAAGGGCTGACCGCACCCCCAAGAGAGGAGCAGAGGAGAGCCCTGGGGGAACATCAAGGAGCCACAATGCAGGGGCCTAGGGGGCTGCAGTGACAAGCCCACAGGCTCCGCCGACAACCGGCTACACCAGGGCGGATCCAGCCACAGGCCCGGAGGCCCGAGGGCGCCCCACCCCCCAGCAGGGACCAGACAAGGGACCGGCCGATGAGGGCCGACAGGCAGCAGGGGCGATGGCCCACCAATGGCCGACATGCGCCGCCGCCACCCCAGGCCAATCCCCACATCCGACATCCTAATGGCCCCCCCACCCCATGCCAATAGCCCCAGCAGATGGATGGCATCTCCAGTCCAAGACCAGCCAGCACCCGGCCACTGAGCTCAACCAGCTCCCGCATCTCACTCCCTCACACCGCAGAGCACCAAGCATGCAACCAAGATCAACCAAACCCACCAATGAACCGACCAAGCATGAGACATACAGAACCGGAAAACCAAGAGGAGAAGCCGGACCCGACCCCCGCTGAGCCACCAGACAGCTAAGACCAAACAATGTCCAAACTGGCCCCTCCCAAAGTGGGGCCAGTTTGGTGTGGCCGACCGACACCCCAGTCCACCCAGGCCCGGCCAGGCAGGCACCAGGGATGAACTGGCATCCACCCGAGCACCAAGACCTGGACACATAGAGCCACCAACACACTGGCAGGTAGAGGCATCAGACACCTCCAAGAAAGTTCCCCAGGTGCCCCTAACCCCAAAAACTCCCACATCAGCAACAATATCCCATATGACCAAACCAAAGGCCACCCACCCCTACTAGGTGATGGAGCCAATCAAAGGAGCCCAAAGAGATTGATCAGATGTGGAAGCAGAGGCCGTCTCAAGACCAATTTGGTCCAACAAGAGATCTCTATACTGGTTAATAATAAGAGCATTTTTATTTTTTCAGTTCAGGAGGATAATTTTCTTAGCAATGAATAGGGCAATGTGAACCATTTGAACTAACTTTGTGATCATGGTGACGCCATCTAAGTTACCCAGCAAACAAACTGAGGGAGAAGGTGGAATGTTACAATTCAGACACTTTGATAAGTCCTCACATATCTGGTACCAAAATCTCTGAACAGGTGGACAGAACCAAAGCGCATGGATATAATTTTCTGGTATATTAACTGTGCATTGTAAGCAGGTATTAGATTACATAAAACCCACCCTGAACATCTGTTGACCTGTGTACTATACTCTATGAATGATTTTGTATTGTATTAATTGTAATTTTAGATTTTATTTTAAAGGTTCTTAAACATATCTGGGACCAGAGGTGTTGATCCAAGCTGACTGATAGATCCACTTCCCATTTGAAATAAGAAGTGCTATTGATTTATCTAATGTAGATAATGTCCAGTATATTTTAGACAGCAATTTGGGGGAGTTGAGATTGAAAAAAAATCTAAAACTCTTGTTTTATTTGTATTTATTTATTTATTTGCATTTATTTGTATTTACTTATTTGCATTTGTAACTCAACTATATTGAGCCTAAATGTACATTTTATAATAGATTTAATTTGTTGATATTCTAAAAAAAATTATTTTTGTCAACCCCATATTGTGTAATTAATGTATTAAATGTGATAAAGTCTGTTCTACGTCTATCCAGGACTCATCTGGGAAGCTATGTTTTAACCACCTTGAGATGTATTGGAGCCTGTGGGCTAAGAAATAATGATGAAAGTAAGAAATAGACCTCCTTTATCTTTGGTCTTCTGCAAAAGACCAAATATATGGCAAAACCATCATTTTCATTGATGCAACTCTTCCCATAAGTGATATAGTTAGGGATTTCCATCTAATAAGATCATGTTCCACTTTTTTAAAAAGTGGGATGTAGTTTAGCTTGGTTAAATCTGCCAGTTTTGGTGAGACATTGATACCTAATCACGTAACATTCCCTGACTGCAGTTATGTATTAATGGGATTCTGGGAAGAACAATTAATTGGAAGAACCCTAAATTTTAACAAATTTATAGAATAATATTAAACTCTTGAGTAAGAGTTTTTCAACCCTATTACATGACAGAGAGAGGTTTGTGAATGGTGGAGAAAATGTAATACATCATCGGCATAAAGACTGATTTTATGTTCTATGTTTTTGCATTTTATGCCTTTAATATTGTGAGTTTGCCTGATTGCTGTCTCTAGTGGTTCAATAAAAATAGCAAACAGAGAGGGAGTGTCATGGTCTTTGTATTTTGTGTGGCAAGTTTGAGTTTTTCCTTCCACTTGGTTTTCTTCCCCTTTTTTCCCCAAGGTGCCCTCTTGTTTTGTTCCTCCTGTTTGTCTCGAGTTAGTAGTTTTTCTTATTCAGTTTAATTATATTTTTGTATTCTGGCACTTCCTGGGTTCTGTAGATGTTTTTCACCTTTGTCTATGTCCACCTTCCCATTTGTGTTTCCTTTATCTCTTTATTTAATTCCTCCTTCTGTTCTCCAGTGTGTCATTACGTTTCCCTTAGAGTTCTCTTAGTTTCTTTAAGTATCCTTTTAGTCTCTTTAGAGTCTTCTGTCTCCTAGCCATTCTACCTTCCATCCCAGCTGCTAATCACTTCCACCTGCTCACTCCCCCTCAGCTGCAACCGCTTCCCTTAATTGGTCCTGCTCCTTCTCTGCTTCACTCTTCACTCTCCTCCCTCAGTATAAATACGGTCCTCTTTCAGTCACAACTCGCTGGTTCGTCCGTCTTTCTTCCCCGCCTGATTCCTGCCTTCCTTGTAGCCCATCTGGTTCCTGTTTTTCCCTGTTGCTGCCTGTACCCTCCTGAGTTATGTAAGTTCCTTGTGTTTTTTCATTAAATAATTTTTGTATTTACTCTGCTGCTTTTGGGTCCAGTTTAAACTGCAAAACATGACAGGGAGAGAGAGGACATCCCTGCCGGGTACCTCTCTGAAGATAAAACCTAGATGATGTTTGGTTATTAGTCCCAATACATGCTGTTGGTGAACTGTATAATATTTTCAACCAGTTTATAAAAGAATTTCCAAAGCCAAATTTATGTAAGGTTGCGAATAACAATTTCCAGTTAACTCTATTAAATGTTTTTTCTGCATCTAAAGATAATATCTTAGTTCCAATGTTTTTACAGTAAGATAATCTATTAAAAATATTAATTCACATGAATTTGTAGAGGAATGTCTCCCTTTTATAAATTCAGTTTGGTCACGATGTATTATAAGATACTTTCTCTATCCTTCTTGCGAGGGCTTTGCAGATTATTTTAAGATCAACATTATTAAGGGATATGGGATGACAGCTGGTAGGAATCAATATTCAAGAGTTCCTTATATAACTCTGCTGGACATCGATCTGGGCCTGGAGCCTTTTTATGGGGTTTGCTCTTAAGGGCCTCCTGGAGTTCAGCCGCTGTTAGTGGTGAATCCAGAGCCATCGCTTGACTTTCCAATAATTTAGGAAGTGTTATTCTATCCACAAATTGTTCAATTTCGTGATCTGAGGTGTTTGTCTCCGGTGCATATAAATGTGTGTGTGAGTGACAAGAAAAAAAAAGAGTGAACAGCTGACCATTAACATACAGTTTATCTACCGCCACTGTTGCTCTGGTACCTTCACTGATACATTTCTTCCTGATTAGGAACTATTTTAATGCAATGTAATGAATGAATGTAAATAAAACAATCATATGCAAAATTCCAAACATGGGGAGATGATCAGTAATATCACTTAAGAATATACCACTTGTGGCTGGACCATACACATTAGTAAAAATGTTATCAATTAATGTAGCACTTTTCTTCGTTATTCTACGTGGCTTGTATATTAATGGCCTTAATCCAAAGCTAAACATTGCATTACAAAAATCATTTGAACGTTCCATTTCAACAAATCAATATTAGAATCTCCACAAACAATCTAACACTTTTTGACATATTTTTTCAAAGATATTAGTTACAGTGTACAGAAACTGCTCCATACAAGAGCCAGGTGCTCTATATATACATAACTCAGAACCATACTCTTACATGTTTTTATCTTGGTTTCAATTGTCAAACTTTCCACAACTTCATCAACGACTGTGGAATCAATAATCCTACATTGGACGTTTTTCTCTACGTACAATGTCGCTCAACCACCCATTTTTTTTGTCCTGTTGACACAAAACAAATATCCTTCTAACACACAATTAGCATCCTTTTCCTTTGTTATCCACATTTCACTTACAGTAATAACTTGAAAGTTACGTTTTAATGACTCTAAATAACCTTTGATATGTACAAAGTTGGCTTACAAACTTCTGCTGTTAAAGTGTACTATAGAAAGACCTTCCAAGTTAACATTACTCAAACTCTCTGAATAATAATCAGAATTGACACGATTATCAACACGCAGGTTTTTTTTCCAGGATCAATACTATTTTCAAAATTAAGTGGATTATTCCTCCAGACCAGAAAAACATAGTTCCTCAGTGTTATTTTTAACTAAAGGATTTTTACTGTCAGAGAGGTCACTCTCACCCCCCAAAAAATTATAATTTTAACCTCTCATTTAAAATAGAAGTAAAAAAAATAAAAATTCCATTCAAACATTTTCATCACTTGTATTCCTCCAGTCCTTTCAGGGTTCTTATCACAACCACCTTATCCTGCTCTGAAATACCATTTAATTGACATGATTGTTTGTTAGACTCAACAGCATGGCAACAGACACAATTGAAAGAGTAGTAAAGTTTATTTGAGGATGTTTTAAAGGTCGTCTCGGGAGAACCAGGAAGGAAGCTCCAGGAACGGGGAACTTGGAACTGAGGAGAGCTAAGTGGAAAGTTATATTTCTGTTTTAGAGAGACTGGTATGATGACATCGCAAAGCTTACAGTTGGTGGTTTGGTCTTAGAGATTGGAGGTGAGGTAAGTAGGAATCTGTGGTCTGTCGGTCTCTGTGGATGGATACGGATTGTTGTTGCTGGTGGAGGACTGGAGCTGTAATCCGGAAATGGTGAGGATGATGAGAATAACCAGAATGCTAATGTCAGAGATTGTATCTTACTTGGAGCAGGCGACAGAAAGACGGGCGGGCAGGTCGAGCGAGCGATCGACACCCAAGACGGATAGAGTACCAGAGGGGAGGTGTTGCAGAGGCTGACCGGGATAAATGCTGGAGAGGTGAGGAGATCCAGAACTGAAGAATCCAGGAGTCTTGGAACGAAGGTAAGTGGATCTGCGGGAAGATAAGACCTCAGGTGAGGATCCGAATGACACGAAGGAGAAACTCTTACTTGGATTTCGTTAGGGAATTGGTCTAGTACCACGCTGACTGCGAGGACCATCTGGCGTTAGCTTGCAGCACCCGCTCCCCTTATGAAGGTGGTAGGTGAAGAGGTTCAACGGCCTGCACCTGTTCAGAGCTGCCTGCCACGCCCCTTTGAAGAAGGTGAGAAACACACACAGCAACCAACAGACACAGAAATCTAGCGTTAATAGCACAGACACCTTTCCATTTCTTAACCATGTTGATTGAATTTTGTTCTGCTTCCTAAGGAAACGGCAATTCCTATCTATTTCATACGATGGCCGGGAAGTGCAAAACAAAATTACATTAACCTTAAACGCTTTAACATTTTTACAGAAACGCATTTACAAGTAAAAAAAAAACACTTTTACAAGCTTAACAAGGCAAGGCAATTTTATTTGTATAGCACACTTTCAACAGCAGGGCAATTCAAGGTGCTTTACATGATTTGGTGATTTAAAAGAAACACATAAAAGAAACACACATTATACATGATACACAATAAAGCAAGAGAAAAATAAAAAAAGCAAGAGAGCATGAACACATTTCATACATATAACCTCAAGCATTTACTCAAAGGCAATTCTAAACAGATGGTTTTTAGTCTCGATTTAAAGCAGTTCAGAGTTTCAGCAGCTATACACTCATCAAGACAAATTTACAAAGACATGACCTGGAAGTGATACTGCAGGGATGAGGTTAGGGGCGGGACAAGACCAAAGTGGTAACAGTAATGGAATTGATCCTGCCAGCAGCTCAATCTGCAGAGATGTTTTGCCCGTTTTTCCGAATCTATTTTCGAGTTTTAGGGGGAAGAGGTCTGATGGCATTTCTGATATATACTTCAGATTAATAGTTTATTCTGCAGTAGAATCCGGCATTATTTAATTTTGTTTTCACGGCCCACACAGACAGGCGGACACTGTGAAGCCGTTCCTTTCATGTCAACAATCACACTGTATGAGTGGCCTTCGTTTAAATACTTTACGAGGCAGTCCATTAAACCGACCTCTTCTCCCTCTCCCTTCTCAAAGTCCAAACTATGTCCACAAAATGTCCCTAAAACCTGAAAATAGATGCCGCAAAACGGGAGAGGCTTCCTCCCCAAGATGTTTACTAACTGTGGGAGTAACTCTAGCGTAGTTGCGATGGTTAGTAGCCAGGGCCCTGATGACAAGTTCATTAGCATGGGAGTATCGCTCTAAAATCATCAATTATTTGTTCCAACAGTTTGATCTTCTAATCAATCTTCTTGTTCCGATAATTAAAAACTTTCAAATCTGAGCTCTCGTTCACTAGGCCCAGAAGGGTGATTTGCTGAGTGAACACTTTAATATTCTCAGTCATAACGGTGAGTTGCTTCTTGATTTCTTCCAGTTCCTGTCCTAGCTGTTAAAACTGTCGACATCTTTACCAAAAGAAAAATAAATACAATAAATTCAAATACAATGATTTCTGGGTAGACTTATTGGATACTGCTCTGTTCCTAAGGCTCCATGTAGTCCCAGGTCTCCAGTAGTAAACTTTCTCGAAAACAGAACTCGAGTTGTCAAATATTTCCAGATAAGGAAATACAAAAATCACCATGACATGAACAGTACTTTGGTTTTGACAAAAGTACTTTGTTCTCTAAAGGATTGCAGAAGATTCCAAAGAGACTCTATGCAGGGAAAATACAGCAGCAGCCATCTTGGATGCAGCAGTCCAGTTTTAGTTTGTTTTCTATTTCAGGAATTGCAGCGAACTGCATGGAGTCACTGACTGGCAGTTGCGTCCTGTTGATGCAGACTCCAACCACAGCAATCCCTCATATTGAGCAAGCATGTAGCGACAGTGGAGAGGAACAACTCCCCTTAAGCAGTAAGAAACCTCCAGCAGTCTTTGGACCAGAAGTTCTTAAACAGAAACTGTTTAGTCAATCACTTCATCTGGATGGCATTAAATTGGCCCCCAGTAATAACGTAAAGAACCTTGGCGTTATTTTTGACCAAGACTTGATATTTAAATCCCATATTAAACAGGTTTCTAGGATTTCTTTCTTTCACCTCCCGAATATTGATAAAATTAGAAACATCCTGTCCAGGAGTGATGCTGAGAAACTAGTCCATGCATTTGTTACCTCAAGGCTGGACTACTGTAATTCTTTACTATCAGGTAGTCCACAAAATGCCATTAAAAGCCTTCAGTTGATCCAAAATGCGGCAGCAAGAGTTCTGATGAATATTAAAAAGAGAGATCACATTTCTCCTGTTTTAGCTTCCCTTCATTGGCTCCCTGTTAAATCCAGAATAGAATTTAAGATCCTTCTTCTTACATACAAAGCCCTTAATAATCAAGCTCCATCATACATCAGAGATCTAATTGTTCCTTATGTTCCTAACAGAGCACTTCGCTCTTAGACTGCAGGTTTACTTGTAGTTCCTAGGATTTCTAAAAGTAGAATGGGAGACAGGTCTTTTAGTTATCAGGCTCCTCTCCTGTGGAACCAGCTCCCAGCTTTAGTCCGTGAGGCAGACACTCTGTTTACTTTTAAGGCCAGGCTTAAAACTTTCCTTTTTGATAAAGCTTATAGTTAGAGTGGCTAAGGTCATCCTGAGCTATCTCTGTAGTTATGCTGCTATAGGCTTAGACTGCTGGAGGACAGACTTACCAATTTTCTTCACTCTGCTACTTCCTTTTCTCCTACTACTCTCCAGTTGTATTACAGTACATTCTGTTATTTCGACTGTTAACTTTGTTTTCTCTCCATAGAAGATATACCTGGTCTGGTATCCTGCTTGGCTGCAATGCCCTGTTGGACGGGGGGCATCGACTGGGATGATCCTCCCAGTAACTGAACATCCACTGTGTCCTGTTATCAACTTTTTACTTTCTGTAACATAGAAAGTTCTCTTATATCAGATCTTCTGTTCCTTCTGTGTCTCTGCTCTGTCTTCTCAAACCCCCAGACGGTCGTGGCAGATGGCCGCTCCTACTGAGCCTGGTTCTGTTGGAGGTTTCTTCTTAAAGCGAAGTTTTTCCTCTCCACCGTCGCTACATGCTTGCTCAGTATGAGGAATTGCTGTGGTTGGAAAGTCTGCATCAACGGGCCCAACCTCACACCAATGACTGACGCAATCTGCTGGGATTCCTTAAATAGGAAACTTTTTAACTGATTGGAATGTTTGTATAAATGTATTGAAATGACTTCTTGTTAAGAGCTTTGAGATGACATCTGTTGTGAATCGGCGCTATATAAATAAACAGAATTGAAATTAAATTGAAAAAGTAGAATTTAAGAGAAAAGTTTAGAGTCATCCATGTTTTATGTCTTTTTATATCATCCAGGTTTTTATGTCTTCCAGACATGCCTGTAATCTACATAAGTGTTTAGATTAATCAGGATTTATGGATAAATATAGCCATGTATCATCGGCAAAGCTGTGGAAATTTATCCCATGCTGTCTAATGATTTTATATATAGTAAAAAGAATTGGTTCGAGCACAGAACCCTGTGGTACTCCACAAGTAACCCTTGAGTGTGAAAAAGATTTATCCTTTACATGAACAAACTGGAATCTGTCAGACAAATATGATTTAAACCAGCCTAGTGCTGTTCCTTTGATCCCTGCAACATGTTCAAGCCTTTCTAAGAGAATATTATGATCGACTGTGTCAAAAGCAGCACTAAGATCTAAGAAAGCAGAACAGACACGTCCATTATCTGAGGCCATGAGAATATCATTAGTGACCTTCACCAGTGCTGTTTCAGTGCTATGATGAGCTCTAAAACCTGACTGAAACTCTTCAAACAGCTCGTTATTGTTTAAATGCTCACAGACTTGATTAGCAACTATCTTATCAATAATTTTAGATAAGAAAGGAAGGTTAGATATAGGTCTGTAATTAAGTCATAACTAAACTGGTCTTATATAGTGCCTTATTTTGTCATGCACACACTGGTGATGGTTAGCTGCATTTTAGCCACAGCTGGCCTGGGGCACACTGACAGAAGCAAGGCTGTCACACACTGGGCCCTCTGACCACCACCAGTAGGCAGAAGGTTGTGGGCGTGTGTGTTTGAGTGTCCGCGTGTGTGCATGTGTTCCTGCGTGAATTCAAGATGTTTGTGTGTCCAAGTCAATCACTGTCCTCACAAAGTATTTATATCCTCCAGATCTTCCTGACAATTTCCTCTGCGAGTGATTAGAATGAGCAGACACAGCCTGCCTGAAACTGCCCTGTGTGGACTGCTGTTTACCGTGTGCGTGTGTGTGCTTGGTCATTCATAAACAACTGATAGGAAGGGACTTATGAAAGACCTAAGGGCATTCACATAGCCAAGCCAATGGTAGTTTTATTGAGCTTGTGCAACCTATCTAGTTTTCTCAGCTTTCCATTTGATATTTTCCCCATTTGTGTTCTTCAAAATTCTGTTCATCATTTGGGCTACACAAACACTGCACTTGCCAAAATCACATGCTGATCAAACTTTGTTTTTATTCTGTTATAATTTAGATGTTTATGGTATTCCCCAAACCCTGCTCCCTAAAATACTACACAATGACTTCTTAACCAGAGAGAAAAATCCCAAAGAGAGAAGGCTGAACTGTGGGATCATGACAAGAAGTCTGTAGCGAGAATAAAATTGTGATCTTCAAACCACTTTATCATGTTTTGTGTTTTGTGACACAGGGTTCTACCATCCATCCATCCATCCATCCATTTTCTTCCGCTTATCCGGGGTCGGGTCGCGGGGGCAGCAGCCTAAGCAAAGAGACCCAGGCTTCCCTCTCCCCAGCCACTTGTTCCAGCTCCTCGGGAGGAACCCCAAGGCGCTCCCAGGCCAGCCGAGAAACATAGTCCCTCCAGCGTGTCCTGGGCCTTCCCCTGGGCCTCCTCCCGGTGGGACGTGCCTGAAACACCTCACCAGGGAGGGGTCCAGGAGGCATCCTGACCAGATGCCCGAGCCACCTCAACTGACTCCTCTCGATGTGGAGAAGCAGCGGCTCTACTCTGAGCCCCCTCCGGATGACTGAGCTTCTCACCCTATCTCTAAGGGAGAGCCCAGACACTCTGCGGAGGAAACTCATTTCAGCCGCTTGTATCCGTGATCTCGTTCTTTCGGTCACCACCCAGAGTTCGTGACCATAGATGAGGGTAGGAACGTAGATCGACCGGTAAATCGAGAGCTTCGCCTTTTGGCTCAGCTCTCTCTTCACCACGACAGACCGGTAGAGCGCCCGCATAACTGCAGATGCCCCACCAATCCGTCTATCGATCTCCCGCTCCATTTTTCCCTCATTCGTGAACAAGACCCCCAGATACTTAAACTCCTCCACTTGGGGAAGGACCCCATCCCTGACCCGGAGGAGGCACCCCACCCTTTTCCGGCTCAAGACCATGGCCTCGGATTTGGAGGTGCTGATTCTCATCCCAGCCGCTTCACACTCGGCTGCGAACAGCTCCAGCGAAAGCTGTAGATCACGCTCCGATGAAGCCAACAGGACCACATCATCAGCAAAAAGCAGAGACCCGATCCTGAGGCCACCAAAACGGATCCCCCCAACGCCTTGGCTGCGCCTAGAAATCCTGTCCATAAAAGTTAGGAACAGGATCGGTGACAAAGGGCAACCTTGGCGGAGTCCAACTCTCACCGGAAACAAGCCCGACTTACTGCCGGCAATGCGAACCAAACTCTGGCACCGGTCGTACAGGGACCTAACAGCCCGTATCAAGGGGCCCGGTACCCCATACTCCCGGAGCACCCCCCACAGGGCCCCCCGAGGGACACGGTCGAACGCCTTCTCCAAGTCCACAAAACACATGTAGACCGGTTGGGCGAACTCCCACGCACCCTCCAGGACCCTGCTGAGGGTGTAGAGCTGGTCCAGTGTTCCACGGCCAGGACGAAAACCGCATTGTTCCTCCTGGATCCGAGGTTCGACTATCCGTCGGACCCTCCTCTCCAGAACCCCTGAATAGACCTTACCAGGGAGGCTCAGAAGTGTGATCCCCCTGTAGTTGGAACACACCCTGTGGTCCCCCTTTTTAAACAGGGGGACCACCACCCCGGTCTGCCAATCCAAGGGAACTGCCCCCGATGTCCACGCAATACTGCAGAGCCGCGTTAACCAACACAGCCCCACAAGATCCAGAGCCTTGAGGAACTCCGGTCGAATCTCATCCACCCCCGGAGCCCTGCCACCGAGGAGCTTTTTAACGACCTCGGTGACCTCGGCACCAGAGATTGGAGAGCCCGACCCCAAGTCCCCAAACCCTGCTTCCAGATTGGAAGGCGTGCCGGTGGGATTGAGGAGGTCTTCGAAGTATTCCATCCACCGACCCAAAACGTCCCGCGTCGAGGTCAGCAGCACACGATCCCCACTGTAAACAGTGTTGGTGGCAGACCGCTTTCCCCCCCTGAGACGCCGGATGGTGGACCAGAATCGCTTCGAAGCCGTACGGAAGTCGTTTTCCATGGTCTCTCCAAACTCCTCCCACGCCCGAGTTTTTGCCTCAGCAACCATCCGAGCCGCATCCCGCTTGGCCTGTCGGTACCTATCAGCTGCTTCAGGGGTCCCACAAGCCAAAAAGACCCGGTAGGACTCCTTCTTCACCCTGACAGCATCCCTTACCGCCGGTGTCCACCACCGGGTTCGGGGGTTGCCGCCGCGACAGGCACCGACCACCTTGCGGCCACAGCTTCGGTCAGCCGCCTCGGCAATGAAGGCGCGGAACATGGTCCACTCGGACTCGATGTCCCCCGCCTCCCCCGGGACGTGTTCAAAGTTCTGCCGGAGGTGTGAGTTAAAGCTCCTTCTGACAGGAGACTCTGCCAGACGTTCCCAGCAGACCCTCACAACACGTTTAGGCCTTCCAGGTCTGTCCGGCGTCCTCCCCCACCATCGGAGCCGACTCACCACCAGGTAGTGGTCAGTGGACAGCTCTGCCCCTCTCTTCACCCGAGTGTCCAAAACATGCGGCCGCAGATCAGATGAGACGACAACCAAGTCGATCATTGAGCTGCGGCCTAAGGTGTCCTGGTGCCAAGTGCACATATGGACACCTTTATGCTTGAACATGGTGTTTGTTATGGACAATCCATGACGAGCACAGAAGTCCAATAACAAGACACCACTCGGGTTTAGATCGGGGGGCCATTCCGCCCAACCACACCCCTCCAGGTCTCACTGTCATTGCCCACGTGAGCGTTGAAGTCCCCCAGCAGAACAAGGGAGTCCCCAGGAAAAGCACTCTCCAGCACCCCTTCCAAAGACTCCAAGAAGGGTGGGTAATCTAATCTGCTGTTTGGCGCGTAAGCACAAACAACAGTCAGGACCCGTCCCCCCACCCGAAGGCGGAGGGAGGCTACCCTCTCGTTCACCGGGGTAAACCCCAACGTACAGGCGCCGAGATGGGGGGCAACAAGTATGCCCACCCCAGCTCGGCGCCTCTCAGCGGGGGCAACCCCAGAGTGGAAGAGAGTCCAACCTCTCTCGAGGAGACGGGTTCCAGAGCCAGAGCCATGCGCCGAGGTGAGTCCGACGATGTCCAGTCGGAACCTCTCAACCTCGCACACCAGCTCCGGCTCCTTCCCCACCAGAGAGGTGACGTTCCACGTCCCGAGAGCCAGCTTCTGCAGCCGAGGATCGGACCGCCAAGGTCCCCGCCTTTGGCCGCCGCCCATCCTGCACAGCACCCAACCCCTATGGCCCCTCCCACAGGTGGTGAGCTCATGGGAAGGGGGGCCCATGTTACCTCTTCGGGCTAAGCCCGACCGGGCCCCATGGGTAAAGGCCCGGCCACCAGGCGCTCGCCAACGTGCCCCACCTCCAGGCCTGGCTCCAGAGGGGGGCCCCGGTGACCCGCGTCCGGGCGAGGGAACACTGAGTCCATCTGTCGTTTTCTTCATAGGGGTCTTTTGGGCTGCACTTTGTCTGATCCCTCACCTAGAACCAAATTGCCATGGGTGACCCTACCAGGAGCAAAAGCCCCCGACAACATAGCTCCTAGGATCATTGGGACACTCAAACCCCTCCACCACGATAAGGTGGCAGCCCAGGGAGGAGTGGTGTTTCTGCCATCTATCATCAATTTGTGCCTAAATTTGTGGAGGACTTTTCTCTTGGTGGAGAATTTGATCTTCTTTTTTTGTTATTGTGAGAAGTTTTTACCTTACTGTTTTGGTAAATGCTCTCTCTCCTATCTCCACCAATGTTGAGCAGGCTATGCACTGGTGGCAACACAGTCCTTTAGCACACTGCTTTTTAAAGGCCCATTGTGGTACCTACTTGAGAATTTTGGATGTCTTAAAGGCTTTTTAAATGTAACTGATCCTCTCAACTTGAACTTGCCGATGATCAAGATACCTGTCCTTTCAGGTAGAAAACTTTTAGCAGCACGTTTTGCATGTGATGCATTTTTTTATTAAATGTATTTTTGTAAAATAACCCATTAAAGTTAGAAAGGGTCTTGCACACAAATGGTGTTGCATTTAATTTTTTAGTATAAAAATTCCAAAAATACAGTGAGAGAAAAAAGTGAAAAAATTGTAACTGTGAAAAGCTTTGGCTAACCAAGCACTTATTTTCAAAAGACCAGAAAAAAGATGACATTAATAGAAATCAGAAATCGATGCACTTATCTGTCAAATACTAGAAGTCTCCTCTCTTCATCAAGTTCACAGTTCAGGCTGTCATGGAGGTTTGTAGGGTTTCAATTAGTGAAGCAGCAGGGTGGGCCTTTAACTCACTGGGTTATGTATCACCATCAAACACTTCTGATCTCATGCTGCTCACAATGAACCTTGCTTCCTTCCTTTATGTCTCCCTCTATTTTCTGAGCCACATAATGATGGAGAGGCACAGATTCCCACAATCACACACAGTCTTTCCCTGAGGTTTGTTGCCCTGTGGCGGGGGGTGCCAAACAGTTAGGCATCATCAACACAAAGGGGTTCATGATATTATATCTGTCTCCATTAATGGTGATATAACACAGAAAAACACACAATAATTTCCATGGTCTCCCTGAAGGCTTTTAAGCATGATTCAGTCCAGGATAGCGAACGAGCCTGACACCTAAATTAAACTCAGTTTATTCATATATAATGGACCTTCGGTAGCATTGAGCCTAGGTATTTCAGCTGCATTTCCTTTTTAATATTTCAGATATGCTCTATGAAACAATCTGAAAATAGGCAGAGTTTCCACTAATAATTTGGAGTCACGTTCCACAGAAAATCAGTGAATAGGCGAGGGTTCACTGTTCTGCCAATTCACAGCTGGAGGTTGTACATATGACTTATTTTATGAATTTGGGTTACTCTGAGTCACTTGCTAAAGTGATGGTCAGTGTTGTTGGCCACAGCCTCTTCCAACCACCTCCAAAAAGTTTTAGAGGCATTGGAGGAGGCATAATACGCTGGTTTGTAAACCATCAGTAGCGAAGAATAACGGAACCAACTAAAAGCACTTGTTGTGACCAGACTACATTTACATTACCTTTAGTCATTCACCCATTCACTGATGGTGGTGAGCTACTACATTGTAGCCACAACTGCACACTGAGAGGTGAGGCTGCCGTACACAGGCAGCATGAGGCCCTCTGACCACCACCACCACCAGCAGGCAAGGGGGTGAAGGGGGTGAAGTGTCTTCTTTCCTTGCTTCCAATCTGAATGTTTTCTTTTTCTGTTGTGTGTGTGGGTTGTATTGTCTCTGTTGGTGTGAGTGAAGTCCCTTAAGCAAATCATATTAGTCGACTGTTTTTCTGGTGAGTCTGCTAATTCGCATTGTGTACCTAGCAGCGGTCAGCACACAGACTGAATGATCCAGGTTGATTAAGACCTCAGACTTGTATTTCCCGATCCAGCAAAAAGCTTCCACTTTGCTACAGATGAAGTCCCCGTCAATCTATCCATCTCAATTCAATCCAGTTGATTTATATAGCGCCGATTCACAACAGATATCATCTCAAGGCACTTTACAAGAAAAGTAATTTCAATACAGTCAAACAAACATTCCAACCAGTTTAAAAGTTTTTTATGTAATGAATCCCAGCAGATTGTATCGAGTCACTGCTCTATTCTATCATCAATCATGAACATCACATTAAAATACCTGAACTCTTACTCTTAAGGCAGAGAAGATATGTTGGAGTCTAAATTTCTAAAACGATGGCCTAAGACATAGAGGAGCTAACTCTTTTCCCAGCTGCTTCACACCACACAATGAAGGAGTCTGGTGAAGGTAATTAAAACATTATGACCACCAGCCCTGTCTGACATTTAATGGGGGTTGTTTTAATCATCTATGTGATTCTGAAGAGGCATGCAAGACCCAACAGCCCAGCAGGGCTGTGCAGAGACCTTTAGAGGTGCAGGTGCTCAAAGTTAAAAAGGGGCACATAGAACAAGTTTTAAAACACTTTACAACAACATAACCTACAGTATACCATACTGAATAAGAACAACCTATATCCATCAAGAATCTAATAAGTATCGCAACATAATATATCAATATAATCAGATGGAGATAATGCAAAGCAAGGTTGGCCTATTTTTATATCTGATAGGGTTCATTGTTGCTGGGCTCTGTTGATCTGAGACTGTAGACATTGAAAAGACCATAGGAAAGTTGGTAGATGATTAAGTGTCATAAAGTACATTGGTACAATTTAACTTGAAGCCATATATATGTGTATATATTAGGATAAGAATAGTTCTATTTATTTTACAAATGCATTTTATTAGAATCTCCAAATGTATAAATGTTAATTTTGGGACATTTGCATTCTATAATAGTGGCATGTCTGGCTTTCCAAATAGTTGGTGCAGGATTTTGTATGTGACAGTTTTAGATGTTAGCTGCAATGGCTATGGACCCAGCCTGTCTTTACAACAGTAACTTCATTCCAATCTTTCTTCCAGCCCAGATTCGGTGTACAGCAGTGAGGACACGGCTTCACAAATAGGTCTATTTTGAAAAAAATAGTCTTAGCCATAATTTGATAGTTGGAGGGCAGTTCTGAGTCCCCCTCCCCCACTATTGACTCGGGACAAATGTCAGCAGATGAGTTTGTAAAAGAACAGGTAATTTTTTTGAGCAGTTGCACGGTGTACACAACATGTTCTTTTTACTTCATCAGTTGCCACAAGACAACTTAACATCGTATTTATAGTAATCTAGTACTCCTGTTTATAGTGTAAACTCTACTTACCAGCAGCCTCATTCGCAAAGCAAAGCAGCTAAGGAGTGGTGACAGAGGCACGTTAAGGATGAGCATTGGTTAATGACCATCATGTGACTGACAGCAGCCAGATCATTTTATTTAGCTAAATTGTTAAAGGTTGACATTCAGGGGCACAGGCTGGTCTTCACACGCACACTCAGGATCATGGGGCAAATCCCCTCCATCGCTGCTTCCCTACAGTTAGAGAGCTTTTTAACTACCTTGGCGACAGCTGCAATGGAGATGGACTTGATCTCCTCTGAGTCCATAGACTGCTCCTCTGTGGCAGACATGGTGACCAAATAAAATTCTCAGTGCTCCATCCCTATCCCAGCAATATCCTCAGTCAACGTGTTAAATATCTCCTCCTACATTATACACAGCCTGCTGGGATGGCCCCTGCTTTCTCTTTCTAAGTTGTCAAAAAAGCCCTTCTCCTCATCCAGAGTTCCTGCTTCTTTAACCACAGAAGCTCCAGTTCTTCTGCTAGCACCGGTACCTGTCAGTTGTGTCAAGAATCCAAAGAACATCAAAGCCCTAAAGGCCTTCTTCCTTCTGCTTCACGACAGCATGTTTCCTTTCCCTTTACCTTGTCAATGAATTAAATGAACCTCCCAAAAATATTTTTTATTTGTTTCCAGAGAGCAAATACATTCAATATTCTGCAAGAAGAAAGTTGGTTCTGTTCTGGGGACGACTGTAGAACATCTGGAGATGGTGATGCAAAGAAGAATTCTTCATAAAGTCAAAGAAATTATGGACAACCCTGAGCATCCTCTTCATGAGATTATCCTGAAACAAGTGTCTTCAGTTTGAGGCTTCTTTAGTGTCGCTGCAACACAGACCGCTACAGGAAATCTTTCCTGCCCACAGCCATCGTGATCTACAACAACTCCCTAAAGAATTAATTCTGTGAGCTATAACAACACTTAATTTCCCTCTGGGATCCAAAAAGTATCTTTGAATTGAATTGAAGAACATCAGTTACCTGAATTGAGTTCTAATGTTACTCATTAGACAGAAAAGTTCCTGAGTCTACTGATTTGTTTGCAATAAATCACTGCTTTTGAAAAAAACAATTTCAAATGATTGTCCAGCCATTTCTATTTTACTTATAACCTTTGCATATGATTGTTTGTGATTATAAACAACGTCATCGTGATAAAACTTTTAAAATTTGTAACTTACTTCAGGTATGTAACCATCATACATTCTGTCCTCCATTACAAGACTTGCTTCAGAAACAATTAGCAGAACCTTTACCTCTCCTGTTACACCACTTGAATTCTCCTTCTGTTTTGATATTGTCTATGTGTGTGTGTGTGTGTGTGTGTGTGTGTGCATACACAGCATCTGTATTTGTGTATAATTGTGCATGTGTTTGTGGGTGTGGTGGTTTGTTTGAAGTCCTTGCTTGTTGCGTCTGTGTGTGGTCAGACAGACCGACAGACAGAAAGGCAGGGATGGACGGATAGACTGCGACAGGCCAAACAACAGGTGTGTCTTTTGAACGCAACCTGCTGCCATGCGAACTCCCTCTTTACCTTTAGCCTAGCTGATTCTTGTTTTCATCAGCAAAAGAAAAGCCTACTCCTCCTCCTACGTGTCAATGTCTTTCATCTCTGGGAGACACAGACTACCCCTCGCGCTACGCTTTCATGTCTCTTTTCTGTCTCTCATTCATTCATGCTCTTATTTCTTTACTCACTATGACTTAGTCTAAGTATTGCTCTTTTACTTAGCATCAAGCAGCAGTTAGGGGATTCATTTGGGGACTTGACTTCCAATAACAGGTGTTCAATACATTATTTTGAAAAATGCAAATCAAAAAACAGTTAAAGATGAAAGATTCTCTGATACCATTGAACTGAGTAAAGAACTTCAGTAAATGTTTTCTTCTTTTGTACAGAATTACATTCTCATACAACGTTCAACAAAAGACCTCAATTATTAATCTTCATGTAACTACCGAGAGCAACCCCATAGAGTTTGCTTAGTACACAATATTGTAGAAGTAACAGCTTAAAATCAGGGACAGTATGTGAAACAGTAGTAGTGTGTGAATCTACAATGACTCATCAATCAGCCGAGTCAACAATAAAACACTGTTGTTTTATTATAGGGAAGCATAATGTGCAGCTGTTATTTAAAATAATCCATCCATCCATCCATTTTCTGTACCCGTCCATCCCATACAGGGTTGCGGGGGGGCTGGTGCCTATGTCCAGCGGTCATGAGGCGGGGTCCACCCTGGACAGGTCGCCAGTCCATCGCAGCACAACACAGAGACACACAACCATACACACACACACTCATACCTAAGGGCAATTTAGAGAGACCAATTCACCTAACAATCATGTTTTTGGACTGTGGGAGGAAGCCAGAGTACCCGGAGAGAACCAACGCATGCACAGGGAGAACATGCAAACTCCATGCAGAAAGACCCCAGGCTGGGATTTGAACCCAGGACCTTCTTGCTGCAAGGCAACAGTGCTACCAACTGCCCCACTGTGCAGCCCTTTAAAATAATCACAAATTTAAAAAAGATCCCAACGTCATCATGAGCAATGGAAAGAACAAAATGAAAAGCTGCTTAAAGCTGATTCATTAAAGACAAGAATAACAGGCATTAAATCCTCCCTTCATATACAAATTTTAATTTGTTGATTGTCCTATGAAACATAGGATGATCATTTAAATTTCTAGTTACTCTAACATGCATGCTTCTGGTCTGGTGGAGTACTCAACAGCTGCAGGAATCATGGAGCAGCAGTCATGACAATTCAGCACAGGTAAGATGTTAAAAGAGACTCCACACATAAAGCGATGTGTGCTTTTCCTCATTCCAAGTCTAGTTGTTGAAGTTGTTGACTTGTTGATGAAATCCATTTTCTTTCACTTACATTCTACCTGATAATGAAAGCCACGCTGTGAGCAGACTGTTGTGTTCCAGATCTGATCGTAAGATATTTAGCTGACAAATCGGAGATTCAAGCTGAATTGCTTAAGAAAAAGGACAAATAGGTGATGGTGTGTTCAAATTCTCATTTTTTTTCTCCAGATTCCTAAAATGATATTCTGCACTGAAGGAAAATATACAAATCAATTTTATTTATTCAATTTTTCTTTGAGGAACACTCTTCTTAACTTGTCATCATGTGACCAGAAAAAAAATCAAAAGTCGTGTACCTTAACTTCTTAAAGTTAACTGTTTTACTTTCAACTTATAATGACCTATAGGATTCGTTTCAACAAAGTTAGCTTTTAACCCTTTTTTTCTTCAATTTTAACGGCAGAAACCAACTTGATTTTTATCCATTGAGAATTACCCCTCCTTTCCACCGGACGCGTAAGCGGCGCGTTACAGGAGCAGCACATTTCCCTTGTGTATTCTGCTGCTTGGCCCTTTCCACCGGGTGCGTATGAGGCGCATAGCAGCAGGGAAGCAGCGGTCATCGAGAGAGCATGAAATCACGTGAGATTAGCAAAATCACGCGTGGTTTCGTCAGTAAACACAACAACCATAGACATATATAAACGTATATGACAACAATAACCAGGCAAAGACAACAACATGGCTCCAAAAGGTTTGTGTTTTATGATATGTCCGTTTTAAATTCGCCAATAAGTTTATGTTATGTCAGGGAATATCCAAAATCGCTCATTTGTGTGATGACACACAAATGAGACCCTCCCGCAAGGTACCGACTTCTCACCGGGCCGCACAGGTAGTGACTTTTTTTTAAGTAAAGCAACCGCAAAGCAGCACGTTTCTTTTATTTTTAAAATTTCTGGTGCCGAGCCGTTATATTTCCTGTCTCCCCCTATCCAAAATGTAGAAATGTACGTGTTTCAGAGGTGTACTGCGTAGAAGATAGGACTGCCTCGTACATTTAGAAAAGTGCTGCGACATGTCGCTCCTCATACGCGGCAGACTCGTGCTGCTTTCGCCTCTGGTGGAAAGGGTTCTATTGACTACAGTGGTGGCTATCAGCTGAGTATGACGTGCTGCTCCTGTAACGTGCTGCTTACGCGTCCGGTGGAAAGGAGAGGTCAAGGGAGTTCAACGGTCACGTTTCGAATGGACCAGTCACATCAACACAAGTGGGACGAACCGTGAACACAGCACTTACAATACTGACTAGCAAAGAAAAAGCTCTATGAATAATTACTTTTACTCCAATTATGAATATTTGACAAGGCTCTGTCTTGTGCTTTTTGTGGATTTTTGTTGCATTTGTGGATATTTTTGTTGTATATTTTCACTTCATGGCCAATTGTACCGTTCTTTTTATTCTTGCCTGCCCTGGAAGAATCCCCCCCACCTTTTGTCTCTACGGGAATTTTTATCCTCGATCACCACAAAATACCTGCTGGACTGTAATCTCACCACAGCTTCGGTTCCTGCATTTGTTCATCATTTGAGGATACATAGAAAGCTAGCTAATTTTAGACTTCCATGCGGAGTAGCAGAATGCTTTGCCACTTCTGTGACGTGGCGCAGTTCAAAGCCACATGTACCACTTTCACAAGAAGATGCCTAAACCATGAATTCATAGGCAAATTGATGAAGTTGAGTAGGCTTGCACTATTTAAGGTTGCAGCTTTGTCTCAGCAAAATTTCAATATTACATGAACATCATCTTTGGCATATTAAAGATGGCAAAAAAGTATTATGCCCCTATCGGAACTGTTCAAAAATGTTTTTATGTATGTTCATCCTTTGCGTCACATTTGAGCAGGAAGCACAAAAAAATATCAAATTCCCCATGTTTTAGCCCAACAAGATGCTGCAAATCTTCTACAATTCTGTTGTATCTATGGGGGTAAATCTCTGACATTATTCAATAGCATATTTTTTTCAGTTTGAGAGCATTATTTATTGTTTTAATGCTCATTTTATGTCAGTTTGATAGGATTATTTGTTGTATTACACTCATTAATTTCCTTCTTGCATTCAAATATCTGTTCTTGCACTTAAAATTATTCCTCTGCACTTGAACTCCATTTCTCTGTACTCAGAATTCATCTCTGCCCTCTCAAAATCTGCTCTTGTGGATTTTTCCTGTGCTTTTGGATTTCAAGAGAAATAATCCTGCCAAAAGTCCCCCAGCCAATAGAAAGCCATATATGGCGCTGACCAATGAGCTCATCACAGTCTTCTTTGGGGTACACTTGTTTGAATAAACTCACATAGTCTCGCTCATCATTGATACCGGTCTTTTGTGCTTTCTTTTCTCCAAAAGGAGCTGTGGTTGAGTTACAACCCTGCTGTGTATCTGTTTGTGTATGTGAGTGAGCCATCTTCCTTTATGGAAGATCATCGTCGCTCAGCGGGAGCTATGGTTAAGCCGAGCTTATTCAGAGGGAAATGGGCAGACGTCACCAAACAACTGGATTTGTAAAAATAAGAAGTTACTCGCAAACCACTTAATAACAGCAAACAGAAAATACAGCAACAAGCCCTGCTTTTTCCATGTCGATTCTCCTTATTTTTCTGCTGCTTTGATCAGTGACGCTACTCGCTGCTGAAACTGTCCTGAGACACTCAGAAGAAAAAATGATGTAATGTCCAATTCACTGTTCTTAGCTGTGCCTACACATCCACAGAGCCATCATCTTTTTTTTTTTTTTACGTGTCCTGTTTGCAAGTGTGGAGCTCATAATTGGTGTGTGAGTACCAAGTAGAAGCCCAACAGATTTACTTTCACAAGCGGAGCAGTACAGCTTTTGCTATAGTACTCCACTTGATATATATGTGAAAAATCTTTATTATGAATTGTTGGGGTTTTATTTCCTGATGTTATGGACACGGAGACAGAAAATTAAGGGGAAGAAAGAAAGAAGATGAAGAAGAGAGGTAGGAAACAAAAAGTCATGAGAGAGGGTGAGTTGAAAATACAAGAAAGGAAAGGGAACAAAGAAAACGGAAAAGGAACAAAGAAAACACAGAGCCATCATCTCGAACAAAAACAATCATTTTACATCCAGGTAATGTACTTCAATAAAGTACTTACTCCGGAAGTCTAATTTACTTTTGGGATCAATGAAGTATTTTTGAAATTGAATATATATTTTTTTTAACTTGGTGATGTCTTGCAAATCTGCGCTTTCTGAACAAATAAACTCAATAGATCTTTTAAACAGCCAGTACAACACCATTAATTTTAACGCCATTGCAGGTCATGACAGCATGAGCTCTTCTTCACATCTGCCTCAGTGCTGGTGATATTGTGGCCCCTGGGGATGAGCTTGAAGATGATGTAGCAGAGGATGAGGCTGGTTTGGAGAATTCACCGGTGCTCTCTGGTGGGACAAACTGTCTTCTGAACATGTCTTAGTGATGTGGTAGCCGTCGATTGAGCCAGCCCTGGATGATGCAGTGGACAGTGCGAAGTAGCTTCCCTAAACCCTGATCTTCCCCTCGTCAACCAGAAAAGACCAGCCAGAGGTCTCAGCTGGAAAACTTCATCCACATCTCTGATCTTTATACAGCCAATCCAGGAAAACTGCCTGTTTTATTTAATAAAGCTTAAAGATTGGTCCAGGAAGAGGTCATTCAGGTTAATCCTGCATGGATAACCATAAATAACTACACAATAATTTATTCTCATGTCAATTTTTGCTATTTCTTTTTCTAGTCATTTTAAATAGTTCACAGTCAGCTTTATGTTCATATCTTTAAAAAAACTTTAATAGTAATGCAACTGTTAATAAAATGACTTGATATTTACTACTTACTAATGAATTTATTTATAACAACCATCAAACAACTAAATAACCATGTGACAAAACATAAATTGACAAACAGAAAACAGTCGATCCATCCCGGTCCCTCCTCTCCTCAGCCTCCTGTTGCTGCTTCATGTCCTAAACAAGAAATCAAAAAACGGTTCACAAAAAGAGCTACACAAAAACTTTTAGGAAAATCTATATTTATTAACATGTTCAGTAATAAATTATTTATTTGATTCACTGCTGCACATGCACATACAGTACTTTTCATAATAAAAAAAATCTCATTTGTTTTCAGCCAACAAGGGGTGACATTCCCCTCCAGATCCACCAGAATTGTTCTCATAAAATAGATAGTAAATAAGTGAAGATGAGGAACATGGCAACTGTGGTAATTAACACATGAGATCACATACTGAGATCACAGTTTCTGTAGTTTTTGAGGCTTAATAAGACTCCTGTAACCATAAGGTGTGTAACTAGATTTATTCTTCTATCTCCATGCCACCGTGGCCCAATTTTGCACTGGTAAAGAGGAAATAATTTCTCCTAAAAAGAGTATATTTGCTTTATTTGCAAAAAAAAAATTAGCTGTAAGCGGGGCAATACACGGAGAACCATTAGACCAACATACCAGCTCGTTTACGAGCGATGGTTTACAAAATAATATTAAAATATATGTCTATACCAACAACAAAAGCCAAACAACACAACCACTTTAGGTTTTAAATTTTCGTAGCGCCAGATATTAATGTACTTACATTTGAAACTGTTCTCCCCCCCCCCGCTTCGCCAGCTGCTTCCTCCGCCATTGTTGCTGGAACAAAAATCTGGTGTTGGGCTCGCAATGCATTTTGGGTTTTGGAGTGCGTTGAAGGATACACCGGACCCTTTAGTCTATGCACCAGACATATCCTTCAAATTGGGAAAAGAAGGAGAGCTTTGTGAGACCCATTTGAAGGAATCTTTGAATTTGGACAGCCTTCATTGCGGCACATGGCGCCAGGCCTGCTCAGTTTAATGGTTTAATGGGATTCAAAACTTTTGCTGGTGGGAGTAAAACAAGCGCACCCCAAAGAAGACTTGTGACGAGCTCATTGGTCAGAATCATATCTGGCTTTCTATTGGCTGGGGGACGTTTGGCAGGATTATTTCGCTTGAAATCCAAGAGCACAGGAAAAATCAGCGCAAACAGGTTTTGAAAGTGCAGAGAAGAGATCTGAGCACAGAGGACTGAAGCCCAAACGCAGAGGAGTCAATTTAAGTGCAAGAACACATATTTGAATGCAAAAAGGAACTTTTTGAGTGTGAACAGAGTGTTTTGAGGGAGAACAGCATAGGATCTGAGCATAAATACAACAAATAATGCTCTCAAATGGACAAAATACGCTCTTGATTTATGGCAGGAATTTATCCCCATAGTAATCTCTTCAGCTGTCATCTGTTGGGGTAGCAGCATCAGAGCCAGGGATTTAAAAATGCTAAACAACCTGATAAAGAAGGCTGTTTCTGTTCTTGGCACAACTGTGGAACCACTGGAGATGATAATGCAAAGAAGGATTCTTCATAAAATGAAAATAATTATGGACAACGCTGAGCATCCTCTTCATGAGATTGTCATACAACAACAGAGTGTCTTCAGTCAGAGGCTTCCTCAGTTTCGCTGCAATACAGACCGCTACAAGAAATCCTTCCTGCCCACAGCCATCATCATCTACAACAACTCCTTAAAGAATTAATTATATGAGCTACAACAACACTTAATTTCCCTCTGGGATCAATAAAGTATTTTTGAATTTTTATTAATTTGAGAGTTACAAAAACAGTTGCCCTAAACCAGGAAATGACAAGTGGTTTAAAGTTTGATTCAGTTTTCAATCGGTTGAAATATTATCATGTTTATCAGCCAGGACTCTCTCCATGTCTGGATCATGACCTGTTTTAAGTAATTGTTTCAGTTTATCTTGCTATGTACATTAAGCACTTGGTGACAGTGGGCAATCACTTCACTTATGGTCAACTGAATCGGACTGTATCACAGTTAGCATATCTTGGCAAATAACAAGCCATGTGAGGTCAAAACTGATGGGGAAAAGCTGGGAGGGCATGCTGCCCAAAACTGGTGCCTCTTTCCTATACGGGTGGGAGACAGAATAAAAATTCCACTCAACGATGAGATGTGGCAGTTGTGTTTAAAGCTTAGAGAAATTGTGGATTTGATATGTGCACCCAAGATCCATACAACCCAAGTAGCATACCTTGCAATTCTCATTGAGGATTACATCCAGCTAGGAAATGCCAAATTCCCAGAGAAGACTCTAAAACCCAAGCACCACTATCTTGGGCACCCTGTGTCAGTGCCTCGGCGGCTGCTGCTGATGTGCTGCTGCCGGTGAAGATGGCTCATCTGATGGTGTTTCCTTACCTTACCTGGCTCATCTGTACTCAGCCCTATGTCCATTTAATTTATGATTTTAAGTGAATGTGCATGAGGGTTAGTTTGGAGGGAGAGGGTAATATCTGCAATCATGTTTTTAATTCGTTAGGGGAGGGATGGGAATGTGGTTTTATGTGGGGTAGTTTTAATCTGTAAAGCACTTTGAGATACAATTTTGTATGAAAAGCGCTTTATAAATAAAGATTGATTGACTGACTGACTGACTGGTTTTTTGATTGATTGATTGATTGATTGATTGAAGTGTGCATTATGGCTGTATTTACAAGATTTGCAAGTTGGGCCAAACCTTTGGAGCAAACACATGACTAGCAGATCATGTAACTCAGTTTGGTTGCAGCCATTTAGCTTGGCTTCTCTTGAATGAAATTATTGTACTACTTCCTTTATAAGGATGCCATGCATGTTACCATTTCATCTCACTATCAGTCTACCTGTTCTTGCATGATTCAGTTATTTAAAACTGGATGTAAATATTTCAATATTGATGATGAAACTAGCCTAAAATTATAAAGGATAGCAATGACTAAATGTGACTAAAATGTATTTTTGTCAAGACGTTGCAAAGTGATAAGTTATTCATTAATATATACATATTGTGCCAGCGCCTAACTCCTATACTCGCGTTTATAGGATTTGATCCGGATTAATCCTGACTCCACCAAGTACAGTGCCAAGGAGCAGATGAGCGGGAACATTGGGGAGATGGTGAAGCGAAAGACTTTATACAGAACCCCAAAGTAATCTCTTAAAGGAACATGGGGCAGGATTTAAAGTAAACATCTATGTCCAGTTTTTTAATGCTGTTGGGTGATGAAGCGTTATAAACCAAAAATAATGAGCCCACCCACGTATCGTTCCATTTTCTTAAATTGGCTGTGTGCTGAAAAATGTGCTGCAGTTCGGGGCCCGAATTTCCCGCGCTGTCCTACGGGTGTCACGTCAATTGACACTGCTTGCGCGTTCTCGACAGCTTTAAAAGAGGAAGAAAAATGGTCGCAGACCTCCATTGATTCAAGTGTGAGAATGGATTCTTCTGCAACTGGGAAACGACCAAGGACGACTCACAGCCCACTAAAAAGTGGCACTAAGAAAAAGAAGTATGTCACTGTGAAGAGGTATGTTTTTTTTGTGAAGCGTTTGTGCGCGCTCCCGTGCGGGTGGCTACCATTACTTGCAGCGCCGGCCGCGTCGCTCATGAGTTTCGTTTCTTCATTCTGCCCCATGCTCCTTTAAATGAAGTACTTCACTGAGTTCAACTGGCATTCTGACTAAATGCAGGTGAGGTTCTAATAATGGCTTTTGATATGTAAGTTCCCGATTGTGTATTTAACCCTGGTTTCCTTTTGGGGACAAAACTATCCATTGGATTTTTTTTCTCATCTTTGCAGTGGTTGTTTATTTATTTTTTTGCCATAAGATTTACAGGGTTCTTCCTGGCTACTAAAAAACAAGTCCAAAAAAGTCCCCCCAAAAAATTCAACCATCCATCTATCCATGCATCCATTTTCTTCATTCACGCCTACGGGCAGTTTAGAGTCTCCAATCCACCTAACATGCATGTCTTTGGATTGTGGGAGAAAGCTGGAGTACCCGGAGAGAACCCGGGAAGACCATGCAAACTTCTGTCTAAAACTTAAAACTTAAAATTTAAAGCCTTTAAGAAGTCTTAAAAATGCAAATTAAATTAAACCAAATTAAACTGAATTTAGTCAAGTCATGATTTTTTTCCCCAACCCTATAATGGTAGGTTTGTTCTTCTTTCCAAGACTCTGATAGCTACCATTGTTGGTATTGTGGCGGACCACCAGGAGGCTCCACTCACACCCAAAAAACAGGATGTTTACATTTTAAAATGTATGACTTTTTGGCGCGCTTATTGTATGTGTTAATATGTTATGTGTACTGGCTTACCGTTGTTCAGTGTGAAGTCGGAGCTGAGATAAAGAGGTGATCGAAACTAGATCCTGTGTGTCGTCCATTTATTCCTCCATAGTATGTAGTAATTGAACTACAAATCCCATGATAAATTGTAGCCAAGTATATTTCATTTGATGATCTGTTTTAATACTAAATTGAATCTATTTAATAAATTGTCATCTTTCATTTAAAAAATGAATACATAGAAAAAGGTTTTAATATCTGGGATTGTTTTAATTTTTTGCTCTAAAACTTAAAAAAAGCAGCATTTCCATTACCCCTTGATTTGAGCAAAACTCAACATAACACATTTGAAAAAATGCTAATGGCAACGCGTACATTTTGAAAAAACAATCAAATATTGCAAAAAAGTTTTTGCACTATTAGGAGGTGGTTTTTGAGACACGTCTACATAAATAAATGTCGCAAAAGGGTAATGGAAACACTTTTTCGCATTTACACACAAGGATCATATGACAGGTTCAGGACTCAGATCAGGCCTACTGTCTCTGAGACGAGATTTTACCAGAATGAATGCATATCCGCTACACGGCTTTTAATGCATTTTGCAGTTTGATTTGATCTAGTTTGATCAATCTTGTTTTAATTTTGTCAAAAAATTATTATGGAAATGCAGCTATGGTTTTAAGTGTTTATTTAGCAAAGGTATGTGAAATTTCAAAGGCATTCCCTATATCACACTGTCCTACACTTGCACATTTTTGAAGAGATCATGTTTATCCCCAATAATAAGACATGTTTTTTTTTTATCCAGATGTTACATGTCTTTCGAGGCTCCTGCCCTTAAGTACTACTTCATTTTGCAGCACAAGGACAAGGGGGGTCTTTGAAAAATAATACGGCATTCAGCAATTTAAATATAGATTGCTAAATGTCATTTACATTTTTACACTTAAATTGGAAAGGGGGTAAGATTTTTATAATTACATCTTTAAAAATGTATGATTAAAGCGGAATCATATATTTCAATACAAATTCCATCATTTAAAGTTGTGATTTGGAAATGTTTTTATAAATTCTATTTCTAACAGCAGGAATAAATTTGATTCCTTTTAGTCTTTTTATTGTTGTTAAATTTGAAATTACATTTAGCAATATATTTCATAATCAATCATCTAAATGCTTCACTACTTTTTAAGTGACCACCCATGTCCTCCATATCTCACATGTGATGCAATACAAAGTAATTGTAATGAATTTAATTTTGTTTCCTTCTCTTATTTCAGGGCTCCAACTGGGATTCAGGTTCTCTAATGGTAGGGAATGTCAGAGGCTGTAGACCTTTGTCTTGATCGTTTTTCATTTACATATTTTATTTTACAGTTTTATAAATGAACTGTTGCACTGTTAATGCAAATGTTCTACATTATAATGCCTGTGTGCTTAAAAAAGTTGTAGAATTGTGAAATTAATCTTATATTATTTAGAGTTTGTAGGCCAGACTGGAATTATTATTTCAGATTGCTTGTTTTTAATTGCAATACTTATATTTATACTGCAATGTATTTTTACATTGTTGGTTTCTTAAGTGGTACTTGGAAATCTGGTTTGGTACATAGTGCTATTACTTATTTTGAAAAGTTTGGTAAGCTGTTTTGTCCTATTCCTGTTCAGCAAAGGTCATGTAATTAAAAAAGAATTGGTAATGTTCTTGTTTTCTGCAGTTATTTGGCTATTTTAGAATATGGAGGATTATTATGTCTAGTTTTAAATCACTAATAGAATATTTGAATTGTACAATAAGAAACTGTATCTACAGTGATGAAAAATTACCTATTAACAGTACTGTATTGCCATTAACAATACCTTTAAAAAAAAGCAGCGCTTAATTGTTTGTATTTGTGCAGTGACGAAACTGGTACTGTGAATACAATTAAAAATTACAGTATTTAATTGGTATTTCTTCTACTGGTAAAAAAAACATACTGTAAATGTAACTGAAAATACAGTATTTAATTGATTTTTATTATACAGTGACTGCATAAAATACTGTATTTTGGAACTACAGTACTGTAACTGTAAAACATATTCACAGTAACTATTTGGGTAATTGTTGCCAGTAAGTTACTGTAAATCTTACAGTACAGTTGTTACAGTGTAGGCATAACTCTCTCTTGCCTTTGCAACTTGTTATACCCTAAGGATCGGTTTAGAGTGCAAACTGTTAAAGTACAACTAAAATGTACACACAAAGGCCTTTTCCCCTGTCTGTTTAAAGTGGGTCCACTACAGAGAGGGAAGCCAAAGCACAGCTAAAATCGCTTTCACTGCTTTAATTTAAAGAAAAGCCGAAGTATTATATGACACATCCTGTTGTCTCTCACAAAAAACACAGAACACATAATGCATTTACTGTTTATTTGTCATATATTTGAGGTTAATGTATGTCTGCATATTATTATGTGCAAACAGTAATGGGTGTAGTTTGAGATCAAGTCTCAAAGCATGACTTTATTCCAGGTTTTTGTTTTCTCATAGAAATGTTGAGTGGCACAACTGCTTGTCTGCCATGCCAACCTAACCCTAGATCGTACCGCACGTCACCTTGATTGTACAAACCAAGGGTAAGCCTCCTCGTCAGGGACCAAGCAGAAAGGCACAAGCAAGCAAAGGTATAAAAATATATCCTCCATTTATTGTTTTCAAAAATAGTGAACAAAAATCAATTAGAGAGCTAATATCTCAAAAATCTAGAAAAAAGGGCCCAATGAAAATATCAACTAAGACAAACCTGAATAAGGATAACAAACATAAAATGACCTGTAACAATGAGCACACAGGGGAAAGGAGAAGTTTAGGCGAGGAGACCAAGACAAAAATTGAATTTACCCAAGAAACTAATTCAAGAAAATCCCATTTTCAGCATGCATATACAAGTCTTTAGAAGCCTCCTGCTATAGTTAGAATGATTTACTTGAAAAACAGATGAAGGTGAGAGGAAACTGACAGGAAGAATGGGATCTAATTATTTGAAACAACAGATTCAGCGAAACAATGTGAATATTTGAAATTGCAAATTTTTTTACATTGGGTGGTTTTAAAAATATTATCAATAACCAGTAAAATGCGACTTTTTAATCCTTTATATATATGTTTTGTGGTAACTGTATTTTTATTTTTTAATTTAGAATGGAATGGTATATTTTATTTTAATCAATATATGCTATTAAGAAAAGGAAACAAGAAATACCATTTATAAATAAAGTACATATGCATTTTGTTTTACAAACATAAGGTAATAAGGTCAGTTTTTGTGTTTCACTAAATTCCAGTTAGAAAGTAGAGCAACTTTTCACATCTACATAAAAATATATGTTACATTGATGGAATACAGTCATGTAATATTCTCCTGTTGATACATACCTTGGTACAATGCTTCAAGTCAACAGTTCTCCATTGGTTTCGGTACGTACTGAAATACTCTCAATTTTGCTAGAATATACACCAAATGCATAGAAACACAGATCTCCAAGTTGTGTGTATCTATTCTGTGTGCACAACATATTAACAGATTTGGGGAAATGTTTGATTAAATTTGTGATTGTGTGTAAATTTCTTAAACTGTAAATAAATTCTAAGTTTTGTACTTAGTTCGTATGTTTAAAATGATTGAAGGTATTTTATTGTATGATCATTCCACGCTGGGAAAGGACAAAAGGACATTAAAAGCCAGAAAATCACATTGAAAATCTCTAACGACTGCATGTAAACGCCTGAGTAGAACTGTATTTATGTTTGTATTTTCCAAATGCAATGAAAGCACTAAAATCATTTACTTTAAAGTGTTACTTTAATATCTTCAAATAAATTTAGAAATCACAGATATGTTTTTACTGGCCCTTATGAAATGTCCAAAGCTTGCCTGAAGATTGTATTTATTTTCCCTTTTTTCACCTGTTGTATTAACTCTGTCATGTATTTTTTAATGATAACAAATAGCCCTGAAGGATCAAGTGTACAGTCTGTACAATATTCAGCATTTTGGACAGTGTTAATAGGAACGTATCATGTGAAAGCCCCCATGGTGCTCTGACATTTTCCTTGCCTCAATTTTTTTGCTTCTGTTTTTTTCTACGCCCAACCTGTTTTACTCCATCATAGAAGTGCAAAAAGTGCCTTTAAGAAGCTCCACAGCCTGCAGTGATTTCCAGAGGGTCATGTTTAACAACTAGAATTTCTCGCACACAGAGGAATGTAGTGAATGAACGTCAATAGGTTTGCTTATGTCATTGTCTGAGGGCTTTGTCTTTCTGTGGGATTTTTTGTTAAAGGCTCAATGTTACTTACATGTGCACAGACGCGCTCATTTAGTAAGCGACACTTTGTGGAGGTTCAAAGTTGTTACACCTGCAGCCAAGTTCAAAGCTTTTTACCTGCTACTGATCCCACTGGAAGGAAACTGGAAGGCCAGGCCTAATGCCAAACCACAGGCAGGTGTGGGCCGGGGCAACAGCAGCAGAGCAAGGGGCTGAGGGTTCTTTGATGACTAACCCACTATCTATCATCTACTAAAAACAGTATGCTTCCTTGGTCAGAGAACCTGTAAACTTCAGTCAGAATCAAAAAGGGAACGGTAGGTTTATCGATGAGAACTTGTTTTTTAAGTTGGGTGGAGTGATCATTTTGATGACATCATAAGATCTTATAAAGGTGAAGCAGTTGGTAAGAATATCATAGCATTACCACATGGCTTTTCATACAAAAAGCTTGAATTTCAGATAGATACAATATTATTATCAGTAGTCAGGCAGCACCATAATTACAAAACAAGTTTACTTAAAGGTATACAATGTATAATTGTGACGGGGTAAGCCGTATTGCGTCATTTCCTGTTGTGCTCCCTGTAAGCTGTTGGTGTTCAGACTCTCTTGAATTGATCTTATTTTCTCTGTGCTGAGGCCTTTCTAAGTTATTTTAACACACAATCACACTAAAACACACGTTTTGTGGTGGTGTACTTTACGTTTTGGGAACTCCTTGTGTTTCACACAGCTTTTCTTGGGGTGGTAAGGTCTCGCTAGCTCAGTTAGCTTAGCTTCATTGCGGCTATGGCTACTCTTCTCTCTCCTGTCTCTAACTCTTCTCTTCTCTCTTGCTCTCTCTGTCAGATGTTTAGCTACTTCCCTGCCTCTTTTAGTGATAATGGTAACTGTAATAAATGTAATATTTTTGTAGCTTTGGAGGCGAGGGTATCAGAATTAGAAGCACGGCTCCGCGCTGTTGAAAAACCAGCAGATAGCCTAAGCCCATTAGCCATCGCGGAGCCAACAAGGATAGAACCCCCTAGCTGTCCTCCGGTAGAGCCCGCGCAGCCGGGACCTCAGGCTGGTTGGGTGACTGTACGTAGGAAGCATAGTTCTAGGACCCAGCCCCCGGGCCACCACCAACCGGTCCGCGTTTCTAACAGATTTTCCTCGCTCAGCGACACACCCGCTGAGAAGCCAACCCTGGTAATTGGCAGCTCCATAGTCAGAAACGTGGCATTAGAGACACCATTGACCATAGTCAAATGTTTGCCAGGGGCCAGAACGGGCGACATCAAATCCTACCTGAAACTGCTGGCTAAAGATAAGCGTAAATACAGTAAGATTGTTATTCACGGTGGTTGCAGCAGGAGGATTATGTCAGTATAAATGAGTCAACTCCTTCCAGTAATTTCAATTTTCACATTCCTAGAAATACTGGGCGAGGAGGAGGAGTTGCAACCATTTTTCGTTCTGATTTACTAATTAGTCCCAGACCAATTGATAGCTACAGTTCTTTTGAACATTTAACCCTTAATTTTCCTCATCCAAGTTGCAAAACATTAAGACCATTTTTGTTTGTGGTTTTGTATCGTCCACCAGGCCCTTACTCTCAATTCTTGGATCAGATCTCACATTTTTTATCTGATTTAGTATTAAATACTGATAGGGTTATTATAGTGGGGGACTTTAATATTCATGAGGATACTGATAGTGATAGCCTAAATGCAGCCTTTAATGCTATTTTAGACTCAATTGGCTTTACTCAAAAAGTACAGGGATCGACCCACTCGGGTAAACACACTTTGGACCTTGTACTGATACGGTATTGAGTGTGAGGAAATAACAGTCCACCCACATAACCCGGTCCTGTCTGACCACTTCTTAATAACTTTTGAATTTACTTTAACTGACCATCTTAAATCTGAAATAAAATTTCATTATAGTAGAGCTTTATCAGATAAAGCTGTAACAATTTTTAAAGAATCTGTTCCATTCTTACTTTCCTTAGTGTCTCAGGGTAACACAGTGGATGGCAGCAATTCTATCTCTAACCCTTCAGAAATTGATGGTCTGGTTCACAGTGTTACGTCCTCATTGCGTTTGGCATTAGATAGTGTAGCCCCCTTAAAAAAGAAAGTGGCTAGCCATAGGAGGCTGACTCCTTGGTTTTACGCAGAGTTGTGTACTTTAAAGCAGAATACTAGGAAGTTGGAGAGAAAATGGCGCTCTACACACCTAGAGGATTCCTATTTAACCTGGAATAACAGTCTATTGCTGTATAAAAAGACCCTTCGACAAGCTAGAACAGCATATTTTTCATCATTAATAGAGGCGAATAAAAACAATCCTAGGTTTCTTTTTAGTACAGTTGCCAAACTTACACAGAGTCATAGCTCTGTTGAGCCAACTATTCCCCCAGCTCTTAGCAGTGATGATTTTATGGGATTCTTCATAAATAAAATTTATTTTATTAAAAATAAAATCATTGGCATCCTCCCAAACATGATTACTTCTCCCTCAGTAAATGAGGCAGTATCGGAAAGAACTGTAGAACCTCAGTTGTGCTTAGGCTGTTTTGATTCAGTCGAGCTTTCGGAATTATCTAAAATTTTAGCCTCATCTAAGCCTTCAACTTGTATGTTGGACCCAATTCCAACCAAATTATTTAAAGAAGTGTTCCATTTGGTTCCTGGCCCCATTTTGGATATGATGAATCTATCCTTAGTAAACGGATATGTACCACAGGAATTTAAAATAGCTGTAATTAAACCTTTACTCAAGAAACCTTCCCTTGATCAAGATGACTTGGTGAATTACAGACCTATATCAAACCTTCCTTTCTTATCCAAAGTCCTTGAGAAAATAGTTGCTAATCAAGTCTGTGAGCATCTAAACAATAACGAGCTGTTTGAAGAGTTTCAGTCAGGTTTTAGAGCTCATCATAGCACTGAAACAGCACTGGTGAAGGTTACTAATGATATTCTCATGGCCTCAGATAATGGACTGGTGTCTGTTCTGGTTTTGTTAGATCTCAGTGCTGCTTTTGACACAGTCGATCATAATATTCTCTTAGAAAGGCTTGAACATGTTGCAGGGATCAAAGGAACAGCTCTAGGCTGGTTTAAATCATATTTGTCTGATAGATTCCAGTTTGTTCATCTAAATGATAAATCTTCTTCACTCTCAAGGTTTACTTGTGGAGTTCCACAGGGTTCTGTGCTTGGACCAATTCTGTTCACCATATATATGCTCCCAATTGGTAGAATCATTAGACAGCATGGGATAAATTTCCACAGCTATGCCGATGATACACAACTATATTTATCCATAAATCCTGATGAACCCAGTCAGTTAGGTAGATTACAGGCATGTCTGGTAGACATAAAACATGGATGAATCTAAAATTTCTGCTTTTAAATTCTGACAAGACAGAAGTTGCTGTCTTTGGACCAGAAGTTCTTAAACAGAAACTGATTAGTCAATCACTTCATCTGGATGGCATTAAATTGGCCCCCAGTAATAACGTAAAGAACCTTGGCGTTATTTTTGACCAAGACTTGACATTTAAATCCCATATTAAACAGGTTTCTAGGATTTCTTTCTTTCACCTCCCGAATATTGATAAAATTAGAAACATTCTGTCCAGGAGTGATGCTGGGAAACTAGTCCATGCATTTGTTACCTCAAGGCTGGACTACTGTAATTCTTTACTATCAGGAAGTCCACAAAATGCCATTAAAAGCCTTCAGTTGATCCAAAATGCGGCAGCAAGAGTTCTGATGAATATTAAAGAGAGAGATCACATTTCTCCTGTTTTAGCTTCCCTTCATTTGGCTCCCTGTTAAATCCAGAATATAATTTAAGATCCTCCTTCTTACATACAAAGCCCTTAATAATCAAGCTCCATCATACATCAGAGATCTGATTGTTTCATATGTTCCTAACAGAGCCCTTCGCTCTCAGACTGCAGGTTTACTTGTAGTTCCTAGGATTTCTAAAAGTAGAATGTGAGGCAGATGTTTTAGTTATCAGGCTCCTCTCCTGTGGAACCAGCTCCCAGCTTTAGTCCGTGAGGCAGACACTCTGTTTACTTTTAAGGCCAGGCTTAAAACTTTCCTTTTTGATAAAGCTTATAGTTAGAGTGGCTTAGGTCATCCTGAGCTATCTCTGATGTTATGCTGCTATAGGCTTAGACTGCTGGAGGACAGACTTACCAATTTTCTTCACTCTGCTACTTCCTTTTCTCCTACGACTCTCCAGTTGTATTACAGTACATTCTGCTATTTCGACTGTTAACTTTGTTTTCTCTCAGTGTTTTTCTCTCCATAGAAGATATACCTGGTCTGGTATCCTGCTTGGCTGCAATGCCCTGTTGGACGGGGGGCATCGACTGGGATGATCCTCCCAGTAACTGAACATCCACTGTGTCATGTTATCAACTTTTTACTTTCTGTAACATAGAAAGTTCTCTTATATCAGATCTTCTGTTTGTTCTGTGTCTCTGCTCTGTCTTCTCAAACCCCCAGACGGTCGTGGCAGATGGCCGCTCCTACTGAGCCTGGTTCTGTTGGAGGTTTCTTCCTGTTAAAGGGGAGTTTTTCCTCTCAACCGTCGCTACATGCTTGCTCAGTATGAGGGATTGCTGAAGGATTGCTGTGGTTGGAAAGTCTGCATCAATGGGCCCAACCTCACGCCAATGACTGACGCAATCTGCTGGGATTCCTTAAATAGGAAACTTTTTAACTGATTGGAATGTTTGTATAAATGTATTGAAATGACTTCTTGTTAAGTGCCTTGAGATGACATCTGTTGTGAATTGGCGCTATATAAATAAACTGAATTGAATTGAATTGTCCCAATGACTTGTATGCTTTCATTACTTCTGCTGTGTAAAGTCCAGGCATGTTGATTAAATAATTGTAGAAATCCCCATACTGAACTGGCGGAGGCCAATTCTGAGGACTTTCATCCCATAGCTCGTTAACCATTTGAAACGGGCCTGGAAGCTTTGCGCTAAATAGAGTTAGCTTTGCACTGTATCTTTTTCAATCATCTGCACAAAGATGGATTAGATTCTTCAACCACGACATCACAACTTTGGATAGTGGGTGTGGAAGCTCCTTTTGAAAGTCTGCATCAACGGGGCCCAACCTCACACCAATGACTGACGCAATCTGCTGGGATTCCTTAAATAGGAAACTTTTTAACTGATTGGAATGTTTGTATAAATGTATTGAAATGACTTCTTGTTAAGAGCCTTGAGATGACATCTGTTGTGAATTGGCGCTATATAAATAAACTGAATTGAATTGAATTGATAATTATTTGGGAAAAAATGAAATTACGCCCTCTTTCAATTTTGGACATAACGAACAATCCAATGAAATTTACCAGTATGTAAGATTATTTAACTCTAACCTCTGCTGTAATGATACCCCATGTCATGATTATTTGTATAAAAATGAAGCCAAAACGTACCCTTGGCGCTTCTGTTGGAGTGAAGAAGGAAAAGACACCAGAGGCAAACTGATCATGTGACTCTCTGGCAGAACCGCTAACACACCAGTAAGGATCTTAACAAAGCAATTATTATTTATTATTACATAACATGACAAATGGACGGGGCTGGCCTTAGCCATTAGGGTGCCCTAAGCAAAAAGACTTTGCTTTTAATTAACTTTTAAATGTTTTGATATGTAATCTTTATTGTAATGTTCATCTGTATAGTACTTTGTGACCAATGTCTTTAAAGGTGCTATATAAATAAAGTAGTCTGAGAAATGACTTTTTCTGGGGAACAACCATCCATCATGTCTGCCTCTAAATCCCACTGAAAACATTTGAAGATGGATGGCAAATATGGACATCAGTTTTGTTCTGTGGATGCATTTCATAAAGCCATGTTTGCTACATGAAGCAACTTATCCTCCAGCCAGCTGGAAACATTTTCATCATGCATGTCTAAGCACATTATTATGGAAGTGAGAGGGCAACACATGAGGGGAAAATAAGGGAATGAACAAGCGAACAGAAACAAATAAGCAGAAACCAGAAAACCAAACAATCATTTAATAGAACATTACTCAACACAAGAATGTGTGAAAATATGAAACCAAGGAGGCAATGCAACTCAGGAACAGGAAACAGGGGTGAAAAATGGGAAGTAAGAAAGTTTTCCAAAGGGAGCACTGTCCTCTGGTTTTAAATGAAGTCAAAGGAGTTTCTGATATTTGTGCTTTGATGACCTGGGAGTCTGAGTTGAAGCGGAAGGCTGAAAACGGTAAATATGCAATATCCTTAAAATCAACGGCTGCAATTTAAACATATGCTTAAATGTAACTGGGAACAGTGCAGAGATGAGGAAACAGGACTCATGGTTTTCGTTCAATTCCAGTTTGGAGTTGAGCTACACAGCTTTCCTTTGGAGGTAAATTTTAATAACCGTGACAGGTTTTCCAATATTAAAAATAAAAGAAATTAAGCTTTCACAGAAGCTTTATTTATTTATTTTCTTTTATTGGAAAAAATATTTCAGACCACCTGTTTGCATCAGACAATGAATTATCAAGCCCAGGAACCAAGTTAGTGTGACTGATGGACATAAAATGATGAAGACTTCTCTTGAAGTCTTGGTGTATCAGAGATGGTCAAGAAGCTGAACACAGAGAGCTGGTGGACCGCTTTGTGACATGGTGTGGAAACAATCGTCTCACCTTGAATGTGAACAAAACAAGGAGATGATTGTAGATTTCAGAAGAAACAGGGATAAGTCAAACACTGTTTCCATCATGGGAGAAGAAGTGGAGGTGGTTGAGGAGTATAAATACCTCGGAGTTCACCTTGACAACAGACTGGACTGGAGGCGCAACAGTGAAGCCGTCTACAAGAAGGGACAGAGCAGACTGTACTTCTTGAGGAAGCTTAGGTCCTTCAAGGTTTGCAGCAAGATGCTGCAGATCTTCTACAAGTCTGTTGTGGAGAGTGTAATCTCTTCAGCCATCATCTGTTGGGGTAGCAGCATCAGAGCCAGGGATTTAAAAAGGCTCAACAACCTGATAAAGAAGGCTGGTTCTGTTCTTGGGACAACTGTGGAACATCTGGAGATGATTATGCAAAGAAGGATTCTTCATAAAATCAAAAAAATTAGGGACAACCCTGAGCATCCTCTTCATGAGACAGCCATACAACAACAGAGAGTCTTTAGTCTGAGGCTTCTTCAGTTTCGCTGCAACACAGACCGCTACAGGAAATCCTTCCTGCCCACAGCCATCATCATCTACAACAACTCCTTAAAGAATTAATTACATGAGCTACAACAACACTTAATTTCCCTCTGGGATCAATAAAGTATTTTTGAATTGAATTTAAATTGAATTGAATGAATACCTGCAACCATAGACAGGCTAGTAATTATAAATATTGATAGTTTTTGGTGTCTCAATGCAATACCTTAAGTGCTTCACATATTTAAAAGTGAACTCTTGTTTTACGATCAATATGTGAGGAGTGGCATTTTAATTCAAGTTTCTCCTAAAAATTCATCATATAAGAAGTTGTGTAAAATAATTTTTGCAATTATTTGTAGTAGTGTCACATTAAACGTGTATTTTAGATTCAACTAATTATTTGCTGGACTTTCTGGAAGCTGCATTATTTATGGATTTATTTAGTTTCTGTTCATTTGGTTTTGAAGCCTCATCTAAAGTTGGTGGACTTTGGTCACATTGCTTTGTTTGTTTGTCTCTTTTCCTTACAGAATCACTTTTGTTTAGAATACCTTGACCATGAAAAGTACTACAGAAATGTACCAATATTAATGAGTTTCTAGAAAGAAAAAATATAAAAGATAACACAAATTATAATAAATACTAATAGACTCTTCTGTTAGACAAACAAATCAGCAAGTGTGTGTGTGTCTGTGTGTGTGTGTGTGTGCACATGTGTGTGTGTGTAGGTGTGTGTGTGTTTGGCCCTGTGTAGCAGCAGCATCGAGTCAGTGGCTCCCTTGTTCTCCTCTAATTGATCAGCAGATGGCACTGACAAATGATGAATAGGTTTGACATGTTACACCCCTCACTTTAAACACATACACATGCACACACACACACACGCACGTGCGTAGAAAGAGTGGCGCCCTGCTTGGTGTCATCAGTCTTGTCCTACAAGACTCCAAACACCCCAGTGACATGGGAGAGTGAGCGCATCAAACCACAGAAGAGCAGCCCTCCTCGCTTCACTGAGATAGACAGACTACACAAAGGCATGAAGGAGAAGAGAGAGAGAGGGAGAGGAGATTCCTTACATAGCTTCCTATTTGTATGGATGGTTGCCATCAGAGAAATGACAGTATCGCCAGATATCTCATCCCTCCCTGCCTTTTCATGAAGCATTCAAAGGCAGCTCTTTCGTCTTTAGGCCTATTGAGATGCCCCCACCTGTAACTGGATGCAAGTTTTTCTCCCTTTTGTTCTTTCATTCTCTCACACACAGACAAATACACCAGACTGTTGGATAAAAGGCTCACGTCTCTTCTGGTCGGTAGTTTCCTCTGCAGAATACGCTTCAATTTAGAAAATAGCACACAACATTTTCAAAACAATGAAAACAATTACTACAAAAAACAACACTCAGCACAATACCTCAGACTATTTACAAAACAGAACACTTCAGTAAAACCTATGCACTTTCTTATAAAAAACATATTTTCTTGTCAAAAATCTAACACATCCATCATATTTTGAATTTGAGCCTTCAGGAAGGGAGACAGAGACCCCTTTGCCCCCCCCCCCCAGCTTATCGCTGTGGAGTTGGAGTTGAAGACACCATCATCCACCTACTTCAACCAACCCACTGTCATCTGGACAAAGCAGGCAGCACTGTGAGGATCATGTTCTTTGATTTCTCCAGTGCATTTAACACAATTCAGCCTGACTTGCTTTGTCAGAAACTTCTGATGACACAGGTGGAGCCCCCAACAATAGCCTGGACCAATGACTACCTGACAGACAGACCACAGTTTGTGAAACTGAATGATTGTGTGTGAAATCTGGTGGTCAGCAGCACAGGAGCACCACAGGGGACCGTACTCTCACCATTCCTTTTCACTCTGTACACCTCAGACTTCCAGTACAAATCAGAGACCTGTCATCTGCAGAAATACTCAGATGACTCTGCAATTGTCTGGTGTATCAGAGATGGACAAGAAGCTGAATACAGAGAGCTGGTGCACCGCTTTGTGACGTGGTGTGGAAACAATCGTCTTACTTTAAATGTGAATAGAACAGCGGAGATTATTTTAGATTTCTGAAGAAACAGGGATAAGTCAAACACTGTTTCCATTACGGGTGAAGAAGTGGAGGTGGTTGAGGAGTATAAATACCTTGGTGTTCACCTGGACAACAGACTGGACTGGAGACTGAACAGTGAAGCCGTCTATAAGAAGTGACAGAGCAGACTGGACTTCTTGACGAACCTTAGGTCCTTCAAGGTTTGCAGCAAGATGCTGCAAATCTGTTGTGGAGAGTGTAATCTCTTCAGCTGTCATCTGTTGGGGTAGCAGATTCAAAGCCAGGAATTTAAAAAGGCTCAACAACCTGATAAAGAAGGCTGGTTCTGTTCTGGGAACTACTGTGGAACCTCTGGAGATGATGATGCAAAGAAGGATTCTTCATAAAATAAAATAAAATATAGACGACCCTGAGCATCCTCTTCATCCTCCTAGGCACGAAACCTAGGTGTAGTTATGGACTCAGACCTGAACCTCCAGGATCACGTAAAGGCAATTACAAGGTCAGCCTTCTATCACCTGAAGAACATTTCTAGGATTAAAGGACTGATGTCGCAACAGGACCTTGAAAAACTCATCCATGTGTTTATCTTTAGTCTGATTGATTACTGCAACAGCGTCTTCACAGGTCTGCCCAAAAAGTCGATCAGACAGCTGCCGCTGATCCAGAACGCTGCTGCTCGTGTTCCTCACTAGAACCAGGAAAGTAGAGCACATCACCCCAGTTCTAAAGTCCTTACACTGGCTCCCTGTAGCTCAGAGAATAGACTTCTAAATAATTTTACTAGTTTATAAATCATTGAATGGCTTATCACCAAAGTATGTTGAAGACCTGTTGTCACGGTACCAACCACCAAGACCACTCAGGTCCTCCAACTCTAGCCTACTAAACATCCCTAGACTCAGAACTAAACATGGAGAAGCAGCTTTCAGTTTCTATGCTCCCCTTATCTGGAACAGACTTCCTGACGAGTGTAGAGCTGCTGAAACTCTGAACTGCTTTAAATCGAGACTAAAACCATCTGTTTAGAATTGCCTTCGATTAATGATTGATGTCATATATATGAAATATGTTCAAGCTCTCTTGCTTTATTGATCTTTCTCTTGCTTTATTGTGTATCATGTGTAATGTGTGTTTCATGCTAATTTGCTACTTTTACTTTTAAATTTCCAATGTTATATTCTATGTTTGTTTGTTTTGTTTTTAAATCACCAAATCTTGTAAAGCACCTTGAATTACCCTGTTGTTGAAAGTGTGCTATACAAATAAAATTGCCTTGCCTTCATGAGACTATCTTACAACACCAGAGTGTCCTCAGTTGGCCACAGGCATCATGATCTACAACAACTCCTTAAAAAATTAATTGTATGAGCTACAATAATTTTCCTCTGGGATCAATACACATTCAGTGAAACCCTCCAGTGCTTATCTAAAAACACTTGTAACATTTACAAAGTGTAAAAATAAATTCACAAACACTATATGACACCAGTTGTGCACACAAAATATTTTTTTAAAATTTCGCTTCATGTCACACTTACCTAAATACAGAAAAGGAAAAAGATCCATCTCTCTCTCCGTCTAGCTGGGTCTGGCCACAGAGCCTCGTCACCATCACAACCCATGTTGTTATTATTAGCAGGACATAGACAGACAGACAGACAGACAGACAGACAGACAGTCTTTATTGTTCCATGGGATAATCTTTTTCCTCTTCCATGCTGCAAATAAATGTAACCATTACACAGAAAAGAAAAATGTCTAGCATCAAAAGCCATACATAAGGGGGCCTTTTTCCCAACATTTCCCATATACATGGCCTCACTGACATGGCCTCCCTTCCTCTTATTCCCTCCCTCCCCTTATGCACCCCCTTAAGGACATCACAGGAAACACAAAAGGAATAGAAAAATGTTACAGAGGATTGTCATAAGAATTTGTTCAATGCGTAATCACTGAAGGAACAACAATAGTTCTATATCTACGGCTAGATGGGAGTAGAGTAAAAAACTGGTTCAAGGGATGGTCAGGACTGTTTGCTATCTCTTGTCTGTTTGGAAGGTGGATAGTGGTTATTTGCGTCAGTCAAGCTGGGAGTGGGAAGGTGTATTATCTTGGATGCTATTTGTGAGATTCTGAACAGGTTGTTCTTGCTGGTGACAGGAAGTATAGTGAGGAAACCAGGTGAGCAGTATAGTAGAATGGGTTGAATGGTGTTTTTGTAATGTAGTAGCAGAGGGTGGCAGCAGGCATCTTCTGGAGGGACAAATTCATCTCTGAATTGATGCTACAACAGACTGGTCACAGGCTTCCCCCATTGCCTGTATGAGCAGCATCTGAACATACAGCTGGAGCTCATATACCTATCACCGCCATGCTGAGAGGTACTCATAAATGGTGGAAGGTGTAGAACTGTAAATTGTAGTTGTTGAAACCAGTTTTGGAACTGAGCATAACGATAAGATCTGTTCCCTTTGGTTTGTGGCTGTCAGAATTTTCTGTAATCTGTTCAAAAATGTAAGAATGAGCTCAGTGTTCTAAGGAACTAGGCTGACATGAAGATAGAGAACCCCATATTGTCACACAGCTGGACAATGGGGAACATTACGGCCATGTTGTCCCGATACATTGATGTGGCCAATGATATTTCTTTCTCTTCTTCTCACTGTACTCAGCCTCATCAGGGTCTTCACATTTTTGTTGAAGACAGGTGACCTGTTGCCTTTCTATAGTTTTTGTTGACCTGATTAGTGTGTTCCTAACTATTAATATTGTTATATTAATATTGTTATTCACCCGTGTGTGTGCACACCTGATGGTTTAATCATTAGTTTCATAGGTGTGTTCATTTCCAACTCTTTGCTTTGACATTGCAAGGAAGTAACATTATGTGTGTGTAGTATAGGTGTGTAGTATTTAACAAAAAGTGTGATGCTGTTAAGGTGCTTATAGATGTGCAAATCTTGGCTGGTGCTTTGCTCCTTGACTGCTAAGTTTTGCTGATTGTGGGAAAGTTTTAAATTGTCAGCAATCACAAAAAAACTGTATGCCTAACTGTGTTGAATCAGAGATGTGTTTCCATGTAGTAGCGACGCACAAGCCCCAGAATGTTAGGCTAAAAACAAAAATCAATATGATAATATGAATGACTATGAAACACGATACATGTATTTATTGGCTAAGTTATTTTAGTAACCAGTAGTTTTGGGCCCTACCAAGAGCAGAAATGGTACAGAGAGAATTTTCCATGCTATCATTAGCAAGGCCAGGCATCTTCTGGAGGGACAAATTCTTCCCTGTATTGATGCTACATCGGATTGGTCACATGCTTTCTGCATAGCCTGGACATTCAGCTGGAGATCATACACCTTCCTCTTTACAGTCCCCCGTTGCCCTGGTACATTGACTATGGCATTGTGCTCAATGATATTACTTCCTCTTCTCCCTGTACTCAGGTTAAATTCAGCATCACTGTATACAGTATAAATCCATCCTGGACTTCATCTGCATCCATTCGCAGAACTATCTGAAATAAAGGAAAATATTACACTGTGTAGTTATATGTGTGCACTTCATAATACTACAGTCAATAAACAAAACCTATGTCCACACAGTCACGCCGCAGGACCTAACCCTGCATGAATTTGCTCTAAATGTGATTGCATATATCGGTCAAAACAAGATTTGTGATCTCACTCTATCGCTATACAACCCCTCTTGGTGTTCTCAAGGTTCAACTCTGTGGACCAAAACTAACTACATGTAGCTAACTGAAATTTGTTCATATAGATATTGTATGCAGTAAGTCATAGATTGTCTCTTGACAGAAGATACATTTCTCACCTGTGATCTTAACAAACTGTCTGATTACCTGCTTAGGTCTAGCATCCCTTAGTTCATTGTTTATCACATGATCCACAAGCATTGGATGTATTTGAGCAGATAAATTTGGTTCTCTTTATCTTCGTTCATGTTTTACTCCTCCCCCAGGTCTTCCTCTGCTTCTTCCTTCTGCACTGTCCTTCCTCTCACTGTTGAAGACAGGTGACCTGTGACCTGTCTTTTTAACCTGAACGGTGTATCCTTAAAGTGACAGTGTGTAGTTTTTAAAATTAATCTCTGGAAATATCAATCGAAATGTTGAAAATGAATAAAATGATGCCCAATCATTGAAAAATATTGCCGGCTTTGCAACATATAACCATAAAAAGCGGGTCTAAAATACATGGGCGTAGGTCCAAGTCTCAGGGGGACGCCATATTGGATGCCACGTTTCCTTCTATGTGAGCCTATGTGGACAAAATGCATTTAGACCGGACTCTTCCTCTATCTCTATCTTTCACTCTCCCACTCCCTCCTGAAAAAGGGATGCTGTCAATCTACATGTAAAATATCGACATGAGAAGAGAAACCGAAGATAACAAACTTTAGCAATGCTAGCAGCTAGATTTGTGTACAAAAAAGAAATGACCGCTGTTAGAACATGTTAGGCTTAGCCTACAAAATGCTGAAAACTTTTGCCATTCATCAACATTGTTTTACAAATTTACCTCTTCGCTCGTTGCCAGTGATGTAAGAGAGTCAGATGTGCTTGTCATTTTACTGCATATATGATTTCCCTGGAGGTTGAACGATCTGGTGGCCTCGCCATCGGCAGCTTTAACATGTGGTGTCCCCCAGGGGTCCATTCTTGGTCCCGTTCTTTTTAATCTCTATGTCCTACCTCTTGGTCACATATTACAAGCCCATTGCATTCCATATCACCTATACGCTGATGACTGTCAGCTCTATGTTTCTGTCAAACTTGGTGATGGAATGCAGTCATTAATCAATTGTTTGAGCATAGTCAAAGACTGGTTAACAGCTAATTTTCTCCTTTTAAATGAATCTAAGACTGAAGCCATTATTTTTAGTGCCAATGCCCATTCTAGCCCAACCGTCTCTTATCTTCCCTTTCACCTAAAAGCCACTGTCCGTAACCTTGGAGTCCAGATGGATTCCAATCTTAAAATGGATGCGCGTGTTAACAATATAGTCAAGTCTTGTTTTTTTCATTTGCGACGCCTCTCTAAGCTTAAACCCATCCTAAAAAGAAATCATCTTCAGACAGTCATTCATGCTTTTATCACCTCATGGATTGATTACTCTAACTCATGTTTTTATGGGACAAATTCATCAACAACTGCCCGACTCCATCTTGTTCAGAATGCTGCTGCTCATTTCTTAACTAACACTAGACCCAGGCAACATATCACTCCAGTGCTGGCCAATCTGCACTGGCTGCCTGTCCGCTTCAGAACTGAATTTAAGATTTTAATGTTTGTTTGTCCCCTGACAGGACGGGGGTCCGGAGGACCGCCCGTTGATCCTTCCTTGAGGACCTGGAGATCCGGCGGCCCATGAGGACCAGTCAGCCAATGAGGAGCTCGACAGGTCGGTGGCAACGAGGAGGCCTGGCCGGTAGAGGTCGGCGGCGATGACGAGGCTTGGCCGGTAGAGCTGAGTCTGGCGGCTCAGAGGCCAGCTGAGAAGAGTCTGGCGGCTCGGAGGCCAGCTGAGAAGAGTCTGGCGGCTTGACCGACAGCGGTCGGCGGCGAAGAGGCTCCAGCGTCAGGGTCCTCCTTGACCCTCCCTGGGACCTCTAATGATGGGGACGGGTCCTCCTTGACCCTCACTGGGAGCTCTAGCGACGGGGACGGGTCCTCCTTGACCCTCACTGGGAGCTCTAGCGACGAGGACGGGTCCTCCATGACCCTCTCTGGGAGCTCTAGCGACAGAGACGGGTCCTCCCTGACCGTCTCCGGGGACTCATGGGACTCTTACATTTTTGACCCATGGGGAGACGCCAGATGCTGGAGAGCTGCCGCTGTGACTGCCAGGAAGACATCAGCCACGATGGCGGCAGGCTCTGGGGCTGGGACTGGAACAGGCTGATTGGCTCTCTGGCAGGAGCGGACTGGCTGACTGGCTCTCTGGCAGGAGCGGACTGGCTGACTGGCTCTTTGGCAGGAGCGGACTGGCTGACTGGCTCTCTGGGAGAGGCTGACTTCGGGGCCGAGCAGGTTGACGCTGACTTCGGAACCAAGCAGGTTGACGCTGACTTCGGGGCCAGCGGACAGGTTAGAGCTGGAGCTGGCGGTGAGACAGGGGAAGCTGGTCTGGACGAGCTGACTGGAGGAGCTGAGGAACTGGGCGGAGCCAGTGCGCAGTCAGCGAGATCCCGGGCGGAGAAGACATTCCGGAAATGAGGGAGCACCCCGAGAATCTCCCCAGCTCCGGAGACACGCAGAGGAGGGTGAGGAGAGGGCGCGATCTTGGCCAGGTTGGCCCAGACGTCCAGGCGAAGGGCAGCGATCTCCTGGGCGAGTGCTGGGTCCATCTTTACCGGCCGGATCATTCTTTTTATTTATTAAAGTTGATGATGATGTTGGAGGAGGTAATGAGGATGACGGCAGGAACGGAAACAGCTGGACGACACACCATGGAGACAAAGACAATCCAATGATCCGGCCCGGAGTAAAGAGAAGTGACGGGTTTTAAAGGCAGGAGGTGAGTAGGGTCAGGTGTGAGTGATTGGAGAGATACAGGTGAGGACGATTATTAGGAGAGGGAGATTAGGGCAGCATGACAGTTTTATAACTATAAGAAACCTCATGCTTAGGCTAACATGTTACTCTACTAATGTTGTGAAATTTAAGTAAGAAACAAATAAAAATTCTGGATACCATTGACAAACATGCCAAAATGTGAGAAACTGTAAGACCTATAGTTTAAATTAGCAATTGTCTGCAGCATTCACATGTGATGATCAAAAGAATTGCATCTTCTGAAGAAGTAGAAGCAAACACTCTATGTCAAGAACTGTGTCTACAGGTAGCAGTGACTCACACGCAGACACCGATGAAGTGACGGCCCGGATGGCGTCCCCTTGCTGGAAGGCGGTCGGGCGGACGGCGTCCTTTGGCTGGAAGGAGGTCCGGAGGACGGCCTGGCGATCCTCCCTTGAGGACCTGGAGATCAGGCGGACAGCCCTTAGGTCCTCTTCTGAGGGTCAGGTAGCAGCTGAGGAGCTTGGCTGGTCGGCGGCGACAAAAAATGCCTGGCCGGTACAGGTCGGCCGAGACGAAGAGAGTCTGGAGGCTCGGGCGCCGGCTGAGACGAAGAATCTGGAGGCTCGGACACCGGCTGAGACGAAGAATCTGGAGGCTTGGACGCCGGCTGAGACGAATCTGGAGGCTCGGGTGACAGGGACGGGTCCTCCATGACCCTCGCTGGGAGCTCGAGCGACGGGTCCTCCATGACCCTCCCTGGGAGCTCTAGCGACAGGGACGGGTCCTCCATGACTCTCCCTGGGAGCTCTAGCGACGGGTCCTCCTCTGGGGGTCCTTGCAACCTCCCACAACCTGACACAGGGCGAAGAGCTGCGGCTGTGCAGGCCAGGAGGATTGCAGCAACGATGGCAGCAGGCTCTGGAATGCGCTCGGGAACAGGCTCCGGTTCGGGAACGGGCTCGGGAACAGGCTCTGGAACGGACTCAGGCTCCGGTAACGGACTGATATACGGCGGGTTGAATAGAGCAGATGAGAAGTGGAGCTGAGCTAGAGTGGGCGGTGCGCGAGCCAACGCAGAGCGGTCTGGCAGCAAGCTGTCCGCTTGCCGCTCCTCCTCCCCAGAAGCAAACCGCTGCCGCCATCTACGGCGTGCCGGTGGTAAGGGCTCGTGTCGACGGGGTCCAGTTCCGGGAGCAAAGAAAAAGCGTCCTGCTGCTCCCAGTACTCCTTGGGAGTGGAGATGCCAGGAAGCGCCGTTATGGAGCCGATGGTGGAATACGGGAAGATATAGGTGATCGGGTACGGCTCCGGTTGATCCTCCACGTCCTCCGTAGACCAGCCTGAGAAGGTTTTGGCGCTGGACCTTGGAGGAGCCGGCTCTGCAGCCGGGAAGCCACGATACGGAGGTGCGGCGGAAGCAGATACGGAGCTGACTGAGGCAGGGGGAGACGGTGATGAGCAGGCTGGAGAGAGAAAAGCTGTTGGGGTGCTGTCGACCCGCTCCTCCACCCTGGAGGCACGCTTGCCTCGACAGCGCTGTCTTCTGCGGTGAGATGGTGGAGAAGGGTCGTTCCTCCGTGACCCAGCGTCAGGAGGATTGTACACCGACAGTGTCTCTCTGAAGCATGCCTGTTGCTCCGGGAAATCCTCCGCGAGGGATTCCTCATCCGAGGAGCAGCTCACCTCCCGTGGTGTGCTGACGTAGCCAACTGTGACGGCTGCTGGCTGATGGTGGCACGAGGGCAGCTGTGGAGACGAGGAGGCTTTGCCGAACATCTGCTCCCTGGCGGCTTGGTGAACCTGTTCAGCCTCCTCCCTCAGAGCCGCACCGTCTTGTGGAGCGAGGGTGGAGGTGAGACGGGGAAGGAGCTGCCAGAACTCCTGCGCTCCAGCGAGGCATGCCCAGGGAGGAGTGAGGGTGGAGATCTTTGCCAGCTGGTCCCAGATGTCCCTCAGGATCTGATCAGTGAGGTGAGTGTTCGCTGAGTTCACTTCTAATGGCCGGTTCATTCTTTCAAGGACTGTGTCCACAGGTAGCAGTGACTCACACGCAGACACAGATGAAATGAGGTTGATTTATTCTCAGGATGGCTGAGAGACGAGACAGAAGACAGCAGGAGTAGACACCATGGAAGACGACAACAATGAACCGTCAGGGAAAGTGAGGAAGAGAGGAGTATAAGTACTACAGAAGGGAAGGAGGCTCAAGTAAGACAGATAGGACACAGCTGCAGAAAATGATTAGACACACAGATGGGATGAGGAGTGTGAGTGGGTTGTGCAGCATGACATTCTAGTGTGGTAGAATTCAGAATGGCTTTCCAAGGACTTTTGGCTGGCCTCAAGGAAGTTCTGGAAAAGTTCATAAAAATCACCCTGCAACTCAGGGAAAACAGAGAGCATCTAGTGATTTGTGTTTTTCAGTGTTGGTTCAAAGGACATTAAAAAGAAAATTGAACAGTAACGTTCTAACATCAAACCCATTTGTGATGTAAACAATGGGAAGGTCCTTAATATATATCATAACACACATTTACATTCATCCATATCTTATACAAGCTTATGCCTTTTTGTGTTTCAAAGGTTGGCAGTCACTGGTCAGTGGAACTACACTCGGGAGAGATAACCAGTCCATCATAAGGCCAACTAAGACAAAAAGGACAAAAAAACTATGCATGTGCACACTCAAGCCCTTGGGCAATTTTTGTTGAATCCCATTTCCCCTCTTGGTCCTCATTCTTAGCCTTAACCCAAGCTTTCTAATGGTTTTTAGAGTATATAGGCAGGTTGAAGGGGCCGCTCTGTAGCATTTAAAACTAACACTTTTCATGGAAACAAAGAGGTTTTAGCTGTGCTTTCAAATACACTCAAAAATGTAAACACTTGCTAGGTTATGTTGCAATATGTATAAATGTAAATCTATGGAGAGTGCAAGCAAACCATAGTGAGCAAGAACAAATTTACAACACACTCTTTGTCAACAGAATGTTAGTAATGAGGTGGCAAATTAAAGTCCTAAAGTTTGATGGGAAGATTCCCTGCTGACATCCTGACAAACAGAGCACACACACAGCAGCTCCCTCAGGGCTGTCCTCAACCCCCTGCTGACTGTAAAAACAACAGTTCCCTCCACTCTTTGTTGTTGAGACAATCATGGTTTTCACTAACCTGCCTTTTGAATCCAGTCGCTTAAAGAAACTGTTCCTCTTGGTGATCACAGTAAGACTGATTGACAAATATCCATGACCTTCATAGTTCTTGTGCCACCATGATTAGTCCGTTCTGTAGCCATGCAGTCTGGCAGTCGCAGTTTATCTTTCCATTATGGTTCCCCTGATGTGATTCCAATGTGGATAAATTATCTACATTTTTCTTCTCTGCTCTGTCTTTTTGAACCCTCAGATGGTCGTGGCAGATGGCCGCTCGTACTGAGCCAGGTTCTGGTTCTGGTTCTGCTGGAGGTTTCTTCCTGTTAAAGGGGAGTTTTATCTCTCCACTGTCGCTACATGCTTGCTCAGTAAGAGGGATTGCAGTGAAGTCAATGACACAACGCAGGCAACTGTCTACTGCCGCTACATGTTGGTCCAGGAGGAGTGAATGCTGCAAGTCAATGACTTGACCCAATCTGCTGGGTTTCCTTAGACAGAAAACCTTTAAACTGATGGAAATGTATCTATTGAAATTACTTTTCTTGCAAAGTGCTTTGAGATGACATCTGTTGTGAACCAGCGCTATATAAATAAACTGAATCCACATGAAGAACCATCTGAGTCATCAACGTTGCTTTGTGAGTCTGTGAACATGGGTCAAAGAACTAACCTGAACAAATCATCTGATTAAGCAGTTTTTCCAGCAAGTCACTAACTAGACTGAGGAGCAGAATTAAGCTGAGTCCATCATCTTTCCTGTGAATCCACCAACTTGAGTATGAGATTAAATAAGGGGAATTGTCTGAGTCTGCCTTGTTTCTGGTGAGTCCATCAACTGAACTAAGTAACCAAAACAGGCTTAGCTGTTTTGTCTTTTTTTGTTGTTGTCTTGTCAATCAAACTAAAATTCATCTCTCAAGATTTTAGGAAAATGCCTTGTCAGTTCTCAGGCCATATTCTATTTTCCCTCCTTGTATATGTAGAGCAAATGTGCTCTACATGTTAAAGGTGACTAGACTCACCTGCTGTTTGCCTAAGCTGTTGGGATAGGACACACAAAATAAATTTAAAAGGGCTTCATCAAATTATTAATTCAAAGGTGTGCAGTCTTATGAACTGTCTCTTTACTATCTGTCATCATGATGCTTCGCATTCTGGGAAACTCTTTTCCACTATGTCTACCAGCTATGAACACCAATAGACCGAAACTTTGGCCAGTCTATATTTACAGACTTTTCCCATTTTACTTATCAGTACCTATCAAAAGCAGCTGAATCAAATGATTGAATGACCTCTTCAGCATACCATAGGGTTTGGCCAACACCTGGTAACAAGCTATTCATTTGGTTCAACTGTGTTGGAGCAGGGATGCATCTAAAACCTGCAGTACAGTAGATCTTGAGGACCAGGTTCGGAGACCACTGATCTAAACCATTCCATTTTAGGTCTTACTGTATTTTTTAGGGTAATTTTCCTGGAGAAAGGTGAATCTCCACCCCAGTCTCCAGCCTATTACTGCCTTTAAAGTTTTACTTCCAAGTTTGTAACTTCAGGATTTTAGTTTTCCTTCAGCACTTTGCATGTAGGTCAGAAAATTTCATCTGACCTGAGCACCTTCACCCACGTTCACTCTAAACAAAACATAGTTTTACCTTCTTTAAACAGTGACTTTCTTTTTGCTTCTCTTTCATAAAGACCAGATTTTTGAAGCGCACATTTGAACCTGCTCCTCCAGAATTATTATTGGCCTCTTGGTTGTTTCTCTGAGTAAGGTTCTCCCTTCCCAACATGTCAGTTTAGGCGGACAAACATGTCTTGGCAGGTCTGCAGTTGGTCCATCCTCTCTTCATGTTCAGATGATAGACTGAACAGATCTTTGCGAGATGTTCAAAACTTGAGATATTGTTTTAGAAGCTTCCCCTGGTCGAAACTTCTCCTTTTTTATCTCTGACCTGTCAGTTGTGTCTGTTGTCCAAGCTCCTTGTTGCCTGTACACTACTGTTTTCCAACAAACAGCAAACAAACACACACACGCAGACACAAGTGTACACATTGAAACGGATGTAAATATGCATGTTTTTAATGGCTCGGTAGAGTGGTTTCCTTGCATGGACCTGTCTTGTAAGAACTGTTAACCAGCAGGGCTGAGATCAGGCGTTTGGGAAGGCCGTTGCAAAAGCTTTATGCTAACTTGCTGTTAGCTGCTGATTTGAGGAGAAGTTGAAAAATGTGTAAATAGGGCCTACGCTTCATTTTTCCATGCACCTTGAGCAATGCACCAAACAGTGCTTGGATTTGAAAGCATCACTTTGACTCTCATTGTTATTTGGCATATCTGATTATAAAACCTTTCTCCAGTTGGCATTTAGCTCTTCTATATGGGCAGCTTTAGATTGATTCTGGAGCAGATGCCTTTTTCTTAGCCGTCACCTTCTGAGTGTGTATCAAACCTCTTCACTAGTAACACTGACATGGTGTTTCTGCTGTCTCTGGTTCATGGCAGGCTTGACCCCAACATTAAATTCCCCAAGGGCTTCTTGAACATCCTAACTTATTTCCTTTCATTCGAGGAAGACAGTTGGGTTTTTTTTCCAAAAGCTTGGTAAAATTGTACATGAACCACAATTGTTTGATGACTGTGGCATCTGCTTGCTCTAAATTTGAACCAATAGTTTTTCATAGAGGGTCTAAATCTATAACTGACAATGGCAATATTTAGGTGCTGATAAAACAGAAACTACCAACCCCAAGCAATCATGATCAGCAACAAGAAGTCAATGAGATCTGGATTTATCAAGCTGAAGGACATTCTGAAACTTACAGATCGATTAATTTTTTTCCCATTGCCTTCATCCTTATCCGTGGCTCACATTGTCTTAACTGAACCCGAGTGAAATTCATTGATCCGGGGTTAGTCCAAGTTCCAATTTGTCATACTGGAACACATCCCAAACCTGATTTATAAATAGTACAATATCTATTTGACATAATCTGTGATGGCTAAACTCATCATGACCATGTTATACAAACATTGGAATGTTTGTATAAATGTATTGAAATGACTTCTTGTTAAGTGCCTTGAGATGACATCTGTTGTGAATTGGCGCTAAATAAATAAACTGAATTGAATTGAATGTTCTTTACATTCCTAGGCCTAACCATTCACTGGCGAGAATGGGTTAACAAGAAAGCAATCTCGAACTCTGGACGATTTTAAAACATACAGACCCTTTCCAGAAAATGTGAATATCATGGATTTATTTATTTATTTCCAACATTTTATTCAAAACAATAGATTATAGATTCAGGACCCACAACTTAAATTATTTCAAATATTTAGTTGTTTATTTTTACATAATTTGGGCTTCCAGCTCATAAAACCCACGAAAACAGGAGTTCAAAAAATTAGAATATTGTGAAGAAATCAGCCCAAATTTTACAGGTCATGAATGTTTTAAACTGAGTGTCACACACTACTCATCTACTAAACTCAAAGCACCTGCACAGGTTTTCCCAGGTGACATTAAATTGCTTCACTTTGGTTCAGTTGTCTCAGCTTCAATATGGGGAAGACTGCAGACTTGACAACTGGCCAGAAGACCGTCATTGATCCCCTCCATAGGATGGGTAAGCCACAAAAGTTCATAGCTAAGGAGGCTGGCTGTTCACAGAGTGCTGTGTCCAAGCATATCAATGGAAAGTCTAGTGGAAGGGCAAAATGTGGCAGGAGAAGATGCACCGGCAGGAGAAGATGCACCAGCAGAAGGGCTGACCGTGGGCTTCAGTGGATTATCAAACAGAGAAGATTCATGAATCTGGCAGAGATCCAGAGAGAGTGGAATGAGGCGAGAGTCACAGCTTCAACAACCACCACATTCAGACTCATCTGGGAGATGGGCTACAACTGTAGGGTTCCTCGGGTCAAACCACTTCTGAGCCTGAGCCAACGCAGGATGTGTCACAACTGGGCCAAGAAGAAGAAGGACTGGACTGTTGGCCAGTGGTCCAAGGTCCTCTTTTCTGATGAAAGTAAAATGTGTCTTTTATTTGGGAATCAAGGTCCAAGGGTTTGGAGGAAGACGGGTGAAGAACGGAACCCAAGCTGCTTGAGGTCCAGAGTTAAATATCCACATGATTTGGGGTGTAATGTCCGGTGAAGGTGTTGGTAAACTCTGCTTTCTTAAATCCAAGGTCACCACATCAGTCTACCAGAATGTTTTAGAGGACTTCATGATTCCTTCTCCTGAGGATCTGTATGGAGATGCAATTAAGGTACAGGGATTCCCTACCAAGTATTGAAGGCTGACATATCGTTTAGAAAGTAGCGTACCATATTTTGATTGATTTGATGTGATCCTAATGTCTTTCATTCTTTTCTGCATAAACTCAAAAGTAAATGATGATTTCTTTACAGTTTTCTATTTTTTTTGAATTCCTGTTTTTGTGGGCTTTATGAGCTGGAAGTCCAAATTATGTACAAATAAACAACTAAATACTAGAAATCGTTTAAGTTTTGGGCCCTGAATCTACAATCCTTAGAAGCAAGGGAGTAGGTTTGATTTTGAGATTGGTGGGGACACAAAAGTGCTCCAAGGCAGCACTCTTGAAAGTTTGTTTTTTGCATTAGCAATCATAATTTCACATTATGCAGAAGTGCTGCTCTCTCCAGGTGGATCAGATTCCTTAGGAACCAACCACAATATAAATTTGACAACTGTATAGCAACTACTGTAAACACACACACTAGTAATACATGATGAGGCCTCTTAAAAGACATAAGGCTCTGATTTTAAAGCCACATGGGTGAATCATTGTTATTCAGATCATCATCATACTAACATTTTTTAACCACTGTTATATTATGTGTGTGAAACCTTGTTTCATTCTAATGTTCAAACTGTTTTTATCATGTAAAGCACTTTGTGTTGCTGTTTGCATGAAAAGCGCTTTATAAATACATTTGATTTGATCTGTCACAGTGCTGAATGTCATGACGAACACATCCAGCATTATTTAACCTCACCTGTGAATTTCCAGCCTCTTTTTCAGCTTCTCCTTCTCCTCTACCTCCTCCAGCCTCTATCATTTCATCTGCTCCTGCCTCTCTTCCTCTACCTCCTCTGGTCTCTCCTTCTCTACCTCCTCCAGCCTCTCTCCCTTCATCTGCTCCTGCCTCTCTTCCTCTACCTTCTCTGGTCTCTCCATCTCCTCCAGCCTCTCTGCTGTCTGTCACCTTACAAAAATATGTTGTTGCATAACGAACAAATTAGGGATAGAATGATCAGAGTTTGATGGTAAAGTTACTACCTGAGCAAAAAAGGCCTTTACTTTCACAGTATTATGTGTAATTTATTCCCCCAAAAATATGGATACATAAAATCACATGATCATCTAGAATATGAAGTTTTATTGTATTTACACCATAAATTTTATTTGTTTTTAAACAGTTGCTCTTTTCTACACGAATACATGAAAATAAGAATAGAAAATAACTTTTAAAAAGCGTATCTCTTTGGCATATTCTATTTTAATTTAATTCTAATTTTAAGTAACTTAGACTTTGACTCCTAAAGAATTCTCTTATATCCAGTTTTCTTTTCTTTGACATCCTTCAAATCCTACAGCACACACACCTACACACATGCGCGCATACACACGCACCCATGCACACAAACAGACACACACACAAAATGTAAATGACAGCAGTAAAATACATCTAGCCGACGTGACACGGGCAGAACAAATGCTAAACGTGTTGACAACTTACACTCGCAGATGCCTCTCATCCGGCCCAACTAGCAGTTGTAGCTTGAGACGTTAACAGTTCGACAAGCTTTACCACTCCGGGACTTGACCAGATGGAATGACAGCGGGGACCGCCAATCACATGTAATTTAGCGAGAACCCGGCAGCCAATCAGGAAGCAATTTTTGGGTTAGAGACAGGATTTCTCTAGAGACCGGCGACATTTAACCCTTTGTGTGCCATAATCATTGACTAAACACTACGGACAGCGGTTGTATTGATAGTGACGACACAGTAGCGGCTAAATATTGGTAGGGACGTGTCCCTACCCAATTCTACGCCCTAGTATAGAAGTTTACCCTTTTGAATGGAATTATTGTAATAAATCAACTTTTCCATGATAGTCTTTTTTTTTGGACAGGGTCTGTAGAAAGACTTTTCAGGATTAGCATGAAACTAGTTTTCTCATGAGTTCTGTATTATTAATGTCTAAGTATCACAGTACCAGAATGTAACACGAATTTACTAAAACAGACTTGACCCCCAGTAAGCATTCTCATGGAAAAACTAACACCTCACTTCTTTTCTGCCCTCATTCTTTTCCTTCTCCCCCTTTTCCTTCGTCTACGATAAAGAAGTGGGAGCTGAGGGACCGTAACAGAGGCGAGGCAGATCTGTTTGATCCATACACTGTGCTATCTTCAGTTTTCTCCATTCAGTCCGCATAGATGGGGATCAGTGGAGTGGACCGCCTGTCTGCCCAAAAGGACAAAAGTCCCCTTGCTAATTGCTGCCACATCAAATAAAAAAGGACAATCTAAACAGGAACTCTCAGACTGATGGAGAGGGGGTGAGGGAGGAAAAAATAGTTTCTCTCATTACTCCTCAGGGTCTGCTGCACATCACCTGGTAAAGTCTGCTAGATGATTTTTAAATGGTCACTGAACTTTATTCAGGTTAAAGAAAAGTTTTTTCTATGGTGTGAAGAATTAACATACTCTTAGTAAATCCCAATTTTCCATAATAAACCTACTGTGTTGTTTCTTTAATAGTAGCAGTTGTAAAGCCTGAACCTGTGTGATAGAGAATGCTGATGCCAAAGCATTAAAGCATATTTATTTGTTGCATTTCTTTTTCTTCTCTGTCACTCCAGTTTTCCTAGTAGTTACCCCTCCTGCAGCACCCATTAAAAAATACTTCTAAACATGCTTCTCAATTCTAAATATACTGTGATAGCCTTTGGTAGCAATACATCATACAGTGTCTACTTCATTTAATAAAGAGTAAAAAAAAGACTAAATGAGTTAGAAAACCAAACCCTGTTTAGGGCTCAACCACTCAACCCCAGTGTCAAACAAACTCTCAACAGGACATGACATATTGGACTTTACCTGACTGAACGGGCATTTTGACACGTTATCTGTTATTCTGTGAAACAATTAAAAGTTCTATGATTTTTGTCACCAGTAATGCTTGCTGGAAGCGAGGAGAAGCCATACACTCTAAACTTTTAGTGTGTAAAATGTTTGAAATTCTATCAAATTTAAAGCTCTGTAATACAATCAGTTTAATCTACTTATGTACTGTTGTCTTGTTATCTACCCTAACCCCCACCAGACACATACATATTTATGTGCTACATATATTGCCTCCTGGTGGTTCTGTCATTTATGGTTCAATGCTTTATTTAGAATGAAAAAACTGCTTGAATCTTAAATTCTAGTCCTTATGTTTCTATTTGCTTGGTTAATAGTTAACTGTTGCTGTTGGTTCCCACTCCCCTGTACTTCCTAAAAAAGGGTGGGAATCATAAAAGGAACAAGTGAGTAAGCACTCTGACACTTTCAAATACTGAGGAGGTTCTTTTTAAATCATTCTAATGTATATCCGAAGTCAGTTGATCTAAGTTGGATTTTCAGTCAGGACCAGCATTAACAGCATTCAAAATGACTTCTAAAATTTTCTAGGATTTCAGCAAAAATATTCTTTTCAGCCTTGTCCTCTGAAAAACCTCCTCATTACTACAGGTCCTTCTCAAAAAATTAGCATATTGTGATAAAGTTCATTCTTTTCCATAATGTAATGATAAAAATTAAACTTTCATATATTTTAGATTCATTGCACACCAACTGAAATATTTCAGGTCTTTTGTTGTTTTAAAACTGATGATTTTGGCATACAGCTCATGAAAACCCAAAATTCCTATCTCCAAAAATTAGCATATCATGAAAAGGTTCTCTAAACGAGCTTTTAACCTAATCATCTGAATCAACTAATTAACTCTAAACACCTGCAAAAGATTCCTGAGGCTTTTAAAAACTCCCAGCCTGGTTCATTACTCAAAACCGCAATCATGGGCAAGACTGCCGACCTGACTGCTGCCCAGAAGGCCATCATTGACACCCTCAAGCAAGAGGGTAAGACACAGAAAGAAATTTCTGAACGAATAGGCTGTTCCCAGAGTGCTGTATCAAGGCACCTCAGTGGGAAGTCTGTGGTAAGGAAAAAGTGTGGCAGAAAACGCTGCACAACGAGAAGAGGTGACCGGACCCTGAGGAAGATTGTGGAGAAGGACCGATTCCAGACCTTGGGGGACCTGCGGAAGCAGTGGACTGAGTCTGGAGTAGAAACATCCAGCAGCACTGGACTGTTGCTCAGTGGTCCAAAGTACTTGCATGTCATTCGGAAATCAAGGTGCCAGAGTCTGGAGGAAAACTGGGGAGAAGGAAATGCCAAAATCCCTGAAGTCCAGTGTCAAGTACCCACAGTCAGTGATGGTCTGGGGTGCCATGTCAGCTGCTGGTGTTGGTCCACTGTGTTTTATCAAGGGCAGGGTCAATGCAGCTAGCTATCAGGAGATTTTGGAGCACTTCATGCTTCCATCTGCTTAAAAGCTTTATGGAGATGAAGATTTCATTTTTTAGCACGACCTGGCACCTGCTCACAGTGCCAAAACCACTGGTAAATGGTTTACTGACCATGGTATTACTGTGCTCAATTGGCCTGCCAACTCTCCTGACCTGAACCCCATAGAGAATCTGTGGGATATTGTGAAGAGGAAGTTGAGAGACGCAAGACCCAACACTCTGGATGAGCTTAAGGCCGCTATCGAAGCATCCTGGGCCTCCATAACACCTCAGCAGTGCCACAGGCTGATTGCCTCCATGCCACGCCGCATTGAAGCAGTCATTTCTGCAAAAGGATTCCCGACCAAGTATTGAGTGCATCACTGAACATAATTATTTGAAGGTTGACTTTTTTTGTATTAAAAACACTTTTCTTTTATTGGTCGGATGAAATATGCTAATTTTTTGAGATAGGAATTTTGGGTTTTCAGGAGCTGTATGCCAAAATCATCAGTTTTAAAACAATAAAAGACCTGAAATATTTCAGTTGGTGTGCAATGAATCTAAAATATATGAAAGTTAAATTTTTATCATTACATTATGGAAAAGAATGAACTTTATCACAATATGCAAATTTTTGAGAAGGACCTGTATTTCAAATAAAACTCTGAAGCATTGTGAGAGAGTACCTTTAGAGATGGATCCATGTTTTTTTCTTTAAATCACCATCAAAAGGTAACAGTTTTTTAAAGCTAAGAAGGAACTTTCCCAGATTAGTTCTGGCTGTGCGAATGCCTGCTATGTCAGTAGGAAGCAGACAGTAGCTGACTGCCTGTTTCACTGGCTGCCCCTTATTGTCCTTCAGCAACGGAGATCAGTGGAGCAGGAACCAGTGACAATAGAATTGGAGACACCACTTTGTGTGCTGGGTGTTCTTGTATATGTGTAGCTGTCACGACTCAGTGATATAAGTGTCTCGGGGCCCTGGTAAGGTCCCTGCACTACAAAGTGACTGAAAGAGAGAGAAAAAGCTGTCACATCAGAAGCTCTGCTCACAACCTGCAGCACTTCAGACCAAATATGTTCTGAAAAGCCACAATGTGACTCCTCTGAGGAGTCAAATGGCTGCTGCTCAGCATCTGCTTCAAGTCATGTATTGCCCATGTCCTCCATCCCACCCCAACGTCACCCCATCTCCCATTTAGCCCTTCCTTTTTTACTACTCAGGCATTCCCATTTGCCAATTGTGTTGTCTCTGTGTCACTGCAAGTCTTTGTAGGGGCCACGGATGGCTGTCGTTGTCAGTGGGGTAATTTCAAAGTGTGTATTGATGTGCAGTCTCCACATGAAGTTGGATCATGTTTGAGGTCATAACCTGTTGGTGTTCCGGTGTAACTGGTGTGGGGTTCACATCTTGATCCATGCCACCAGGTCACAGTAGACCTTTGAAAGCAGTAAAGCAAACAGAGCTATTGGGCATCAGCTCATCCATCAAGCACACCTTAGGACTGTATCACCCAAGCATGGAGTGCTGTCACTCCCAGGTAACTAAGCTGTTGGAGGCAGGAAGTGTAGAACAGCCTGCTGTATGGTTAGGGCAGGGTTTTTAAAAGAACCATGGTTCATTTTACAAGGGCTCCAGTTCATATATATAAGACTCCAGTCTTCCACCCGTTGAAACCTAATTGATCCCAGCTTGATCAACTTGACAGATGAAGCTACTTCGCCCTTATTTGTAGTGTTGTAATAGTTGTGAGTAAACGTATATCGTTTCAACAAAGGGCCTTAAATGTGGTTTGTTAATAGAAGTGTGAAAATTCAATTCAATTTCAATTTCAATTCAATTCAGTTTATTTATATAGCGCCAATTCACAACAGATGTCATCTCAAGGCACTTAACAAGAAGTCATTTCAATACATTTATACAAACATTCCCATCAGTTAAAAAGTTTCCTATTTAAGGAATCCCAGCAGATTGCGTCAGTCATTGGCGTGAGGTTGGGCACCGTTGATGCAGACTTTCCAACCACAGCAATCCTTCAGCAATCCCTCATACTGAGCAAGCATGTAGTGACGGTGGAGAGGAAAAACTCCCTTTTAACAGGAAGATACCTCCAACAGATCCAGGCTCAGTAGGAGAGGCCATCTGCCACGACCGTCTGGGGATTTGAGAAGACAGAGCAGAAACACAGAAGGAACAGAAGATCTGATATAAGAGAACTTCCTATGTTACAGAAAGTAAAAAGTTGATAACAGGACACAGTGGATGTTCAGTTACTGGGAGCATCATCCCAGTCGATGCACCCCGTCCAACAGGGCATTGCAGCCAAGCAGGATACCAGACCAGGTATATCTTCTATGGAGAGAAAAACACTGAGAGAAAACAAAGTTAACAGTCGAAATAACAGAATGTACTGTAATACAACTGGAGAGTCGTAGGAGAAAAGGAAGTAGCAGAGTGAAGAAAATTGGTAAGTCTGTCCTCCAGCAGTCTAAGCCTATAGCAGCATAACTACAGAGATAGCTCAGGATGACCTTAGCCACTCTAACTATAAGCTTTATCAAAAAGGAAAGTTTTAAGCCTGGCCTTAAAAGTAAACAAGAGTGTCTGCCCTCACGGACTAAAGCTGGGAGCTGGTTCCACAGGAGAGGAGCCTGATAACTAAAAGATCTGCCTCCCATTCTACTTATAGAAATCCTAGGAACTACAAGTAAACCTGCAGTCTGAGAGCAAAGTGCTCTGTTGGGAACATATGGAACAATTAGATCTCTGATGTATGATGGAGCTTGATTATTAAGGGCTTTGTATGTAAGAAGAAGGATCTTAAATTCTATTCTGGATTTAACAGAGAGCCAATGAAGGAAAGCTAAAACAGGAGAAATGTGATCTATCTTTTTAATATTCACCAGAACTCTTGCTGCCGCATTTTGGATCAACTGAATGCTTTTAATGCCATTTTTTGGACTAGCTGAAGAATTACAGTAGTCCAGCCTTGAGGTAACAAATGCATGGACTAGTTTCTCAGCATCACTCCTGGACAGGATGTTTCTAATTTTAGCAATATTCCGGAGGTGAAAGAAAGAAATCCTAGAAACCTGTTTAATATGGGACTTAAATGTCAAGTCTCGATCAAAAATAACGCAGAGGTTCTTTACGTTATTACTGGGGGCCGATTTAATGCCATCCAGATGAAGTGATTGACTAATCAGTTTCTGTTTAAGAACTTCTGCTCCAAAGACAGCAACTTCTGTTTTGTCAGAATTTAAAAGCAAAAAGCCTAGGGTCATCCATGTTTTTATGTCTTCCAGACATGCCTGTAATCTACCTAACTGACTGGGTTCATCAGGATTTATGGATAAATATAGTTGTGTATCATCTGCATAGCTGTGGAAATTTATCCCATGCTGTCTAATGATTCTACCAATTGGGAGCATATATATGGTGAACAGAATTGGTCCAAGCACAGAACCCTGTGGAACTCCACAAGTAACCCTTGAGAGTGAAGAAGATTTATCATTTAGATGAACAAACTGGAATCTATCAGACAAATATGATTTAAACCAGCCTAGTGCTGTTCCTTTGATCCCTGCAACATGTTCAAGCCTTTCTAAGAGAATATTATGATCGACTGTGTCAAAAGCAGCACTGAGATCTAACAAAACCAGAACAGACACAAGTCCATTATCTGAGGCCATGAGAATATCATTAGTACCTCCACCAGTGCTGTTTCAGTGCTATGATGAGCTCTAAAACCTGACTGAAACTCTTCAAACAGCTCGTTATTGTTTAGATGCTCACAGACTTGATTAGCAAAAATTTTCTCAAGGATTTTGGATAAGAAAGGAAGGTTAGATATAGGTCTGTAATTCACTAAGTCATCTTGATCAAGGGAAGGTTTGTTGAGTAAAGGTTTAATCACGGCTATTTTAAATTCCTGTGGTATGTATCCGTTTACTAAGGATAGATTCATCATATCCAAAATGGGGCCAGGAACCAAATGGAACACTTCTTTAAATAATTTGGTTGGAATTGGGTCCAACATACAAGTTGAAGGCTTAGATGAGGCTAATATTTTAGATAATTCCGAAAGCTCGACTGAATCAAAACAGCCTAAGCACAACTGAGGTTCTACAGTTCTTTCCGATACTGCCTCATTTACTGAGGAAGAAGTAATCATGTTTGGGAGGATGCCAATGATTTTATTTTTAATAAAATAAATTTTATTTATGAAGAATCCCATAAAATCATCACTGCTAAGAGCTGGGGGAATAGTTGGCTCAACAGAGCTATGACTCTGTGTAAGTTTGGCAACTGTACTAAAAAGAAACCTAGGATTGTTTTTATTCGCCTCTATTAATGATGAAAAATATGCTGTTCTAGCTTGTCGAAGGGTGTTTTTATACAGCAGTAGACTGTTATTCCAGGTTAAATAGGAATCCTTTAGGTGTGTAGAGCGCCATTTTCTCTCCAACTTCCTAGTATTCTGCTTTAAAGTACGCAACTCTGCGTTAAACCAAGGAGTCAGCCTCCTATGGCTAGCCACTTTCTTTTTTAAGGGGGCTACACTATCTAAAGCCAAACGCAATGAGGACGTAACGCTGTGAACCAGATCATCAATTTCTGAAGGGTTAGAAATAGAATTGCTGCCATCCACTGTATTACCCTGAGACACTAAGGAAAGTAAGAATGGAACAGATTCTTTAAAGATTGTTACAGCATTGTCTGATAAAGCTCTACTATAATGAAATTTTATTTCAGATTTAAGATGGTCAGTTAAAGTAAATTCAAAAGTTATTAAGAAGTGGTCAGACAGGACCGGGTTATGTGGGTGGACTGTTATTTCCTCACACTCAATACCGTATGTCAGTACAAGGTCCAAAGTGTGTTTACCCGAGTGGGTCGATCCCTGTACTTTTTGAGTAAAGCCAATTGAGTCTAAAATAGCATTAAAGGCTGCATTTAGGCTATCACTTTCAGTATCCACATGAATATTAAAGTCCCCCACTATAATGACCCTATCAGTATTTAATACTAAATCAGATAAAAAATGTGAGATCTGATCCAAGAATTGAGAGTAAGGGCCTGGTGGACGATACAAAACCACAAACAAAAATGGTCTTAATGTTTTGCAAAATGTTGTCATGCTTTGAGTATTTACATTTTCTTGTAATTTACATTCCATTTTCTAATTTGATCATTTCAGAGGTTAGATATTTATTTAATTTATTCATTAATTTTACATATTAAAGAAGTTATCATACACATTAACAAATTGGTTTCAATGATGTTTAATTTTATGTAGACAATCATCTGTGCAGGCAGATGGTCCATCCTACAGGCAACATAACTTGTGTAATTTTGATTAGATTTGGGGGCGGGGGGGCTCAGATTCTTTAATTAGCATTCGTTATATAACCAGTAACTAGTAAGCTAGCATTAGGTAGCAACGAGGCTGTGTAACGTCATGTTCAATTTCGGTTACCACCACGGGATTAGTCTCAAAAATCATCATAAGACTGTCATACTGTTCAGACAGCTGGCCAGGGTTTACCCTGTATAGCTGCCTAATTTTCAGGGGGGAATACTGAACAAGAATGTGTCCATTAAACACTTTTGATTTTCTGAGAACTCTGAACTAAACAGTGTTTGCAAATGAAGAACTTGAACGTGAACTTGTTCAGATTCTGTGAGGTCCTGCAACAGTTGGCGGACCTCTTGACCCTGTTTCCAGTTAACATGAACCAGGATCCTGAGCGCAGGATGGGTCTGTGACAACAAATCCATGCATTCAAATACAAATAAACCTTAACACATCAGCATCATCTGCTGCATAGTGCCTGACTATAGGCACGTTGAATGTTGTTGTTTTCATCCGGGTAATTTCACGCATGTGTACAACACTGGAGAGCAAAAGGAGCTTCCACACCCACTATCCAAAGTTGTGATGTCGTGGTTGAAGAATCTAATCCATCTTTGTGCAGATGATTGAAAAAGATACAGTGCAAAGCTAACTCTATTTAGCGCAAAGCTTCCAGGCCCGTTTCAAATGGTTAACGAGCTATGGGATGAAAGTCCTCAGAATTGGCCTCCGCCAGTTCAGTATGGGGATTTCTACAATTATTTAATCAACATGCCTGGACTTTACACAGCAGAAGTAATGAAAGCATACAAGTCATTGGGACAATTCAATTCAATTCAGTTTATTTATATAGCGCCAATTCACAACAGATGTCATCTCAAGGCACTTAACAAGAAGTCATTTCAATACATTTATACAAACATTCCAATCAGTTAAAAAGTTTCCTATTTAAGGAATCCCAGCAGATTGCGTCAGTCATTGGCGTGAGGTTGGGCCCGTTGATGCAGACTTTCCAACCACAGCAATCCTTCAGCAATCCCTCATACTGAGCAAGCATGTAGCGACGGTTGAGAGGAAAAACTCCCCTTTAACAGGAAGAAACCTCCAACAGAACCAGGCTCAGTAGGAGCGGCCATCTGTCACGACCGTCTGGGGGTTTGAGAAGACAGAGCAGAGACACAGAACAAACAGAAGATCTGATATAAGAGAACTTTCTATGTTACAGAAAGTAAAAAGTTGATAACATGACACAGTGGATGTTCAGTTACTGGGAGGATCATCCCAGTCGATGCCCCCCGTCCAACAGGGCATTGCAGCCAAGCAGGATACCAGACCAGGTATATCTTCTATGGAGAGAAAAACACTGAGAGAAAACAAAGTTAACAGTCGAAATAGCAGAATGTACTGTAATACAACTGGAGAGTCGTAGGAGAAAAGGAAGTAGCAGAGTGAAGAAAATTGGTAAGTCTGTCCTCCAGCAGTCTAAGCCTATAGCAGCATAACTACAGAGATAGCTCAGGATGACCTAAGCCACTCTAACTATAAGCTTTATCAAAAAGGAAAGTTTTAAGCCTGGCCTTAAAAGTAAACAGAGTGTCTGCCTCACGGACTAAAGCTGGGAGCTGGTTCCACAGGAGAGGAGCCTGATAACTAAAAGATCTGCCTCCCATTCTACTTTTAGAAATCCTAGGAACTACAAGTAAACCTGCAGTCTGAGAGTGAAGTGCTCTGTTGGGAACATATGAAACAATTAGATCTCTGATGTATGATGGAGCTTGATTATTAAGGGCTTTGTATGTAAGAAGAAGGATCTTAAATTCTATTCTGGATTTAACAAGGAGCCAATGAAGGGAAGCTAAAGCAGGAGAAATGTGATCTCTCTTTTCAATATGTGTGACACAAGACACAAGAACTATAATAATGCAGTGCAAAATGAAAGTTCATCTATCAATTGACTGAGAATGAAGATGAAAACTAAAGACTGGAGTATGCACTATTATATCGTCTTTTTGAGACTACTGCTCTTTACTTTTATTACATTGAAAAGGAAATTAATACTTATTTTAGATTTGTGTTAAAGTTTTGTCCAGTATGACTTAGAAAGTTGACTATTACTGTTACTGGTAAATGTTCTAAATCAGAAGAGTAATTATTGCTTTTATCATTTCCAGAGATTTCAAAGTAATTTTTGTACTTCTGAAAGCCTATCTAAAGTTTGTATTTAAGGAGCAACTCACCCCCAAATCAAATTTATTTTGCTAATAAACTGTATAAATATACATTTTCTACCAAAAAACCGTCAGTGTGGCGCCCTCTTTGTGTTAAAACTTTGTACTGCACTTAAATTTGAATTGGACATTACTATTGGCTAGCATCAGTCAGAGACTGCTGACGTCAGCCATCTGGCTAATGTGGAGTATAAAACAAGCAGAGTCTCAGCCCACACCTGCTCCTCATAACTTCCCTCCCTTTTTTCTTTTTACTCTGGTGAAGGAGGTGGAGAGAAATCCTTCACCTCAAAATATCGCACTGAGACAGAGCTCACGTTGTTCTCCATCTTTTCCACTGTCCGTTTTTGCCACTGCAGCACTGCTGCTGTCACCATGTCAATCAGAACCCAGACCACGCCCAGCCCTCTCCCCCCACGGTTTGCTGGTCCGCCAGAATACACCTCCTTTTGGCTGATTTGTCAAACAGGAAATGTGGGTGGAGTTAGGCTCTGGTAGGGGGGTGAGTTGGTTTTTAACTGTTCCTTCTAACCACATGGAGAATGCAAGATTTAAATATGTTAAAGTTAAAAGTCTTGGCCAAGTCCTTTTGGAAATCAAAATATTGTCACTCTAAGGGGTTGACAAGTGGGTACTTTAGATTTCCTGTACACCTGTCTTAAAATGTAAGAGATACTTGAGCTTGGCTGGGGTGGTGGAATGGCTTGCGCTGGAAAATTTCCCCTATTTTCAAATCCAAAACTTGACAGGTACGATGTAAATATCAAACAGCTGTTTATTTTGTTGTTCTCTACAACCCCTGGTGTTCAAAATCACCAAAAGACCATATTAGATAAACTGGCCCTGCAATTTTCAATTCAATTCAGTTTATTTATATAGCGCCAATTCACAACAGATGTCATCTCAAGGCACTTAACAAGAAGTCAATACATTTCAATACATTTATACAAACATTCCAGTCAGTTAAAAAGTTTCCTATTTAAGGAATCCCAGCAAATTGCGTCAGTCATTGGCGTGAGGTTGGGCCCCGTTGATGCAGACTTTCCAACCACAGCAATCCTTCAGCAATCCCTTATACTGAGGAAGCATGTAGTGATGGTGGAGAGGAAAAACTCCCCTTTACAGGAAGAAACCTCCAACAGAACTAGGCTCAGTAGGAGGGGCCATCTGCCACGACGAATTAAAAGCATCTAGTGCCCAAAAGCTGCATTGACTACCAATTACATAGACCATTGAGCACTGTCTTGGTGAAATGAGCTTGGGCTGCTGTTGGGCTGACCAATCACAGACGTGCGCTCTCTGTTGCGTTTGACGGATAGTTAAAAAAATTGGGCCGCGTGATGTCACGTTTTAATGTGCGTAAAGAGAGCTGATGCCTGGCGGTGCGCCTTTTGGTGCACTAATAGCGTGATCAGGGGCACACAGAAACAGTTGTTTTCAGCCTGTTTGTTCTGTTATGTCTAGACAATACATATTCTCTAACCAAAGATGAAGATCCCAGGTCAGCCAGCAAGAGAATGAGAAGAGGTTTCTTCCAACAGATTTCAGTTTGGTCATGTAAATGATGAATTTTCTTCACACTCAAGGGTTACTTGTGGAGTACCACAGGGTTCTGTGCTTGGACCAATTCTTACTATATATATATATATATGCTTCTACTTTGTAAAATCATTGGACTGCACGGGATAAATTTCCACCGCTATGCCGATGATACAACTATATGTATCCAAAAATCCAGTCAGTTAGATTACATCCATGTCTGGAAGACATAAAAACCAGGATGACGCTAAATTTTCTGCTTTTAAATCCTGACAAGACAAAAGTTGCCATCTTCGGATCAGAAGCTCTGAAAATTAAACTGCTTGGTCAATTTGTCATGCTGGTATTAAGTTTCTTGACCCATTTGCAGAGCACCACAGGAAACCCAGTAACAGTTAAAGATATTTATTTTAAATAATGATGATAACTGGAGTACGCAAGAACCGGGAGCATTGAAGAAGGTGGAGATGTAATCTACTGGAGAGGGAGAGAATTCACAGGTGAGATAATGCTTTCTTGACTGCAGTATGAATTTCTGAAATCAGATAAGGCTTACTTGGAAGATGGTCAGGCCGCCAGGAAGAAGAATCTAGGAGTTTGGGGTGACTGCGAGAACTCCAGAGATGATGTGTTGGAGAAGTCCAGGAGCGAAGAAGGTACTCACAGGGTGGGCAGGCAGAGCACGAGGAAATAAGGAGGACCACGAAGGAGCCAAGAGCCTACCCAAGGCACACTGGAGACACAGGAGCAACACAGAGGACTTGAGGTATACCAGGAAGTTGATAACACTCAGCCACTGATCTGGTCTCCAAGCCAGCTCCCTTTATCCTCCAGTAGAGATGAGCTTAATGAGCTGCATCTGTGAAGGTGCAGCAGGCAGGCTCCACTCGCAGATTGACTGACAAGTTCTCCGCTTAGCCAGGACCTCTGGTGGAAGCTCCCAGAACAGTGGAGAAGCAGCAGGAAGCAGACAGACAGAGAAACACCACAAACTCCTATCACAATCACTTCATCTGCATGGTATTAAATTGGCCTCCAGTAATAACGTAAAGAAGCTTGCCATTATTTTTTACCAAAACTTGACATTCAAATCCCATATTAAACAGGTTTCTAGGATTTCCTTCTTTCACCTCAGGAATATTGCTAAAATTAGAAACATCCTGTCCAGGAGTGATGCTGAGAAACTAGTCCATGCATTTGTTACCGCAAGGCTGGACTACTGTAAGTCTTTGCTATCAGGAAGTCCACAAAATGTAATTAAAAGCCTCCAGTTGATCCAAAATGTGGAAGCAAGAGTCCTGACGAATATCAAAAAGAGAGATCACATTTCTCATGTTTAGCTTCCCTTCATTGGCTCCATGTTAAATGCAGAATAGAATCTAAAATCCTCCTTCTTCCATATAAAACCCTTAATAATCCATCCGAAATCTGATTGTTCCATATCTTCCTGAAAGAGCTCTGTCAAAAGTTGCCGTGTGCAGCATGGACCCAAACGCAGACACCATGGAAAGGTGCAAGGATATTTACTAGGTGCTGTTGGTCAAGGAGGTAATGATGATGATCACGGCTGGAATGGAGAGACAGGATATGGACGAGCAGGAATGGATGAGAGCAGGCCAAAACACCATGGAGACAACGATAATGATCCGGTGCTGAGTGAGGTGAAGTGACGGGTTATAAAGGCAGGAGGTGAGGAGGATCAGGTGTGGAAGATTGGAGAGACACAGGTGAGGACAATGATGAGGAGATGGTGAATAGGGCAGCATGACAAACACTTCACTCTCAGACTGCAGGTTTACTTGTAGTTAATATTGCTAAAATTAGAAACATCCTGTCCAGGAGTGATGCTGAGAAACTAGTCCATGCATTTGTTACCTCAAGGCTGGACTACTATAATTCTTTACGATCAGGAAGTCCACAAAATGCCATTAAAAGCCTTCAGTTGATCCAAAATGCTGAAGCAAGAGTTCTGATGAATATTAAAAAGATAGATCACATTTCTTCTGTTTTAGCTTCCCTTCATTGGCTCCCTGTTAAATCCAGAATAGAATTTAAGATCCTTCTTCTTACATACAAAGCCCTTAATAATCAAGCTCCATCATACATCAGAGATCTGATTGTTTCATATGTTCCTAACAGAGCCCTTTGCTCTCAGACTGCAGGTTTACTTGTAGTTCCTAGGATTTCTAAAAGTAGAATGGGAGGCAGATATTTAGTGATCAGGCTCCTCTCCTGTGGAACCAGCTCCCAGTTTTAGTCCGTGAGGCAGACACTCTGTTTACTTTTAAGGCCAGGCTTAAAACTTTCCTTTTTGATAAAGCTTATAGTTAGAGTGGCTCTGGTCATCCTGAGCTATCTCTGTAGTTATGGTGCTATAGGATTTGACTGCTAGAGGACAGACTGATTCAGATTCAGAAAACGTTATTGATCCCAAAGGGGAATTAGTTTGCAGCAGTCCTCAGAACGTTATACAAACATATCACAAACAGTCACTGTGTGTCACTACCAACTTTACAGACAATAGTAGAGGCTCCAGTGAGCAATAGCCATCACAAATAGGCACATTTAAAAAAGGTCTATGTTACTTAATAAACACACTCCCTTCAGAATTTAACATTTCACTGACAGAGGGGACAAAATAGTTGGAGAAACAATTTGTTTTCCAAAAAGGTACATAAAAATGACCGATCCTACGCACAGGCCGATCCTATGCTCAGATCGACCCCACACACAGACCGATCCTAGGGTCATATCGACCCTATGCTTAGACCGATCCTGTGCTCAGAGAGATCCTATGCACAAGCCGATCCTATGCTCAGACCAAGGTACACACAGACCGATCCTACACACAGACCAATCATACGCTTAGACGATCCAAAACATAGACCGATCCTACGCACCCTCTTATCCTCCGATCAGACAGATACTACGCTCAGACCGATCCTATGCACAGGCCGATTCTATGATCAGACAGATCTTATGCTCAGACCGATCCTACGCACAGACCGATCCTAAACACAGACCAATCATACGCTTAGACGATCCAACACATAGACCGATCCTACGCACCGTCCGATCAGACAGATCCTACGCATAGGCCGATTCTATGATCAGATAGATCTTATGCTCAGACCGATCCTACGAACAGACCTATCCTAAACATAGAGTGATGCTACACACAGACCGATCCTATGCTTAGAACGATCCTGCAAGCAGAATGATCCTACAAACACAGACCGATCTTACGGACAAACAATCCTGCGCTCAGACCAGTCCTACACAATTCAATAAATAGTTGCATAAAATTGGACATTAGGTTGAGTGGAGCTCTTTTTTCATGGCACATGGAAAATCGCATCATTATATTTCCTTTGCTGAACCTTTAATGCTGCTCTTCGGAGTTTGCTGAGAGTGCTGCAGAGAGCGCACCATGTGGCCGTCGGAAGAACTGCAGTCAGCAAAATGCGTACTCCCATAATGTTCAGGGGCGTTCTCATCAGTCCGAGCTCTACAACAGAAAGAAGCCATTTTCGCTCATTTTGTAGCACTGGACAAAATTCTTCTCTTCTTTGACTTATGTTGAGTTTGTGTGGGTATGTGGGCTAGCTAACTTAGCATATCCGCCTCCTCTTGAATGAGCACTCGTGCATACGTCATGCCACGCTCTCACAAGCGCACCTTAAGTTGGTACCACTTACCAACCGTCATGAACGTTTGCAGTGGGCTGGACAATGCAACAGTGGTCTACCATCCTGTTCACTAATGAGCGTCGGGTCACCTTGCACAAAAATGATGGTCATCAGCGTTGCTGGAGAAGGCGAGGTGAGCGATACGCCAAGGTCAACATGGTTCCCAGGGTTAGCTTTGGTGGAGGAGGTGTAACAGTCTGGGCAGGCATCACCAGTTGGCACAAAACTGATTTGGTTATAGTAGATGGCTCAGTCACTGCACGTTCTTACCTCAGAGACATCATAGAACCCATCATCATCTCCCAATTCCCACAGCACACCCCCAACTTTCTGTTCATGGATGATAATCCACAGCTTTGCCGATGATACACAACTATATTTATCCATAAATCCTGATGAACCCAGTCAGTTAGGTAGATTACAGGCATGTCCGGAAGATATAAAAACATGGATGACTCTAAACATTTTGCTCTTAAATTCTGAGAAGACAGAAGTTGCTGCTTTTGGATCAGGAGTAATAAAAAAAAAATGCTTAGTTAATCACTTCATCTGGATAGTATTATATTGGCCTCCAGTAATAACGGAAAGAACCTCTGCATTATTTTTGACCAAGACTTGACATTTAAATCCCATATTAAACAGGTTTCTAGGATTTCTTTCTTTATCAGGTAGTCCATAAAATGCCATTAAAAGCCTTCAGTTGATCCAAAATGCGGCAGCAAGAGTTCTGATGAATATTAAAAAGAGAGATCACATTTCCCTTCATTGGCTCCCTGTTAAATCCAGAATAGAATTTAAGATCCTCCTTCTTACATACAAAGCTCTAATGATCAAGCTCTATCATCCGTCAGAGATCTAATTGTTTCATATGTTCCCAACAGAGCACTTCGCTCTTAGACTGCAGGTTTACTTGTAGTTCCTAGGATTTCTAAAAGTAGAATGGGAGGCAGATGTTTTAGTTATCAGGCTCCTCTCCTGTGGAACCAGCTCCCAGCTTTAGTCCGTGAGGCAGACACTCTGTTTACTTTTAAGGCCAGGCTTAAAACTTTCCTTTTTGATAAAGCTTATGGTTAAAGTGGCAAAGGTCATCCTGAGCTATCTCTGTAGTTATGCTGCTATAGGCTTAGACTGCTGGAGGACAGACTGACCAATTTTCTTCACTCTGTTACTTCCTTTTCTAGTACTACTCTCCAGTTGTATTACAGTACATTATGTTATTTCGACTGTTAAGTTTGTTTTCTCTCAGTGTTTTTCTCTCCATAGAAGATATACCTGGTCTGGTATCCTGCTTGGCTGCAATGCCCTGTTGGACAGGGGGCATTGACTGGGATGATGCTCCCAGTAACTGAACATCCACTGTGTCCTGTTATCAACTTTTTACTTTCTGTAACATAGAAAGTTCTCTTATTTCAGATCCTCTGTTCCTTCTGTGTCTCTGCTCTGTCTTCTCAAACCCCCAGACGGTCGTGGCAGATGGCCGCTCCTACTGAGCCTGGTTCTGTTGGAGGTTTCTTCCTGTTAAAGGGGAGTTTTTCCTCTCCACTATCGCTACATGCTTGCTCAATATGAGGGATTGCTGAAGGATTGCTGTGGTTGGAAAGTCTGCATCAACGGGGCCCAACCTCATGCCAATGACTGACGCAATCTGCTGGGATTCCTTAAATAGGAAACTTTTTAACTGATTGGAATGTTTGAATAAATTAATTGAAATGACTTCTTGTTAAGTGCCTTGAGATGACATCTGTTGTGAATTGGCGCTATATAATTAAACTGAATTGAATTGAATTAATGCTCCACCACATCGCGCCAAAATTGTCACAGCTTGACTTCAGGCAGTCGAAGTGCTTCATATGGTATGGCCAGCAATGTCCCCTGACCTGAACCCCATAGAGCACATTTGGGTCCAGCTGAAGCAGAGATTCTACGATCGTACCCCACCCCCACGTGACCTGGCAGAACTGCGTGTAGCACTTGTGGAAGAGTGAAACGCATTGTCTCAGGACAACATCATGAGGCTAGTGAGGAGCATAAGACGTCGCTGTCAAGCTGTCATTGGGGCAAATGGTGGAAACACCCACTACTGACATTGTCAATTTGTGTTATTTGGGGCTAGCCTTGTTATTGTCTACATTTTAGGGGTAATAAATATTACACTAATGAAAATGGTGTTTCTTCTTGTTTATTATTATTAATATCAAAGGATACTTTTACTTAAATTCAGACAACATAGGAATAGCACTCATGTAAATAACAATATCCCTAACTTATTGTGAGTAGTGTATATTCATTCTGGCATATGGTGCCACCCCTGAAAAATTGTTGCCCCTCTCTTGCCACCCCATAATTTTTGTTCTACAGCCACCACTGCCTGCAACATGTTCAAGCCTTTCTAAGAGAATATTATGATCAACTATGTCAAAAGCAGCACTGAGATCTAACAAGACCAGAACAGCCACAAGTCCATTATCTGAGGCAATTAGAACATCATTAGTAACCTTGACCAGTACTGTTTCAGTGCTATGATGAGCTCTAAAACTTGAATGAAACTCTTCCTAGAAAGAAGAGCTCCTCAATCCAAAGTGGGATGGATGACGTATCTCCAGATCAGACCAGGTATTCCCCAAAATGTTCACCAGTTATCAATGTAGCCGACATCATTTGCAGGACACGACCCAGACAACCATTGTTGGAATGACTAAACATGTCGTCACATGTCCGATCGGGCAGGGGACCAGAAAAGATTACAGAGTCCGACATTGTCTTGACAAAGTGACACACCAAAGCAACACTAATTTTAGTGACGTCCAATTGGCGTAACCCAGTCTCATTACCGCCAGCGTGAATAACAAAAATTATTGTATTTACATTTATCCTTAGCCAGCACTTTCAAGTATGATTTAATGCCACCTGTTCTGGCCCCTGGCAAGCATTTGACTATGGTCAATGGTGTCTCTAATGCCGTTTCTGACTATGGAGCTGCCGATTACCAGTGTCGGCTTCTCAGCGGGTGTGTCGCTGAGCGGGGAAAATCTGTTAGAAACGCGGACGGGTTGGTGGTGACCCGTGGGCTGGGTTTTAGAACTACGCTTCCTACCGTCACCCAACCGGCCTGAGGTCCCAGCTGCGTGGGTTCTGTTGGAGGACGGCTAGGGGGTTCTGTCCTTGTTGGCTCCATGCTGGCTAATGGGCCTCAGCATTCTGCTGGTCTTTCAACAACGTTGAGCCCGGCCTCTAACTCTGACACCCTGGCCTCCAAAGCTACATTTAAACTATGTTACATTTATTACAGTTACTATTATCACCAAAGGAGGCAGGGAAGTGACTAAACATTTGATACAAAGGGCAAGAGAGAGGAGAAGATTTAGGCAGAGAATTAGAGATAGAAGGAGAGACAAAAGGAGTAGCCAAAGCCACAGTGAAGCTAAGCTAGCTAAGCTAGCGAGACCTTACCACTCCAAGAAAAACTGTGTGAAACACAAAGAGTTCCCAACACGTAAAGTACACCATTAGAAAATATGTCTTTTAGTGTGCTTGTGTGTTAAAATAACTTATAAAGGCCTCAGCACAAAGAAAACTAGATCAATTCAAGAGAGTCTGAACACCAAAAACAGCTCCACGGAGTGCAACAGCGACAACAGGAAATGGCTTACCTCAGTCCGATGCACCTTTAGGTATTAATGGTTTTTCATTTTGATTTTAAAAGGATTCATTAATTATAGATTAGATCTGATCATACATAAGTTGTGAACATTTTTAAAAGTGAGCAATAAGCAGAATAAGCATGCTTGCTTCAGTAAATATCTTTACCTGCATTGATATTCATCTAAGTCAGTAGTCGAGTTGAGGGGGAGCGGAGGGCGACGCCGCTCCCCTTAGAAAGAAATCCGACATATAACGTCCCACCAGTAAAAGTCCCATCCTCCATCTCCATCCCTTCCATTTTACAGTAAATATTGTATGGAAATATAAATCATAAATAGGCTTAGCCTATATGAAATAATTTAATCATCAGAAAATGTTAGGTCTACGCATGATGAGCGAAAATAAACAGTCTAATAAAATCCGGAGGACAGGTGCACGAAACGCAATGATGCAACATTGTTTTGGTTAAAGGAGTCATAACCTAGTATTATCTTGGATACCCATGCTCTATTATAGTCTTTCAGGCCCTTCTAAAAAAAAAAAGTTGAAAAAAATAAACACAGAGCTCCTCTGACCCTTATTTCTGAAGGCATTATTGTCTCGCGAGATCTTATGCGATACTTTGGCTGTCGTGGACGGTCATTGTAATAATGCAAATGAGGGGCGCGTTGATTGGTGGCAGGAAGGAGGGGGGTTGACACCGCAGGTAACGCTTAACCCATCTCTACTACTCCCGCTAGCATACAATAGCCACATTACCAGTTAGCTGCTGTTTGTTACACACAGCAGAGCAATAAAAACACAGCCGTACCGTTTCAATTACAGGCAAATCTCTGATTGGAATGGTCCCTTTTTCCAAACGGAGCTTCGATGCCAACTTCGCCTGATATTGTCCCAAATTCGTAAAGGATTCCGGCGTAAAAAATATAGAAAAAATATTTCCATGTTGATTCCTGCAGTCAACAACAGAGCAACTCACGTGTGCACTACGTTTGTGGTAGCAATGGTTTTAGCTGATTTAGCTGATTAAAATAAAAGGCTGACACGAGTATGTCTTCTTCATGCATCATTGCGTGAAGAAACTTTCTGTATCTTTCACGGTGGAGTTTGTACTTCGAATCGGTGATGTGTCGGTCGCGAACGTACCGGCTCTAAGAGCTAACTCTTTGAAGTGAACGATGGGAGCCGGCTCGTCATTGGGAGCCTATTTTTATTTTATTTTTTTCCCCTGCTTGTTTTGGTACACATCGTTTTGTATTAATTTTGGTAATAAATACACTTTAAGCAACAGAAAATCTGAGGAGCCGAAAGAGCCGGCTCTTTATGGTGAGTCAAGCCAAAAGAACTGGCTCTCCAAAAAGAGCTGGAATTCCCATCACTAGAATTCAGTAATGGCGGCGCTAGACTGAATATGAGGGGGAGAGGAGCGAGGGGGAGGGGCGGACTTCCTGCAGCATAGGTAGGTCTGCGATGTCTAAATATGGTATATCCTGCGCCGACTTGACGTCAAGTCGGCCAGAAATTAAAACCACGTATTTGAGTGTGCGTGCACGTGGGATGGTTGATGAACCCAGGGGTAAACAAACGCTTCACTTTTAAATATCGGCTTCCCGGGCAGTGTATAATCGTTAGGCAATCATAACATACATTTTTTCTCATGGAAAAGTGAAAATTACAGGTCATGACTCCTTTAATGCCTGAGAGTAGGCCAGGTGATCCCAGTTTTCGTTTCATCTCGTTCCGACCTCTGGCATCTACAAAACTGTTTACTTCAAAAAATATACGTTCGCACTGAGTTCAAAAGTAAAAGTTCTCCTTCTGTAATAGCGCAGTTTTTTTATGATCGACGTTATAATTTGGGACTAGTTTGTTTTCACCGTAGTAAGAAAGGAGTGATACAGCTGCTACGTAGGCTACCCGTTTTAGACCAAGAGATGGATTTAACATGAAATCCATGTCTTGTTCATGTTTCATGGAAGTTAAATGCATGTAACACATTTTACATACATGTTTTTACTCGGTTTTGTAAAAGTTTTAAAGAAGTTTTCATCATGACCTTAACTGTCTCCACATCTGCATACGTCATCACGTTGGTTAAACTCTGACACCACATTGGTCTAAAACGGTACGTAGCAGCCGTATCACTCCTTTCTCACTACAGCGAAAACAAACTAGTCCTGAATTAAAACATTAATCATAAAAAAACTGCGGCATTACAGAAGGAGAACTTTTACTTTTGAACTAAGTGCGAACGTATTTATTTTATGAAGTAAACAGTTTGTAGAGTTTGCCAGAGGTCGGAATGAGATTCATTTTATACAGACATTTTCGGGGTTCACCTTATGGCCTAGAGAGCGGCAAAAGCTGCATTACAGAAGTGCAAACATGCCCAAACGAGCAGCTGGTCAGCGGGAGGTCCGGGATTTTTTTTAAAAGAACAAAATTACAGGTGAGCTATTAATCTCAATAATTAACCTAGCCTGCTTTTTGTTATCTAAAGACCACCCGACTCACCACAGGTGTACACACAGATCCCAGGATGCTACCCTCCAAACTAGCTAAGATGAACGGGCGACCCCCCACATCTCTCTTGTTAATTAGCTTGCTAAAATACATGACTTGTCATTCAGTCAAGACACGCATGCAACTTGCTGAATCTACACTAGATGTTGACTCTTTTTACACATCCAGCCATAATCGGCCTACAAAAAATGTTCACCTTGTCAGAGCTCATCTGACAGTGCAGACATTTAGCCATTATCAAGACTAGGGTTGGGCATCGAAAATTTATTGGAACCGGAACTCATATGTCGAATCTCCCGGAATCGTTCAATTTAAAAAAATTATTATTCCTAGTTTCGATTCCCAGTCCGCCGACCAGAAGAAGAACCCACCGAATACCAATGAAGAAGAATCCGCCAAAAGTGTTAGCGGTACTGCGCAATTATGGAAGGTGTGTGGAGACACTAAGATTTGTCTTCACTTTAGCAAACAAAACAACAGAGCTCAGTGCTGTACCTCTAAGAAATAACCGACCGCGCCGGCTTACCTCGTTAGCTCTCCCTACCGGATCCAGCCCAAATCCGGTCAGTAAAATACGTCTGATGTCAGCATTACGGCAGCAAACAAGTTATACTCTAACCGTTGTTCAACTCAAGTGCAAATATCCAGCTAACGTTAGCTCATGGATTTGTTTTCATAGACAAACGGTCTGAGATTGCTAAGCTAATGTTAGCCAGGCAGCTGATAATACTCCGCGATGTGCTCCGCCTCCTCCGTTCACCATAGTAACCGAGTGAAACGCAACAACTAGATTTTATAATATTCCTGCAGCTAATATGAACGGGATTGTTGAAGTTGTTTCTTATTTTTAGGTCAATATTCTGCAGACAGACATGCAGGATGTTTGGAAATCGGTTTTCATTACATTTTCAAAAATAAAGCTCTCCTGTAGAAATTTGACCACTGTGAAAAAATATATATATAATATTTATCCCCAATTCCATAGATAACAGCCCTGTGAGAAATTCATTGAAAGTAAAAATGTAATAGAATTAAAATCCATCTTCCAATTCCATAGTTCAATTCAAATTAAATTCAAAAATACTTAATTGATCCCAGAAGTAAATTAAATAAATTAAATTAGGGGAAATTAAGTAATTCATTTAAGTAAAGTAAAGTTTAGACTATTTCATCAAGTAAGACTGCCTATGGGTGGGTGGGTAGATAGAAATACTTTATTAATCCCATAAGGGAAGTTTCCTTGTTGCAGCAGCAGCACTCAAAAACACAAATGAAAACAACACACACATAACAAAAAAAGAAACTGTGCAAGTAAATAAATAAGCTTAATATACACACATGTAGGACCAACACACAATGATTAAGAAGAAATAGCAGTGTAAACAAGCAGTGTCATTTAAAATATGCAAAAAAAAAAGAAAAAAAAAAGACCATGTCCCTCCAAAGAATCGGAATCGAGAATCGTTTGGAACCGGAATCGAAACAAGGAATCGGAATTGGAATCGGAATCTGAATCGTCCAAATTCAAACGATGCCCAACCCTAATCAAGACGAATGTGAACAAGAGCAGGAAAAACTGTAGAAAAAAAAACATGATTAGGAAAGTGTTTGGAAACTGCTATGAGCATGTAGATTAAGTGAGGGTTGTGATGAATAAAATAGAAATGACTCATTATTTTTGGTCTTTCATGTTAAATTAATCCAATGCTTTGTTTTGTATAGGCCTAGTTTGCACGAAAAAACTTCTGCACAGCAATTATTTGCTAAGGCTTCTTTGCAAGGTGCTGGTATCAGCTTTTCTTCACAGATATATAAAACCTCCATTTCACCCGATCTTGTTTAATTCTAATGCCGGATATTCAGTTGTAGTCCCCTAACATTCCGGCCAATTCGGCGATACAAAATACTCTATAAATAGCACCTTTTTTTAAATTAAAATCCAGATTTTTTTTAATAGGCGATAAAAATGACCACCCCCCTGACATTTTTTTACAACTCGACTACTGATCCAGGTAAAATGTTTCTTGAAAAAAACAATTCATAAACCATGTGTGTTTTGAAGGAATCTCATCTGCCAAATAAAATATTATTTCAGCTCAGTCTAAAGTCACAGTGAATGCCTTTTTAGCTATGCTGAAGTCTTTGTACATTATCTGCATACCTCTTCAACTACAATGTAACGTTCATTAAATGTATGGGGGGAGGGGGGCTTCAACTGAACCCAAACTCATCCTCTAACACAGTCACCACAAATATCCTTCACAAAAATTTAGAGCCTTATCTATTTCTTTTGTGTTTGTTTCTTTTTGTGGAATTTGATTAAATAAATAATGATTAATTTGTAGAAAAAAACTTTAAAGGTGTCTCCATCATGCCAGACCAGACTGTAATGACTCATTCTTTCTGAATCAAATGTTTTTCTCATCAGGGAGGCCTCCATTTCTTGTTAGTGCTTTTATCTTCAACTATCAAACTGCCCCCTTACTGTGCTCCTTACCTAAACAGTCTCATTTACCTCCTAGATCTCATATACTTGAATCAGCCTCCTCTTTTTTTCCTATGACTCGTGTCAACAGTCCTTGAGGCCAAACCTTGTGTCTCTCAAGTAGGCAATCAAGTTATTCTAACATAGACAGACATCAATAATAGCAAATAAAAGCTTATTTCCTCTTGCTTTCTGCTGGGTCTGGCTGCTAGACTCAGTTAAAGGAGAGCAGCGTTTAAAACTGAAAACTCTTAACTTTCTATTCCGATCAAATGGAAACCACTCTGCTTATATGCTTGTGTTGGAGCTATCCTCCTACTTTGTGCTGTCGAGTCAGATCATATGCCTCCATTCGACTCTGATTAGTTTTAAATGAGACTCTATTATTACACCAGAAAGTTCAATCAACTTCTCTTCTCCACATTTAAAGAAAAGATAGGCTTTTTCTTTTCTGTTATGTTTGTCAATCCTCTTGGAAATCATAAAGGCGTTAAGGTTTTAAATGTTTGCTTTTTGATTATTTTATTTTATCTTATTTTCCTTTCATACGATAGATGTCAGATAATGAGATTATTTTCCAGATCATAAAGCCCAACTGATGTTTGTTAAGCTAAGAGTCTTTCAGTCAGAGCTAAAGAGGAGAACAAGCACAGGCTCATTGACTGCAGAGTTCATTTAAATGATTCCACAGCCACTCCTGATTGACTCCATGCTGAATGTGTAGACAGCAGCTGCCTGGGCTTTATTCTGCCTGCTCCTTGTGTTTCAGCTGCTGACCACTGTTGTTGTGTTGCTCGTTACACCTGACTGTTCTCATCAGCTCACATTGTCATCTCATCAGGAGCTGGATCTAATGAGGGTCAGTCTCTTATTATAGTCCCTCTGAAAGCACCCCAGTCTGACCTCTGACCTATTTCTACCTACAGCCAATCAAGATTTGTTTATTACCTCTTTCCTTCCTGCTTTCTTTTGGTCTCGTGGTCAGCCAGAACACACGGTTGAAAGAACTGTCTCAAAAAGCAGTTAATCCAATAAAGAAGGAAAGAAAAGTTTATGTTTTTATAAAATTTAGAAAGTCAAACAATACAGGCTTCTAAAAACTCTCAGGAAAATAATGTAAGGTTGATTTAAACTTACAATTTCACCAAAGACAAATTGGTTCTTAAGGGGGTGGGGGTTAGTGGCAACAGTGGGGGTCACAGGAAGGGTGGAGGTGAGGATTAGAGGGCAACAATGAGTTAAATGTTCCCCATCCAGACCACATGGAGGCCAAAACATCCCCCCAAGTGTCCATAATTTGTCTGGAATAATTGTGTGTGTGTGTGTGTGTGTGTGTGTGTGTGTGTGTGTGTGTGTGTGTGTGTGTGTGTTTGTGTGTGTGTGTGTGTGTCCACAGCTCAGGCCTTGCTCTATGGAAGTTGGAGGTGAAGGGGCTCTCCAGAGAGAGTGGAGGACCCTCGCTGTCAGACAAGAATCTGAAGAGACCTCCCAGTAGCCGTCAGCGGTGAGACCCTGCAGCTTCACTTATTCACAGTGCTTAGCAGCACTGAAGAGACCTGCTTGGCACAGTCCAGATGGATTTTGACTGACCAGTTCTGGTTATATGGGGCAAACATGTTAAACTGCCACCCTAGCCAATTAAGCTCTACAACCATGCACACACACACACACACACACACACACACACACCCACCACAGGGCAATTTAGAATAACCCATTATGCAAATAGTCATGTTTTCGAACTGTGGGAGTAAGCCAGAGAACCTGCAGAGAACCCTTGCATGCACAGGTAGAACACGCAAACTCCCTGCAGAAAAACTCCAGGGCAGGATTCGAACCCAGGAACTTGTTGCTGCAAGACAACAATGCTGCCGACTGCTCCACTGTGCAGCCCTAAACACAGAGATGTTCACTTTGAGACAAAAACAACAAAATATAAGGTATCACGTCTTTGGATCCTTATATGAGTCCCTTCCTGCTGGTGTTTTTAATAAAGGTTAAGAAGGCTGGAGGTGATGAGTGTGAAGGTGTGGGGGAGTGATGATGTGGCAGCAGGAATTGGTGAAGTAGCCTATTAGCCATGAAAACAGTGGAGCATGTTCCTTAGAAATGAGTAGATTGTCATTACCTGCTGCATCAGGTCAGAATTTATCAAGCATTACCATCACTTCAAGTTCTGCACCGCCCCCTGGTGGACTGACACATGAGAGCCAGCCCGTATCCAGAGTTTCAGATCAACCCAGATCCACCAGCCATTATCCCATGCTCATTGATTACAAAGTAGAAACAAAAACTGAATTCAAATTTAAAACTTGATTTAAAGCTAAAGTAAAACGTATATGTGTATATGACTTGTGTGTTTGTTTGTGCGCACTGATGTAAATAAATTCATGGAAAGTGACATCATCTGGAGCATAAGGGGAACCTGGGCACATCCATGAAGACACATTGAAATTACATGAAATAGTCTAGCAAATACTTATTTGCCCATTGTATGTAAATTGTTGGAATAAATGCCATAGGTGTCAATGTAATAACTGAACAAATCCTTCAGTGGACTATAGTGAATGTAATAATGCCAGTCAGTGTTTTTTTAAACCATTAGGGACAAAGGTCTCATCTCTATCCTGAAATGGATGGACAGTAGCACATTCTAATCTGGATGTGCCACTTTACTTTTCATAACTACACAGTACTTTGTTTTTTGAAATTGTGTACTTAATGCACATTTATAATTCTTCATTCTGTTTTTATACTTTCTCAGTCTTTCTTGTGTGATCATGAATGCTTCTATTATCTGTCACTTTGCTGCTGTTACAGCCGGATTTCCCCATTGTGGGACAATAAAGGATTATTCTGTTCTATTCTATTCTATTCTATTCTAGCTGTCAATGGTTTCTCTCTCACCTTCATCATTTCCACCACCTCCATTGCCTCTCTGCCTTTTCAACACATTCGCCTTCCAAAAGCTAAAATCTGTTTGGTGCAGCCTTTTCATCGTCTGAAAAAAAAGTTAACCTGTAAAGGCTCAGCGTGAATTTACAAGACTTTGTTGAATATAGGACAGCATTTCCATGCCAAGACAATTGCTTATTTTTTGGGATGGGTGACAACAAAATCCAACTACGTCATCAATGAGTAGAAACAACATAACTTAACATACTGTGTGACGACAAATAAAAATAGGTGTAACTGGTACTTGGAGAAGAATATAATTTAAGTAAAGTATTTCCAGCTAGTTATCAACAGTCTTCTTCTCTTGTTAATTGGGGGTTGGCAAACAAACCATTGTTGTTGCGCCAACCCGGTGGATCACAGATAACCACCCAAGCAGTCAGAAAGCATTCTTTTGATGTTTTTTCATTAAATACACAGCTGAAAATTCCCTCCTCAATGATAGATAAGGCCTTGGATGAGACTAAAAATGTTTGATCATAAACTGTGTGCTATTCAATACACAAAGTAACTATAAGAGCTGCAATGGGATTAACAGCCTACAGGTAAACTCATTAATGAACACTTACATTTTATTTATATGCAACTTTTCTGAAATGTTAAACATCATTCTTGAAATATTCAAAAATGGTAGAAACCTAGGTTGATATAGTTATACTCATTTAAATTTGCAAACAAACCACACTGAAAAAAAGTTATTGGAAAACAAATGCAGAGCTTTACCTACCAATGATGTCCTACATCAACATCTATAGCTTGATTCATGGCTTCACTGATGTAACCATACATACGGCTCAAATTTCAAATGAATGCATTACAAATGAGCATTTTTCGTCCAGAAAGCCAGCAGGGGAAAGTGATACTGCAGCACATATTCATTTAGTTATTATGATGTGTGTGGAGGTTTTTTAATGAAAGGACTGAGAAAATGTTGAATACAAATGCAACAACTCTTCTGACAAAATGATAATAAATATTTGTCACAGATAAACCCGGTCATGTTGGTTGCTGAATGCATTTTGCAACACTTGATTTACAAACACAGCTGCTCACATTCACGTGTTCCTGTAGCTGTGTGGCACATAAAACTGGGTGGGCAAGTTCCGACACGTGTGGGAGTCCAAGGAGTGCAACAACTTTGGAATCTTTTGATTTTGTTTGAGTGACACAACTACGCCATCTGCTGTTGTATACATGCTATGATGTTGATTACTACAGAAACACAGGATAAACTACCACGCAAACACTCATACCAAGGGACAACTCAGCGAGACCAACTAACCTAACAGTCGTGTTTTTGAACTGTGGGAAAAACCCAGAGGGAACCCATGCATGCACTGGAAGAACATGCAAACTCGCTGCAGATAGACCCAATTTCATTAACAATGCACAGTGCAGTATGCCTGATATGTTAAATGAAATAATCTGCCAATCATAAATAAATAAATGGGGAGGAGCGATATTACTAAATTATGATTTCCTTCCTATCCACTTGAAACTGTTTGCTCCAGAGCGAGCCACCAAATATACGTAAGGCGAAGTGCAGATACCACAGGGCACAGCCCAACCATCTCCCCCAGCCCAGAGGCACTCATTCAACCCATATAAGCCAACACTGACATGTCTACCTGTTTGTTTTGTTGCTATATTAAAAGCTTGTCATACTCATGGTAGCCTTAGTCTTGTGTGATGCATTAAAACAAACATGGCACAGTGGGGTGCAAATCCCCCTTAAGCCATGGATATCCAATTCTTTATGTTTTTCCCATTTGTTTATCTTTGCTTTCAAACGTGATGCATTAAAAAGACAATGTCATTAGTTGGCTGACAGTAGGAGAGGTGGGCCACACCACTCTTGCGGCCCAGGTTGTTCTTGTTGTTGTGTTCTGAAGTGATAATGGCTGCCTAGTTATATTTATGTATCAAAACTCTTTTCAGCTTTACAAATAAAATTGACCAGTCCCATATCAGTTCAAGTTAGATCTGGAGGGTAAATTCTTTAGCTTAACCAGAAAAAATGTCTGCTTATGAGTAGGCAGAAACACCAAAGCGTTACAGTAAATGAAATCATCACAACTGTTTGTGAAACAATGAATTTTGACTGTGGTTGTGTATTAAAGGGGTTTGGTTTAGGGCAGAACAATGATATTATTTCTCTCAGATGTCTTGGAAACACCTTATATGATTGATTGAAAGTGCTGGAGGTGCTACCAGGGGAGTCTCTGCTCAGACTGTATCTAGAGCTTCAGGTAAGCAGCTAAAAAAGGAAGGTTTCCAAGGGCTAATTGTGAAATGTATTTTATAAAGAAGTTTTCAAGTGAGGCGCAACTTCTCCTTTGTTGACAAGAAAATACAGTTTAACTCTATTGCAGTTCAGAATGAATGCACACGGACTATGGACTTGCTTCAGTAATGAACCTGCAGCTCAATAACAGTGCCATCGGGAGCATGCAACATGGAGGCCTCCGTTTCTCAATGTCCTGAAGACATATTTGTAATCATGAACAAACACAAAGAATGATCTTGCTTTGCCTCTCACAGCTGTGCCCCTCACCCAAGGGAGCAGGAGGTGGGGGTTACTACATGAAGTGTCATTGTGAATCCAATTTATGTATAACAAGTATAACAACACAAAACACACACACCCCCTTCTGATGACATAGGAAGAGTTTCGTCTTTTGAAGTTGTCTGTTTGCTTTTTGTGTCACCTTTAGGATAACCTCTGACCTCTGTGACATGGGCAGAGGTTACTATGGTTCAGCATGAATGCAGCAGTGGAAGGATGGATTTCGTAGTTACAGATGAACCATATCATAAATTAACAAAACATTTTGTCCGACTTTTTTGTGCCAGACAAATCCACCCGTTTACCAGAATATAAATTATAGGCTGTAGTTGACAGAATGAACACCGTTTCAAACATCTCACTGACAGTCAGCAGCATGAACAGAAGGCAAACCTCTGAGATCACATCTTCTCCTGCATATTTAGTTGCTTTCTCATAGTGGGAAAGATGAGCGGTAGCATGGAAACCAAGCTGGGTTGGGGAAAATTACAGTGTACACATATTTTAGGCAAGGCAAATTTAAAAGACAAGGCAATTCAAGGTGCTTTACATCATTTGGGGAGAAAATAAAATAAAGAAGCAATAAAAGCATAAAACACCACATTAGACACATGACATATGACACATTAAAAGATGACATTCCAGCTATTATTAATCTTTTACTGAAAGGCAGCTCTGAACAGATGGGTTTTTAGTCTTGATTTAAAGAAAGCTTTGTAGTGGTCTGGAAGTTTGTTCCAGATTAGAGGAGCATAGAAACTGAAAGCTGCTTCTTTGGTTCTAATTCAAGGGATGATTGTTAGACTGAAATTAGAGGATCCGAGTGGTCTGGGGGGTTGCTATAGTAACAGTAGTTCTTCAACATACTTTGGTGCTAAGCCATTCAATGATTCATAAACTAGTAAAACTATTTAGAAGTCTATTCTCTGATCTACAGGGAGCCAGTGTAAGGACTTTAGAACTGGGGTGATGTTCTCTACTTTCCTGGTTCTTGTGAGGAACACGAGCAGCAGCGTTCTGGATCAGCTGCAGCTGTCTGACTGACTTTTTAGGCAGACCTGTGAAGACACTGTTGCAGTAATCAATCCGACTAAAGATAAACGCATGGATGAGTTTTTCAAGGTCCTGATGCGACATCAGTCCTTTAATCCTAGAAATGTTCTTCAGGTGATAGAACGCTGACCTTGTTATTGACCTTTATGTGACCCTGGAGGTTCAGGTCTGAGTCCATTACTACACCTAGATTTCAGGCCTGATCAGTAGTTTCTAGCTGTATTAACTGAAGCTGTGTGCTGACTGTTGATCGTTCCTCTTTAGGTCCAAAAATAATTACTTCAGTTTTGTTTCTATTCAGCTGGAGAAAGTTATGACACATCCATCCATTTATTTGGTCAATGCATTGATTTAGGGTTAGAATGGGTTCAAAGTCACCTGGTGACATTGTAATGTAGAGCTGAGTGTCATCTGCGTAGTTATGGTAGCTAATCTTATTGGTTGCTATAACCTGGCCTGGTGGGAGCATGTAGATATTAAAAAAGAGAGGCCCTAAGATGGAGCCCTGGGGCACCCCACATGCGATTTCTGTCGTTCGGATGAAAAGTTTCCTATTGAAACAACGAAGCATCTGTTCTCTAGGTAGGACTCAAACAAGCCAAGTACTGTACCAGAGAGTTCGGCCCAACTCTCCAGTCATTCTAATAGTATTTCGTGATCAACAGTGTCAAATGCTGCACTGAGGTCCAACAGAACCAGCACTGTGGTTCTACTACAGTCTGGATTTATGCGAATGTCATTGAAAACTTTGACGAGGGCAGTCTCAGTGCTGTGGTGAGCACGGAAACTAAAATGAAAAACAGAGGGAATGAGCCACTCTTGCATCTAAAAGGAGTTAATTATTCTACACAGCATGTTTTTGGGCTTCAGCCTGGAGCTCCCAAAAAAAAAACTATGCTCACTGTACAGCATAGCATCTACCTGGGAACATGTTCCATTTGTGTTAAATGAAAGAAAATAAACATAATGCTCAGGAAATAATAATCCATCTGGTTTTCCGACTTTTAACTGGATCATGGATAAATTGGAGGTAATGTCAATCCTAGACTTGAGTTAACAGGGCAATATATTCCCTTTAATCTTGACTTGACTCCTTTTTGATTATCTGTAGAGTTTCAGACACCACACCTGAAGTTTACAGACTCACACAATGCCAGCAGCAAGTCACAAGCCAATCCTGGTGCTTCTGAGAATCCAGTTTACTGCATGACCTACACCGTGCTGAGTCTAACACGGAACCATCCAACTGAACTTCCAAAAAAACCTTTGCCTTCTTCACCTCAAACATTCTGTGCATACACAGAATGTGGTGCAGCTGCAGTTTGCACAGCTGTATCGCCGTGGAGATCTGCCAGTTTTTTACAGTCTGCACGTGCTCAGTACAATAAAAGATTTCTCTCAGAAAAACATAACAGAGAGAGTGAGAGATTTATGCTTCTACAACTTGATTATTTTAGCTGTCATCATAACCAGACTAACAAGACCTAAATCTGACTCTAACCCTAACCTTAAAAACACTTTTAACCAAACTATCATCCTTCAGATGGATGTATTTTTATAAGCCAAAATATTTTCAATGATTCAAGTATCTCTTCCATACATTTTGTTTTTTCTGATAGTGTCTAGACCTTTGGGCAAATTTTGTCTTTGCAAAGAACATGTATCTTAGAATGAGAGGAGAGAAAAAACATACCTTATAGATGCATGTTAGAAGACCCATTATGTATTATGTGTTAACATGTGTAATGCCATGGATTATGGCTTAAGATAAATCCTGAAGAAATCGAAGACTTAATATTGACTGCTGCATAAACTTTCTCTCTTGTGAGCTTGTGTAACTTATTTGGGCTTTTGCACCTGACTGACTGACAGCAAATGAAGATTTGGGATGTTCCCACTTTAACATTCGAAGCTAGTGCAAAACAAAATGTTCATGCTGGGTTCACCTCAGATGACATCAGCATCCAGACAGAAAACTCCAACCTCAACAGTACATTTTCTACATTCTCCTAACAGTTAAGAGACAGATATATATTACATAGTCCTTAAAACGTTTATAAAAGTCACTGTAAAGAACTACATTTTCAAGGACATTTTCACTGCTGCCCAGTCATTGGTGTTAAGGTTCTTCACCTCAGAGTACTGTTTACAGACCTCGGTGTGTTCATGTTGCCGGTAGCTGTGTTTTCTCAGCTGTCAGAGAAAAAAACAACATGATTCCACATTCCTGGTGCAATCTCTAGAGCTGGACTTTGGGACTGTAGACCATCCGTGTTTCTTGAAGATACACAAACTTTCTTTTGTTTGTTTTACAGGGCCCCCTGCTGTTTGTCACGCAGAATTCAGATATTCCGTTTCAGCTAAATTCTTTTTTAAATCAAACAGCAGTAAACGCATCATAAACATTTTACAAGATAAATAGTGATATCTGTCTTCATTCTAAGAGTCCCGTTCCATAAATCCAGCCACATGGGCACATTTTAGTATACACAGTAAAATAAGTCAATTACATACATTCAAATTTCATCCTAATTATCCAACACTGCAGTAGAATTCAGTTTATTACTTTAATTGCTAAAAAAGTTTTCTAAGCAAAGAGGTGAGAGAAGCTATGAGTCGCCGAGTAATGAAAAAAAGAGGTTTACATATTTAATAGCTTCTTAGGTGAATTTGTCTTGAAAAGAGACACTGTTAAACACAGAATTACTGAACCAGGTGTTCTTTCAAAGGAAAGAAATAAAACTGAAAGAGAACATTCTTTTAGCTCAGCAAAGTCTAAGCCTTTCTGGCTATATTTATTCAAATAGAAACCTTTCCGCTTGACCTTCTGCAAAGACAGTGTTAGCCTTACAGCTGGATGAAGGTGGCTCTAGTACTTAGTACTTTTGTACTTCTAACAAGTTTACTTCTAATCATCCAAGCACTTTAAATTGCCCTGTTGCTGAAATGTGCTATACAAATAAACTTACTCTGCCTTGCCAAGTAGAAAATCACTTAGAGTCATCAATATGACTTGAAAACATAATGAAAGTTCAGGTTATTTACAAGTTCCTCAAGTTCAAGGCAGGCCAGCACCACCCTGACAGAAAGCTTGGACCCCCCCATGCCCCCCCTGTTGAGGGCAGAGCCTCAAGCATTAATATCTACTAAATTTTTGCAATTATTTCCTCTAATGCGAGATGTGAAAACAAAGCGTGGTTCAATTTAGTTTCATTTGAAAACCTATTGAAAGCTCCTGTATCTAAACAAACAGTAACTGAATTGCTCTTATTATATACACTAAAACTTGGAATACCTACAGGCAATGTTTGCAGTGGTATTTTCTTATGAATGTGTCTAATAGAGCAGCTGATAACATGATAGTCCAGATCCCACTCTGAAGTTCCCCCTTTTAATTTTCATCAAAACTTGCTATTTCAAATTTAGGATCAGCTAAAGAAATTATTTGGACTTGATAATAAAGAATTACAGAAGTCCTGTAACAAGTATTTTTTCTACTTTAATCTGGAGTGATCAATGTAGTTTTTTATTTTTGGAAAGAAGGGAAAGAAGAATGTCCAATATACCTGTTTATAGAATTTAAATGATATTTCCTTGTTAAAGGTAACATAGACGTTATTTCCTTAATGCAGGAGGTCCAGTTTATCCCATGTTGTCTCATCATTCTACCGAGAGGATGAATTCTTAAAGAAAGCACTGAATCCTGAGGTACTCTACAACTGACTCTGGTAGGCAAGGCAACTTATTTGTATAGCACACTTTCAACAACAAGGCAATTCAATATTCTTGGTCACATTCTCCAACAAATGACTATGACAAATGAAACTTACCATACCTAATCATAAGGGGCATTCACAATGCTTAACACAAGGACACAAGGCTGCATTACACAGTTGGAAGGCTTATCCCATCAAGATTTGAAAAGCATAGTACAAAAACAAACAAAACCGCAGGCTCATTGCAGTAGGATTACAAGCACCAGCTCTACCACTGTTTCCTTCTGGTTGGCTAAAGAGCTGTACTGTTCTAGTAAAGCAAAGCATAAAGCTTAGATAATCTGAAAACTGTACAAATAAATTCCCAAAACTTGTCATGGGTAAGCCCAAAGGGCTCTCCAATCTCTGGTGCTGAGGTCACCGAGGTCGTTAAAAAGCTCCTCGGTGGCAAGGCTCTGGGGGTGGATGAGATTCGGCCGGAGTTCCTCAGGGCCTTGGATGTTGTGGGGCTGTGTTGGTTAACGCGGCTCTGCAATATTGCGTGGACATCGGGGGCAGTTCCCTTGGATTGGCAGACCGGGGTGGTGGTCCCCCTGTTTAAAAAGGGGGACCACAGAGTGTGTTCCAACTACAGGGGGATCACACTTCTGAGCCTCCCTGATAAGGTCTATTCAGGGGTTCTGGAGAGAAGGGTCCGACAGATAGTTGAACCTCGGATCCAGGAGGAACAATGCGGTTTTCATCCTTGCCGTGGAACAGTGGACCAGCTCTACACCCTCAGCAGGGTCCTGGAGGGTGCGTGGGAGTTCGCCCAACATGTGTTTTGTGGACACGGAAAAGGCGTTCGACCGTGTCCCTCGGGGGGCCCTGGGGGGGTGCTTGGGAAGTATGGGGTACCGGGCCCCTAGATACGGGCTGTTAGGTCCCTGTACGACCGGTGCCAGAGTTTGGTTCGCATTGCCGGCAGTAAGTCGGGCTTGTTTCCAGTGAGAGTTGGACTTCGCCAAGGTTGCCCTTTGTCACCGATCCTGTTCATAACTTTTATGGACAGGATTTCTGGGCGCAGCCAACGTGTTGAGGGGTTCCGTTTCGGTGACCTCAGGATCGGGTCTCTGCTTTTTGCAGATGATGTGGTCCTGTTGGCTTCATCGGAATGTGATCTACAGCTTTCGCTGGAGAGGTTCGCAGCCGAGTGTGAAGCGGCTGGGATGAAAATCAGCACCTCCAAATCTGAGGCCATGGTCTTGAGCCGGAAAAGGGTGGGGTGCCCTCTTCGGGTCGGGGTTGAAGTCCTTCCCTAAGTGGAGGAGTTTAAGTATCTGGGGGTCTTGTTCACGAATGAGGGAAAAATGGTGCGGGAGATCAATAGACGGATTGGTAGGGCATATGCAGTTATGCGGGCGCTGTACCGGTCTGTCGTGGTGAAGAGAGAGCTGAGCCGAAAGGCGAAGCTCTCGATTTACCGGTCAATCTACGTCTCTACCCTCATCTCGGGTGGTGACCGAAAGAACGAGATCACGGATACAAGCGGCTGAAATGAGTTTCCTCCGTAGAGTGTCTGGGCTCTCCCTTAGAGATAGGGTGAGAAGCTCAGCCATCCGGAGGGGGCTCAGAGTAGAGCCGCTGCTTCTCCACATCGAGAGGAGTCAGTTGAGGTGGCTCGGGCATCTGGTCAGGCTGCCTCCTGGATGCCTCCCTGGTGAGGTGTTTCGGGCATGTCCCACCGGGAAGAGGACCAGGGGAAGGCCCAGGACACGCTGGAGGGACTATGTTTCTCGGCTGGCCTGGGAGCGCCTTGGGATTACTCCCGAGGAGCTGGAACACGTGGCTGGGGAGAGGGAAGTCTGGGTGTCCTTGCTTAAGCTGTTGCCCCCGCGACCCGACCCCGGATAAGCGGAAGAAAATGGACGGATGGATGGATGGATGGATGGATGGATGGATGGATGGATGGATGGATGGATGGATGGATGGATGGGTGGGTGGATGGATGGATGGATGGATGGATGGATGGATGGATGGGTGGGTGGATGGATGGATGGGTGGATGGGTGGATGTCATGGGTAAGAGTCCTGACTGTAAGGAAGTTATGCAAAAACAGACACTTCCTGTTAACAATTCAATTCAGTTTATTTGTATAGCACCAATTCACAACACGTCATCTCAGGGCACCTTACAAAAAAGTAATTTCAATACAATCATACAAACATTCCAATCAGTTCAAAAGTTTTCTATCTAAGGAAACTAGCAGATTGCATCGAGTCATTGACTTGAAGCATTCACTCCTCCTGGACCAACATGTAGCGACAGTAAACAGTTATTGTGTCGTTGACTTCACAGGAATCCCTCATACTGAGCAAGCATGTAGTGGAGAGGAAAAATTCCCCTTTAACAGGTAGAAACCTCCAGCAGAACCTGAACCAGAACCAGAACCTGGCTCAGTACCACCGGCCATCTGCCACGACCGTCTGGGGTTCTAGAAGAAAGAACAAAAAGAACTGATCTAGGAGTACTTTCTTTGTTAAAGAAAAGTAAAAGGTTAAGGAAGTAGTGGCTCCTTTAGTGGCTTAATCTATAGTAGGAGACAAACATCTTAACAGATCAGCTCTGAGCGGTTTTAAAGGCTATAGGATGAAAGAGGGTCCATACAGTTAGTTTCAACAAAAGCTCAGCTAATAGCAGCTTTGTCTTGGACAAAAGCAGGGTTAAACAGTGAAAGACAGGGTTACATGATTCATCTGTAGAAAGAGAACATTAGGTTGTCAGCAGCAATAGTTCAGTCGATGCCCACATCCAGCAAGGTGTCACAGCTAAACAGAACACCAGACCAGGTGGGCCTTCTATGGAGAGTCAAAAACAGCGAGCATAAAGTTAAACTTTCAAATAACAGCAAATAACGAAGGAAGTCAAATAAGATACACTTCAAATCTCAACATGTGCCCTCAGATTGTTTTAATAAAAGAAATATTTTGTCTTGTACAAATACATTTATTTATTTATTTATTTATTTATTTATTTATTTATTTATTTATTCAGTCATTCATTCATTCATTTATTATTTGTTTGATTGTTTGTTTACAATATTTCTCTGTTTCAGTAACTTGAAACTTCTGCAACCAGAAACCTGCTGGTTTTGACTGTGAGTGCAGTATTTGTTTATTTTGTGTCATGTCAGACAACACGTCCATTTATACATGTAGTAAAAATAATAAAGGATAAGAAACGAACATGCATACTGTCTACATTAGACTAATGAAATGCAGTAGGAAGAAATACTACCCGAGTGGTTCCCAGCATATTCAGGAAATGGGCTACAGATGAAAAACAAGTAATAGAACATATTAAATTAAAATAGCAGCAGCTTTGCATTTTGCTGAAAAAGGATGATGACGTTTTTACATGTGGTTTATCTTTTTTCTGATATGTAAAAATTTAGAAACATAAAATTTGTGGCTCAGAAGAACAAAATATTAGGCCTATTCATCACTCTATAACACTTCAAACACTTCACTGCATTTACCCTATTTCCTTTTTGAGATAAGTCAAGGTGGGCACACACACACACATACACACACACACACACACACATATACACTCACTGGCCACTTTATTAGGTACACCTTGCTAGTACTGGGTTGGACCTCCTTTTGCCTTTAGAACTGCCTTAATTCTTCGTGGCATTCATTCAACAAGGTACTGGAAACATTTCTCAGAGATTTTGGTCCATATTGACATGATAGCATCACACAGTTGCTGCAGATTTGTCGGCTGCATATCCATGATGCAAATCTCCCGTTCCACCACATACCAAAGGTGCTCTATTGAATTGAGACCTGGTGAATGTGGAGGCCATTTGAGTACATTAACTCATTGTTCATGTTCAAGAAACCAGTCTGAGGTGGTTGGAGCTTTATGACATGGTGCATTATCCTGTTGGAAGTAAGCCTAGCCATCATAAAGGGATGGACATGGTCAGCAACAATTCCAAGGTAGGCTGTGGCATTGCTCAATTGGTATTAAGGGGCCAAAGTGTACCAAGAAAATGTCCCCCACACCATTACACCACCACCACCACTCTGAATCGGCAGGAGGGATCTATGCTTTCATGTTATTGACACCAAATTCTGACCCTTCCATCAGAATGTCGCAGCAAAAATCAAGACTCATCACGTTAGGCAACATTTTTCCAATCTTCTATTGTCCAATTTTGGTGAGTCTGTCTCTCTCTCTCTCTCTTTCTCTCTCTCTCTCTATATGTAGGCACAGACTGTGTCTATATATATATATATATATATATAAGCTCATCTGAATGTGTACAAAGGGTTTTGTTAGTTGAACAAATGCACTGTTTCTGGGTTGCTTTTGCTTAGAGGTTGTACTTAAAAGATGTTTCATCCTTTTGTCCGACACTGACTTTGCTAGAAACACTGTATGGATGAGGTTTTCACACGCTGTGAACAGAAGGTGGCAGTAATGCGCTTATTTAGTTGTAAACAGCTGTTGAAAGGAAAGTCATAAAAAGCAAATATAAATACTAAAAAATCAAGACTCACTGAGGCTTCCGTTATTAATGAGTGGATTCTTGCAAAAATAATTCAGGTGATTCTGTTTAAGTTTTGTTTAGCTTTTTGAGTTTTTTGGAGATCATAAAAAAACATTTGGACGTCATTGCTGTTCTAATCCACAATCCTGTCCACAAGGTGGAGGTAATGCAGCTTCAAGCTCAACTGCCATGAAACAGAAGAAGAAATACAGCCACCAAGAAGTGGAACACGTTGAAGAGATGGCCGGCCAACCGGGAGCTGAAGATCTGTTTGACAGTATTCTTTTATCGGATGAAAGGTGAGTTTTGTGGGTGAGAACTGACCGGGAGGCAGAGAGATACAGAAGCTGCATGAAAATCAGCTGCATAACAGGCAGATAGATGGAAGGAAGGAAGGAAGGAAGGAAGGAAGACTTCCGCTGCTCACTGACAGTTACTGCTGCTGAAAGCTGATCTACAGCTACAATACCGGCTGGAACATGATTATAGAAGTATTAGTCTAAAGTAGAATTAGTCAGTGGAATCCGCCAGTTTTTGAAAAACAAATGTTAAATATCATCATAGTTGGCAAATTAGGTTTTTTTGGGGTGTTTGATTTTGAAATCCTACATCAGATCAGGTTAAAAATCGATGAGTATCAAGTGGAGGAGGAGGAGGTGTAGTAGTAGTTTAAAGTGAAATTATCCCGTTTCTATTAAACTTGGGCTATTTACCTGAAAGTGGATGGTTTATTTGGCTTTCATTTTGGAATAGAGCAAACTACCTACAGTCCTGGAGTTTCTCCATCTTGTACTCACCATTTACAATAGTGTTTTACAATAAAAGACATTTAAAGTGGGACAGTTGTTTTGTTTAAAGAAATTCATTAAAATGCATGATTTAATGAAACTAATAAAGAAGATATTTTAATGTATGTTCTAAAGAAAAAATAAATAAGATCTATATGTTTAATACAAACAATTCCAGTTCTTTTGTTCAATTTTAGCCTACAGATAATTTTCTTTTAAGAATGAATAAAAGACAAACAGGAAGTCATTTTCTTTGACAGTCACTTGTAAGCAATCCAGAAACGAACAGCAAGCTCTCATAAGTGAGAGTACTATTGAGGCCCAGTCCTAATGCCCACACTGCACCCTACGGTCCTTACGAAGTGAACTTGGTCTAAGTGCACATAAGGGTTTAAGTGTGTAGTAAACAAGTGTAGAAGCATTAAAAGAATTGGGACAGTGAAGATTGCGTTATCGGCCTGTGGCACTGTGTCGTATCTCCATGACAACCAAAATGGCAGTGTGGATCTCTGTTTGTGCTATTTTCATGCTTAAATAAAATTTCAACAAATAATCATTTTGAGGAGAATAATGAGCAGGAACCGAAGGAGGCGTGCACGACAGACTCTCACCACCGCGAGGGAGTTTAAGTTGGCCTTTTATGACTTGCTGAGTACAAAAATGATTACATTGTTAGCAGTGGCGGCTAGTGAAAAATATTCTTGGTGGGGCTGTGCTTTTTTTTTTTTTTTTTTATCAAACTTGTGCTTTCTGAGCTTTGCGCACAACTCCACTATTTCCTGAACTAAGTACAGCTCTTTTATTTCCTGTCTTACATCATTGGACAAACTGACCATTGTTGTTGTTACAACTGAGGTCAGACACACCTGGATTGATCTGTTTGTCCAATATAGACAGGAAATAAAGGTCTGTACTTAGTTCAGGAAGTAGTGGAGCTGTGCCTATAGCTTATCAAGTCATTTTCAATAGTCATCCCAAAACAATTGAGCATAAACGGCTGGATACCAGTACTATGTGAAATAGTGATTATTTTAATGCCAATATTAACAACTTGAGGCATTCTTATTCCAAACATAAATACAATATTGCACAAACAAGTTTAGAACCAAACTGGAAACAAAGAACTTATTAGGTTTACACAAAAATTTTACACACAAAGCTGTTAACTCTTAATGCAGTGCCCCCTTGTGACAGAGAAATCACACTGCCAATGTCACCACCAGGTATCTTGCCCGTGCTCACACCAGCCTTGAGGCGATTTCTCTATCGCCCTTCATGCGTCCAAATCAACGACGCTAATTGGATAAATTCCTGTTGCTATGTGCAAATTTCTTGTCGGTAATTGGCTGGCTGCTGCATTGCTTGGGCAATCTTTCTGTCGCCCCAGCCGCTCAGCAGCGGGAGCTTTTCCTCCGAAAATGAGATATATTTTTATATATGATACTTTGTTACGAATTTAAACTCACAATTAATTTAGATATGTGATTATTGTTAATAAAAAAAAAAATCATAAACACTTGTGGGGGCGGCGCACTACCGCCCTCTATTGGTCAGCTGTCAGTGATTGTTGACATATCATGTCTGAAAACACCACTTATCAACATAACAATATTTTTCCTCAGATATGTATTGGATCTTTTGAACAGAGAAACATTCGATTTATAATTAATTTCAATTCAGTTTATTTATATAGCGCCAATTCACAACAGATGTCATCTCAAGGCACTTAACAAGAAGTCATTTCAATACATTTATACAAACATTCCAATCAGTTAACAAGTTTCCTATTTAAGCAATCCCAGCAGATTGCGTCAGTCATTGGCGTGAGGTTGGGCCCGTTGATGCAGACTTTCCAACCACAGCAATCCTTCAGCAATCCCTCATACTGAGCAAGCATGTAGCGACGGTTGAGAGGAAAAACTCCCCTTTAACAGGAAGAAACCTCCAACAGAACCAGGCTCAGTAGGAGCGGCCATCTGCCACGACCGTCTGGGGGTTTGAGAAGACAGAGCAGAGACACAGAACAAACAGAAGATCTGATATAAGAGAACTTTCTATGTTACAGAAAGTAAAAAGTTGATAACATGACACAGTGGATGTTCAGTTACTGGGAGGATCATCCCAGTCGATGCCCCCCGTCCAACAGGGCATTGCAGCCAAGCAGGATACCAGACCAGGTATATCTTCTATGGAGAGAAAAACACTGAGAGAAAACAAAGTTAACAGTCGAATTAGCAGAATGTACTGTAATACAACTGGAGAGTCGTAGGAGAAAAGGAAGTAGCAGAGTGAAGAAAATTGGTAAGTCTGTCCTCCAGCAGTCTGAGCCTATAGCAGCATAACTACAGAGATAGCTCAGGATGACCTTAGCCACTCTAACTATAAGCTTTATCAAAAAGGAAAGTTTTAAGCCTGGCCTTAAAAGTAAACAGAGTGTCTGCCTCACGGACTAAAGCTGGGAGCTGGTTCCACAGGAGAGGAGCCTGATGACTAAAAGATCTGCCTCCCATTCTACTTTTAGTAATCCTAGGACCTACAGGTAAACCTACAGTCTGAGAGCGAAGGGCTCTGTTGGGAACATAAGCAACAATTAGATCTCTGATGGATGATGGAGCTTGATTATTAAGGGCTTTATATGTAAGAAGAAGGATCTTAAATTCTATTCTGGATTTAACAGGGAGCCAATGAAGGGAAGCTAAAACAGGAGAAATGTGATCTCTCTTTTTAATATTCATCAGAACTCTTGCTGCCGCATTTTGGATCAACTGAAGGCTTTTAATGGCATTTTGTGGACTACCTGTTAGTAAAGAATTACAATAGTCCAGCCTTGAGGTAACAAATGCATGGACTAGTTTCTCAGCATCACTCCTGGACAGAATGTTTCTAATTTTAGCAATATTCAGGAGGTGAAAGAAAGAAATCCTAGAAACCTGTTTAATATGGGATTTAAATGTCAAGTCTTGGTCAAAAATAAAGCAGAGGTTCTTTACGTTATTACTGGGGGCCAATTTAATGCCATCCAGATGAAGTGATTGACTAATCAGTTTCTGTTTAAGAACTTCTGGTCCAAAGACAGCAACTTCTCCCTTGTCAGAATTTAAAAGCAAAAAGTTTAGGGTCATCCATGTTTTTATGTCTTCCAGACATGCCTGTAATCTACCTAACTGACTGGGTTCATCAGGATTTATGGATAAATATAGTTGTGTATCATCGGCATAGCTGTGGAAATTTATTCCATGCTGTCAAATGATTCTACCAATTGGGAGCATATATATGGTGAAAAGAATTGGTCCAAGCACAGAACCCTGTGGAACTCCCCAAGTAACCCTTGAGAGTGAAGAATATTTATCATTTAGATGAACAAACTGGAATCTGTCAGACAAATATGATTTAAACTAGCCTAGTGCTGTTCCTTTGATCCCTGAAACATGTTCAAGCCTTTCTAAGAGAATATTATGATCGACTGTGTCAAAAGCAGCACTGAGATCTAACAAAACCAGAACAGACACAATTCCATTATCTGAGGCCATGAGAATATCATTAGTAACCTTCACCAGTGCTGTTTCAGTGCTATGATGAGCTCTAAAACCTGACTGAAACTCTTCAAACAGCTCGTTACTGTTTAGATGCTCACAGACTTGGTTAGCAGCAATTTTCTCAAGGATTTTGGATAAGAAAGGAAGGTTAGATATAGGTCTGTAATTCACTAAGTCATCTTGATCAAGGGAAGGTTTCTTGATTAAAGGTTTAATTACAGCTATTTTAAATTTCTGTGGTACGTATCCGTTTACTAAGGATAGATTCATCATATCCAAAATGGGGCCAGGACCCAAATGGAACAGTTCTTTAAATAATTTGGTTGGGATTGGGTCCAACATACAAGTTGAAGGTTTAGATTACACATGTAGACAAAAATAAAATATTAAATATTATATACTTTTTAAATGTTAATATTAAATAAAATATTAAATATTTTAAGACTAAGTACTTCAGCCGTTTTCCGCCTACTAGTCTCAACATTCAAACACACAGCAATGCATTGTGGGTAATACCCTTCGCTGAAGTCTGCCACGGTGCGGGCTTCGGCCTGAGTGCGGACTGAGGGCGCAAAAGAGTAGGGGCCAAGGTCTGGATTCTTCCCTCTGAAGGATCGGGACACCCTATGCACTCGCTCCCCTCGATGGGGACGCACAATTGAGGGGCGCAAGGGTGGAAGTGCGAGTATTGGGACTGGGCCTGAGAGTCAGCAGTTGTCGTAATTCAAATTTTAAAAATACTTTATTGATCCCAGAGGGAAATGAAGTGTTGGTATAGCTCATATAGTTAATTCTTTAAGGAGTTGTTGTAGATGATGATAGCTGTGGGCAGGAAGGATTTCCTGTAGCGGTCTGTATTGCAGCGAAACTGAAGAAGCCTCCGACTGAAGATGCTCTGTTGTTGTATGACTGTCTCATGAAGAGGATGCTCAGGGTTGTCCATAATTTTATTTGATTTTATGAAGAATCCGTCTTTGCATTATCATCTCCAGATGTTCCACAGTTGTCCCGAGAACAGAACCACCCTTCTTTATCAGGTTGTTGAGCCTTAAGTCCCTGGCTCTGATGCTGCTACCCCAACTGATGACAGCTGAAGAGATTACACTCTCCACAACAGACTTGTAGAAAATATGCAGCTTGCATCTTGCTGCAAACCTTGAAGGACCTAAGCTTCCTCAAGAAGTACAGTCTGCTTTGTCCCTTCTTATAGACGGCTTCACTGTTCAGTCTCCAGTCCAGTCTGTTGTCAAGGTGAACTCTGAGGTATTTATACCCCTCAACCACCTCCACTTCTTCTCCCATGATGGAAACAGTGTTTGAGTTATCCCTGTTTCTTCTGAAATCTACAATGATCTCCTTTGTTTTGTTCACATTCAAGGTGAGACGATTGTTTCCACACCATGTCACAAAGCGGTCCACCAGCTCTCTGTATTCAGCTTCTTGACCATCTCTGATACACCCGACAATTGCATAGTCATCTGAGTATTTCTGCAGGTGAGAGGTCTCTGATATGTACTAGAAGTCTGAGGTGTACAGAGTGAAAAGGAATGGTGAGAGTATGGTCCCCCGTGGTGCTCCTGTGCTGCTGACCACCTGGTTTGACACACAATTCTTCAGTCTCACAAATTGTGGTATGTTGGTCAGGTAGTCATTGATCCAGGCGATTGTTGAGGGCTCCACCTGTGTCTTCGGGAATTTCTGACAAAGCGAATTAGGCTGAATTGTGTTAAATGCACTGGAGAAATCAAAGAACATGATTCTCACAGTGCTGCCTGCTTTTTCCAGATGACAGTGGGTTGGTTGAAGCAGGTGTATGATGGCATCTTCAACTCCCAACTCCACAGCGATAAGCAAACTGCAGTGGGTCCTGATACGTTCTTGTTTGCTTATTCAGGGGTGCCAACAGGAGTCTCTCCAGGACCTTCATGTTGTGGGATGTCAGGGCAACAGGTCTATAGTCATTGATGACTGATGGATGAGTTCTTTTGGGTACTGGGACAAGGCAGGATGTCTTCCACAACACACAGAGCTGCTCAGCACAGGCCTTTAGGACTCTAGGGCTGACACCATCTGGACCTAAAGCCTTGTTCCGGTTCAGTTTCTCCAGCTGCCTCTTCACCTGACTTTTGGAGACAAAGAAGGGGGGGGGGGGCAAAGGGGGTAGCACTATTTCCTGACTTGGTTGAAGTCAAACTTGTGGAATCAGAAGATTCCATGGCTGAGGTGAAGGATAAAACATCTGAGGTGTAACAGGAAAGCTGTTGATCAGAGGAGGGTGGGATGTCTGTTTGGCCGGGACCAGGAGAGGAGGATGCTGAGCTTGTTCCTGAACTGAACCTATTGAAGAATGTGTTCAGTTCATTGGCTCTGTCCAGACTTCCATCTATCCAATCCTTCCTGTCCTTAAAGCCTGTGATCTTTCTCATTCCTGACCAGACATCTCTGATATTGTTCCTCTGTAGTTTGTTCTCACGTTTCTTCCTGTATGCCTCCTTGTGGTCTCTGATCTTGACCTTAAGTTGCTTCTGTTGACTCCTCAGTAATTCCCTGTCTCCCTCCCTGAAGGCTCTTTTTTTCTTATTTAGCAGTTCCTTCAGGTCACTGGTGATCCAGGGTTTGTTATTAGGGAAGCATCTCACTGTTCTGGCAGGGATGATGTTGTCCACACAGAAGTTTATATAGTCAGTCACACACTCAGTCATGGCATTGATGTCCTCTCCATGTGCTTGGCAAACAGTCATCCAGTATGTGGTTGCAAAACAACTCTGCAGGACTTCTTCAGCTTCCTGTGACTATTTTCTCAGTTTTCTTTGTAACAGGTTGCCTCTGAACAAGTGGTTTATATTCTGAACAGAGAAAATTAAGACTGTGATCTGATTGTTCCAGAGGAGGTCTTGGTTTGGACATGTATACATCCTTTATATTTGCTTAAAACAAATCCAAGGTCTTGTTTTCTCTTGTGGAGGAGCTGACAAACTGTTGAAATGTTGGAAGTGTAGTAGAGAGCGAGGCATGATTAAAATCACCAGATATTGCCACAAATGCATTGGGGTGCTGTCTGTAGCTTAGCAACAACGGAACTGAAGACATCACATGCATTGTTGGCAACGGCTGAAGGTGGAATGTAAACAACTGCCAAAATTACACTGGTGAACTCTCTTGGCAAATAATATGGCCGAAAACTTACTGCCAAGAGTTTGACATCTGGGCTGCAGAGACGACACTTCACAGTAACATGTCCAGGATAACACCATCTGTTGTTGACAAGCACTGTTACTCCACCTCCTTTCCTTTTCCTGCTCGTCTTCAGATCTCTGTCTGCTCGTACAGTCAGGAAGCCTGGCAGAGAGACGTTGGAGTCGGGGATATGATCCAGCAGCCACGTCTCAGTAAAACACATAACACTGCATTCCAGGTACTCTGGCTGAGTCCTTGTAAGGGCTTGGAGTTCATCCATCTTGTTAGCCAATGATCTGACGTTGCCCATTATGATCGATGGAAGAGATGGCTTGAACTTCCTCTTAATGAACTTGAACTTCCTCTTAACTTCTTCTGTATGATACAGAGCGCCTCCCCTCGATGTCATGGGATCTCGCGAGATCCTCACCCTTTCCGCCATGTTGGCAGGAGTCCGGCGGCAAAGCATGATTGTTTGTGTGTTGTTAACTCTGTAGTAGAGGAGGTTCTAACAATTCCGCACTGTTTCACCATGCCCGGAAGTCACTGTTGTGTTAAAAACTGCTCCTGTACCTCACACGATAAATATGGAAAACATAGGAACAATAGAATACAGTTTTTTAGGTTACCAAAATGGACACAGCATCAGGGAGAGCAAGTATCTGACCTGATAAGGAGTAGCCAGATTGCTTGGTTGGCTCCAATAAGAAGAAAATACCTTACTTTCTATCTCACCCCCCAGTCGATGAGTGTGTTCTCTGCATTTTCACTCATGTATGTTCTCTTAAAATGTCTTTATGTTGTCTCTTAAAGCTTTGAAGTGTAGGTTACCTAATGTTGTTGCAAACCCTGAAGTGCATCTGAAGTTGCTGCCTAGCTAACTATCTAACAAACTGTTGCCTCTTTAAAAATGCTCAATGGCCAACCATTGATGTTAACTAAAAATTAGTTGACGGTTCCAGACTGCGACCATTTTTTGAGAATGTGCGAGTTAAAATTTTATGCGGTTGCATTTGTGCGAGTGCATGGTTATGTACTAATTCACGCATGAATTTTCTTGCATTGAACTTGTTTTAGTGGCCTGCCAAAGTGAATGTTTGTCTCGGCAAAATAATAAATGCGGCAAAATTAAAGAGCTCTGGAATGTTTATCTGTGTTTCTGTGAAGATCTGAAGACGTTGCCCCTGGCAACCGACGGCGTCTCCTACCGTCATGGCCAACCAGCTCAGACCCCGCCCAAATCAACCCAAATTGACACGTGAACCCTCACTCTCAATAGCGCTCTACTGGCGCATGTCAAAATCAAGTGAGGGCTGCCTTGACCGCAGTATGAAAACTGACCTATAGCAGCTTGAGTCACACGGATATCATTATTAGTTCAGTATTTATTCACTTCTTCGGTAATAGTGGTTTTCGGATCACCCCCAAATTCTAATCACTTGTTCCTGGTCCCGTTGCAGACATTTGCTGAAAATGTCATCAAAATCCACCTACAACTTTTTGAGTTATGTTGCTAACAGACAGACAGAGAAACAAAGCCTGGAAAAAACATTATCTCCATGGCGGAGTAACATATATAACATGATATATGAAACATAGGATTCTCCATATTTATGGGTCACATCTAATACAAAGTACAGTGCTGACTGATCCCTGTCTAGCATTAAGTATGTTAGTAATGAAGAGACTAGTCTACCAAGGTGGTGCACTGGGCTTGCTTTGCTGAACTGAAAAACCAAACTGCATTTTAATTTTAGAGGAAATATTTAAGAAAGTTTAAAAGTTCTAGCTGAAGGTTGCTGAGCGCTGTGATAACAGCGATGACACAATTAAGCAGAATCAACAAAAGCCACACTTTGGTAACTGTTGTTCACCTGTAGGTGGTCCAAACTGTTTGTAACAACACCTACCCATCTCTAGTGTTTACCTGTTGTCAGTACTGATCAAAAAATGTATAGGTAAAAAAAAATAAAGTTTAACATTATTAGTCACTCATTCCAGAGAGCGAAATTCTTACTACACAGATTCACTCCTCATACAATGAAACATTTCAAGCCTTTATTTCCTGTAGTTTTGATTATGGCTTACAGCTAATAACCCAAAATTTTGTATTTCAAAAAACTGGAATATTGTGAAATAAAGACAGTGGGGCAAAAAAGTATTTGTTAGCCACCGATTGTCCAAATTATCCGACTTAATAGGAAGAGAGAGGTCTGTAATTTTCATCATAGTTACGCTTCAACTGTGAGAGACAGAATGAAAAAAAGAAAATCCAGGAAATCACCTTTTTATATAATTTAAAAAATAATAATTTATTTGTATAATAGTGCAGAAAATAACAATTTAGCATCTACAACCAAGCAAGAATTCTGGCCCTCAAAGACCTGTTACTACTTCTTTAAGAAGCTCGTCTATCCTCCACTTGTTACCTGTATTAATGGCGCCTGTTTAAACTCGTTATTTGTATAAAAGATAGCTGTCCACACCTTCAGACAGTCGGACTTCAATCTCCACCATGACCAAGACCAGAGAGCTGTCCAAAGACACTAGGGACAAGATTGTACACCTGCACAAGACTGGGATGAGTAATCTACAATAAGCAAGGAGCTTGGTGAGAAGAGATCAACTGTTGGAGCAATTATTATTAGTAAATGGAATAAATACAAGATCACTGGCAATCTCCCTCAACCAGGGGCTTCATGTAAGATTTCACCTCATGGGGTAAACATGGTCTTGAGAACAGTGAGGAAACAGCCCAGAACTACACGAGTGGAACTGCTCAATGACCCGAAGAGAGCTGGGACAACAGTAACAAAGGTTACTATTAGTAACTAGGGATGGGCATTCGAATAAAATGTCTTCATCGATCATCGGGAGAATTAACGATCAATTTTCGATTAATCATTGATATTTTTATAGTAAAATTCAGTGTTCATAGGCTATATTTAAATGCAGTGAGAATAGAAAAATAGTTTCTTCATTGAGATCTTCATTACAAGTGGGACACCTCTTGTGGCAGTTAAACGGAATTAATTCACGGTAATTGCACAAAGAAAATATGCGCTATAAGCAGTGGAGCCGACAGCTAAAAGACGGTACTCATTAACACAACTGACGCTTATATTTTTGTTCTTCTCCAAAAAGTAAAAAAAAGTCATGTTAAACGATAACTTAATTAAAAAAAATATTTAATACTTATGATAGGTCTGATAGTTTTATGTTACATTTGGCAAAAAGAGTTAAGAAAGAGGATGAGAGAGATCAGCGTACCTAACAATGAATTAGGCTCATTAACAGAGTAAAAAAGACAAAAACCAAAGAAACCGTAAGTTATATAAACTCAGCAAAAAAAGAAACGTCCTCTGACTTTCAACTGTTTTTACTTTCAGTAAACTTAATGTGTGTAAATATTTGTATGGACACTAAAAGAGTCAATACCATAAGACATAAACTAAAAATGTTTCACAGACATGTGACTAACAGAAATAGAATAATGTGTCCTTGAATGAAGGGAGGCTCAAAATGGTGTGGCCACCAGCTGCTTGAAGTACTGCAGTGCATCTCCTCCTCATGGACTGGACCAGATTTGTCAGTTCTTGCTGTGAGATGTTACCCCACTCTTCCACCAAGGCACTTGCAAGTTCCTGGACATTTCTGGGGGGAATGGCCCTAGCCCTCACCCTGCGATCCAACAGGCCCCAGACGTGCTCAATGGGATTGAGATCCGGGCTCTTCGCTGGCCATGGCAGAACACCGACATTGCTGTCATGCAGAAACTCACGCACAGAACGAGCAGTATGGCTGGTGGCATTGTCCTGCTGGGGGATCATGTCCGGATGAGCATGCATAAAGGGTACCCCATGAGGGAGGAGGATGTCTTCCCTGTACCGCAAGGCATTGAGATTGCCTGCAATGACAACAAGCTCAGTCCGATGGTAATGTGATATACCGCCCCAGACCATGACAGACCCCCCACCTCCAAATCGATCCCGCTCCAGGGTACAGGCCTCAGTGTAACGCTCATTCCTTCGACGATAAACACGAATCTGTCCATCACCCCTGGTAAGGCAAAACCATGACTCATCAGTGAAGAGCACTTTTTGCCACTCCTGTCTGGTCCAGCGAAGGTGGATTTGTGCCCATAGGCGGCGTTGTTGCTGGTGATGTCTGGTAAGGACCTGCCTTACAACAGGCCTACAAGCCCTCAGTCCAGCCTCTCTTGCAGACAGTCTGAGCACTGATGGAGGGATTGTGTGTTCCTGGTGTGACTCGGGCAGTTGTTGTGGCCATCCTGTACCTTTCACGCAGGTGTGATATTCGGATGTACCGATCCTGTGCAGGTGTTGTTACACGTGGTCTTCCACTGCGAGGATGATCAGCTGTCCTTCCTGTCTCCCTGTAGCGCTGTCTTAGGCGTCTCACAGTGCGGACATGGCAATTAATTGCCCTAGCCACATCGGCAGTCCTCATGCCTCCCGGCAGCATGCCTAATGCACATTCACACAGATGAGCAGGGACCCTGGGCATCTTTCTTTGGGAGTTTTTCCACAGTCGGTAAACAAGTCTCTTTAGTGTCCTGCGTTTTTAGAACTGTGACCTTAAATACCTACTTTCTGTAAGCTGTTGAGGTCTTAACGACCATTCCACAGGTGCATGTTAATTAATTGATTATGGTTAATTGAACATGCATGGAAAACATTGTTTAAACCCTTTACAATGAAGATCTGTAAAGTTATTTGGATTTTACAACATTATTTTTGAAATACACAGTCCTGAAAAAGGGACGTTTCTTTTTTTGCTGAGTTTACAACTTTAGCAGTAGTCTAGTGATTTTTTTGTTGAGAAAGATGAGCATGTTAACATGTGCTGGGGTCGAAAGCGAAAGCAGCCTGGTGAGCAGACTGACGCTCACCAGGCTGCTGTCGCGTCTGACCTGCAGCACCGAGATCACCTGCTGTGAGGGACAGACATCGCTGTGATACACATACCTCCGTGCTACCTTGGCAAGCCTCTGGGATCTTGTTTAATTCATTTTCCACCAGTCTGTATGGGTGCAATCCAGGGGTGGCGGAGCCGCCCTCAGAAAGTAATCGGTGAGTAAGTTTCTCTTCTCGCTGTGCATCTCGGCTCCTATGTGCTAACACCGACTTGATGCTAGGTTGAGACCAGGATGCTCCGCTTCTAACCAGGGTTGGAAGTGCGTTCAAGTACTTATGCACAGTTTCGCAGCGTTGGCAGTGAACCGAGACTTTTTTTGGGTTTTTTTTTTTGTTTTTTTAGTCAAAGTGGTCCCACGCCACACTTTGCTGTGAACTCTTCATGACAATACTACTTTTGGAATACACAGAAACTCGCAAGAAACTGAGTCGGCCTGTAGGTTTTATTTTCAGTCATCGTCCTCGTGTGGTAAAATGTTTAATTACTGCCACATAGCAAAATTAATTGCATTCCTTCAAGACTCACACTACGCAACAGAACGTGCGTTAATTGATCGGTAAAATGATCAATTAATTGATCGTCGATTAATTATGCCCATCCAAATCAGTAACACATTGTCATCATGGATTAAATCCTGCTGTGCTCGAAAGGTCCCCCTGTTTAAGCCAGCACATGTTCAGGACTGTCTAAAGTTTGCCAGACCCCATCTGGATCATCCAGAGGATGAATGGGAGAATGTCATGTGGTCAGATGAGACCAAAATAGAACTCTTCGGTATAAATGCCACTCGCTGTGTTTGGAGGGGGAATAATGCTGAGTTACATCCCAAGAATACCATACCCACTGTGAAGCACGCAGGTGGGAACATTATGCTGTGGGGCTGCTTTTCTGCAAAGGGGACAGGATGACTGATCTGCCTTAAGGATAGGATGAATGGGGCCATGTATCGTTAGATTTTGGGCAAAAACCTCCTTCCATCAGTGAGAGCATTGAAGATGAAACATGGCTCGATCTTCCAGCATGACAATGATCCCAAACACATCGCCAGGGCAACAGAGGCGTGGTTACCTAAAAAGCATTTCAAGGTTCTGGAGTGGCCTAGCCAGTCTCCAGACCTCAATCCAATAGAGAATCTGTGGAGGGAGTTGAAAGTCCTTGTTGTCTAGCGACAGCCCCAAAACATCACAGCTCTAGAGAAGATCTACATGGAGGAATGGGCCCAAATATCAACTATTGTGTGCAAACCTGATGAAGACCTACATGAAACCTTGTTTCACCCGGACTGAAATAATTGACACATACGAAGATTTGATCCAACGCAAACACGTTTTCCGCCTCTACCAATGGCGGAAAACGTGGACACAGAGTGTGAAAAAGACAGAAAATGTCTAAGGTGTGGGACCATTTTACGCTACGCAAGGCGGATAACAATGTCCAGTGTAAATACTGTCAAATGACTTGGTGTACCATAACAGTACTTCCACGATGCACCTGAAGAGAAAACATCGTCACGTGAATGGGACTTCTGTAAGCGGACTGGAAGCAAGGTAATGCATTTAGCCTGTATTATTAGTTAATAGTGAAGAGGCATAAGCAACAAGAGGGAAATGTTTCTAAGTCTCATACCTATAACTTTATTCTTCACCCCAACCGCGCGTTTAGCACTACAGAAAGATGCACATACGCACACACATGCCACGGGAGGACAAGATATCCCACATTGTTCAGGACTGCACACCTTTTTCAACTTAAATCCCACATAACGCAAATTGGAGCGGTGTCCAGCATTTGACTGCAGCGCAGTTTTTCCAAACCAATCATTCTCCGCTCTCCGGCAGCTGCTTGTGTGCCTCTCGTCTCCTCTCCTCAGCAGACTAATGTAGATAGCGCAGCGTTAAGACCATATTCACCTCACCGCTCACTTTCTGGCAGTTGGGCGAAACGTACCTCACATTCACATCTTTAAAGGGTCAGAACTTGGTGTAGTGGAAAGGTAACTGTAGTAGCGCCATCTGCATAACCAGCATGTGGACATTCTTACAATAAGAGCTTTATTGGGAGTTACAAACAATTGTATTTGTATTCTTTTTTATGTCCTAGGTGGTGTAATGTTGAGTTTGTAAAATAATTATAGCCTAACTTCAATACTTTGCATATGTACAAAGAGAAATACTATGACATTGTGTAAAACTAGGGCTGCACAGTGGCGCACTGGTAGCACTGTTGCCTTGCAGCAAGAAGGTCCTGGGTTCAAATCCCGGCCTGGGATGGAGTTTGCATGTTCTCCCTTTGCATGCGTGGGTTCTCTCCGGGTACTCTGGCTTCCTCCCACAGTCCAAAAACATGACTGTTAGGTGAATTGGTCTCTCTAAATTGCCCTTAGGTATGAGTGTGTGTGTGCATGGTTGTTTGTCCTGTATGTCTCAGTGTTGCCCTGTGATGGACTGGCGACCTGTACCCCGCCACTCGTCCCTTGACCGCTGGAGTGCATTAGGATGGACGGGTACAGAAGATGGATGGATGTGTAAAACTAAATTGATAAGCTATTTTTTTAGATTTACTACTAAAAGGTGAGTCTAAGAATAAAAAAGAATAGTAAATTGAAAGAAATAATCATACAATTTTAACATTTTTAAAAGAACTTTTAGAACATTTAGAACTTTTATAACATTCATGTCCCATATTTGTCTCTTTCCAATATGGTCACCCAAAACACACCCTCACCACATATAAGGTATTTATATGGACAAAACTGCATTGATTAGCATAAAGATTTACTTGTATATGAGGTTGTTGTTGTTTTTTTATCCCCCACAGTGCATCACAGCAGAGCATGAGCAGCTTTTCCGGACAGCTCCCTCATGCACTGTGGAGGAAGCTGCAGGTTTTGCCAACAGCATTTTAAGGGGCTGTTTACACGACAACATTGCCGTTTTTCTTTGAATACGCGGGTAAAAATGCACTGCATTTACACGACAGGGTGCGCGATGGAAAACAATGTAGTACATATGCCCGCCCTTTAGATGGCAGTCTGCCCTGTGTATGCAGTGTTCTAAGGTTTCCCCCTCACAACCCGGAAAAGAAACATTTCATGATACCTAACTATGGCGGTATTCTTGTAGTTCTCCGCTCAAATAAAGGCATATTGATTATTTGACGCACGTACTGTATGTGTTAACGTTGGCGATCGCATAGAAGCCTGATCTCTAAGTTTTGCTTACAGAGACCAAATAACTTCAGAAGCTGCATCAGCAGTAACCGCATGCCTGGATCCACTTGCGTTTACACGACAACGAATCCCTCAGCGTTTTCAAAACTCTCCACTCTGGAAGCTGCTTACCAAAAGCTGCGTTTTCGGTCCCCCCCCCTTGTTTTCCCGTTGTCGTGTAAACGAGAGGCCGAATCGGAGAGAAAAACCTCCGTTTTGCTGAAAAACGTTGTCGTGTAAGCAACCCCTAAGAATGCTCATCACAGACATGCAGTCACTGTGGAGAACACAGGATTTAAAGGAGACCTTACCGGTTACTAAAGTGAATAACTACTCCCTATCATAGTCTTTCACCCCTATAAAATAAATTCTAGTCAAAACAAATTTTTTTTAAAGGTGCTTTTCTGACCCATTCAGTAAAACCCGTGTTGTCTCGTGAGAGTGCACGCGATATTTCGGCTTCACCAGATGTTCATTATAATAATGCAAATGAGGATTGTGTTGATTGGTTGTAGGAAGGAGGGGGGATGACTCTCCACTGCAACACTCTCGCACGTAATGAATGAAAGCGACCTACGGAATCCAACCATTTATGAACGAGCCAGACTCCGAACCAGAGCTGGAAAGTGAAGATGTCGAACAGATGAAAGGACATCTACAGCGAGATGTATCGGAATGGTAAAGGCAACCATTTGATCAATAACGTGATAAAACGCTTATTAGTTTCTACAAAATAGGTTTGCCTTCTTATAAAGTCGATTATTACAATAACAGTGATGTAGTCTTCTTCAGTAATGGCGGCGGGGCTCGGCTGAATGTGAGGGTGAGAGGGGTGGGGCGAGCTCCAGCAGCATTGGTCAATGTTCATAAATGGTAAAATCCTGCCGTTTTGACAGAAATCAAAACCACGTTTTTTAGGGTGCGTGCACGTGAAGTGCACGGGGGGTGGTTAGAGAGCCAATGGTAAACAAATGTTGCACTTTTAAATATTGGCTTCCTGCCCAGTGTAAAATTATTAGGAAACCATATTATACATGTTTTCACATGGAAAAAGTGAAGATTTCAGGTGATGATCCCTTTAAGGCTATGACACAGGTTTTTTTGCCAAATACTCCATTCCCTCAAGAAGACATTAAACAAATTTAATGGTTACAAAGGTATACAGAAATAACACCTTAATTGAAGACTGTGCTTAAGGAGACAGACCGTGTTGCACTAACAGACATTTGGACGAGTGTGGCCACAGACTCTGTGAAGTTGAATCAACCGAGTTCCGAGTTAAACTTTAGTAAAATAAAATTTTGAGTAATAACCAACAAATGCTTGGTCATTTTAAGAGGTCATTCATATTTCATAAACACACCACTTATATAGTTGTTTAAAAACACAAAAGTGTAATTTATCTGATTACTCGATTAATCGATAAAAAAACTCGATAGAATACAAGATTACAAAAATATTCGATAGCTGCAGCCCTACACCTTACAGAAATATATTAAAGAAATCATATAAACTAAAAGTCTGAATGACTTTTATTTTAGTGGAATACTTGATAGTTTTATTATATTGTTTGGCCTCATTATCAAACATAGAGAACTGGTTTTTGGTAAGTATATCGACATTTGTGGATATGCCATTTGGCTACATGAAACATCAGACAAATGATTTAAATCTGTTTTTTTCCCCTCAGGTAGATAACTAGTGAAACCAAACAACAAATGTTCAAAGCAAAAATAAAAAGGGTTTAATAAAAGCCGAAATCAGGTTTCAAATATCTTCCAATAGTTTGAAAGAGAAAGGGCAAGACCAAAATAAATGAAATCTATCTACAGGAAGTTCTCCACAGAACGAGCAATTTATGTCAATATCTTTTTTTGAATCAATGCAACAACAAAAAAAAACTTAGTGGTTAAAATCTATGAATTATTTTAAAACATACTTCTTTCACTTTATTCTGGATCATATATCTAATTTCCAAATTGATTTATCAGTCAAAGTCATGGGAAAAGGTTAAAAAGCCAGTGTTTTGGCGACGTCTGCTGATGTAATTTCCCTCTTAAGTGACAACCAATCAGAATGACTTAACCATAAGTCCCGCCCAGCAACTCTACCTGGCCTCTGCGTACATACCCCAAGACTGGTACTAGATTGGTTCCTGAAATGGCCCTGAAAACGGTCCTGTCGAGCCGGTCCGGTGAAGTGGAGATGCGCTCAAACTGGGAAGGTCCGGTAAAAAGACCCTTGAGTTCTGATCGTGGAAACACGCCTATTGCAGGATTGTCAAGAGGAAGATGAGACACCAGGACCAACTGTGAAAATGGCCTGAAGGCTGCTTTCCAGGCAACCTGGGCTTCCAGAACCTCAGCAGAACCACAGGCTGAACTATTCCATGCCACGCTGTATTGATGCAGTAGTTCATGCATAAGGAGACCAGCCAGACCAGAACTGAGAGCAGAGAAATGAACACACCTTCCAGAAGCCTGATGTCTCTGTTTAAATTATATTTTTTATTGATTGGGTGTGATATTCTAATCAAGTTAAGTTCTGTAAGTCATAATAAAAAAAATTACAAAAATAAAGGCTTGGAATCTTTCACTCTGTTATAAATCTGTATAAAATTAGTTTAATTTTCTGAAATACGTGACAAATATTTTTGGATATTTCATGACATTAACATTTTTTGTAAATATTGCCTGTATAATGACTGAAAAGCAAAGAAAAGATTCCTGCCATTTCTGATTTCCTCATTGATCAAACAACCCTATCCCTTTCCAACAACCTGACCAGGAAGGGGTCTGCTAACCGTCACCATGAGTGCATCCAAGGCCACATGTTCATGCAGGGACAGAAGCACTTTTTCTTCTCTTGCTGATTTAAACAAGCTTCTCTCTTTTCCAGGTTCCGTGGTGAGGGTTATCAGGAGGGGTTCGAGAAGGGGACCCACATGGGGCTGCAGAACGGTCGTAGACACGGTGCGTCCCACGGAGCCAAGTTGTCATCTGAGGTAAGGAGGGCTGACCGTGCGTCTATTTCAGTGAAGCACCTGATGACCTTTATCCCCTGGGATGGAATTACATATAAATTACAGTGCTGCCTCTAAATAAAATGCATCTGGATATGAATATTCCAAATACTACTATGACATGACCCCCTCTCCCTCCCAGCTACAAAATGTCGTCCTAATTTAGATTCTCTGTGAGAATCAGGTACTCCATTGCCAAATTGTTGTTCAAGAACAGCGCTCACTTCCAAAGTCATTAAAGGAGTGTGTACAATTTAAACATTGGGTTGGTGATTTTTCTTCTAAAAAACTTTTTGCAATATTGCTTGAAATGCCCTTCACATACTGATGGCAACCAATAAATTAGGTGCTTTTTCAAAGAACAAATAATTGTATGCTTTAGAGGCAATTATAATCTTGGAAAAACCTCATCCAATCATCTTGACTGACCCGTTCTAAATGATTAGCTCCTGATCCATCTATCAAACCACCCTCTCCCCATCCTTCCCCCTGCTGCGCGTTCCCCTCTTTGTGTACGCATCACACATTCTCGGCTTGGAACAATAAACAGGAAGTGAATTGAAGGCGAAGAAAGAGCTGGGCTAGCTATTTTAGCTTGCATTCTAAATTGGTATACGTTTACGTAGGTGTGTTATGCTCGGAATAATGGTGGAAAATGTGCTAACAATGGGTCAAAAAGTAAAAACTGTATTTGCAAAGGCTATGTCCAAAGAACAAGCTCATGAAGAGCGGAACAAGTAAAGAGCAGAGTGTTCATAGGTGCTGCATTAGAGCTATGGCGTCAGGTAAAGGAACAGAGCTGCAAACTGAGCTGCCATGGAGACTCTATTTCTCTGTGATTGGTAAGATAACATTATGTTTTATGGTTGTTTAACAATATCTGGCATTATGTTTTGATTTTAACATATATTTAAGTAGTCAAGGCTAAAATGAAATGGATGAACTAATGCTCGTAATTTTTGTAGCATTTTCATTCTGCAGTAGGTTTGCTAAGTTGGCTAACAATGAAATGTGTTACTTGCTGACTCATGTTAGCTGTATTAAACTCGTGAGAACATTGTTCAACGCTATAGTTTAAGCTGCTATAATGAGGATTCTTATCTGTTGTTTTGTTAGCTATGAGAAGGACATAACCTGGGCTTCTACACCAGTGAAACATTGTTTTGATAATAATGGCAGTTTGTGTATTACCTGTGAATGAGCAATAAAACTGTTACCTAATTGAAGCTGTGGAGTGCCACTCTGCACATGAACCCTCGGGAACAAGCATTGGGCGTTCCTGCATATCGGAGACAATTTAGTTTCTATTTGGAGCTTCCACTGTAGCTCTGCTGATGTTTCTACAGTAGTTTCTGCCTGCATCAGAGCTACTGACTTGCAGAGAAAAACAATAAAGGTACGTAAAGCAATAGGGCGTGTATGCTAAAGGGGGGTTAGACCTGCCCGGGGGTGGGCTAATTAGGGATGTCCCGATACAACTTTTTCACTTCCGATACGATACCAATATCAATCCGATAGAATATCAGCACAAATCATACATACTTTTACCTATTTCATAGTGTGGAATGTATGAAAGGCTTGATCAAGTGATATTACTCAGAGAACAAAAGCTAGCAACAGTAAGTATGAAAAACCCGACCAATTTATTATTAACCAATGGTTGCATAACTGTGAACTGTAAACATAATATATAACAAATGAATAAAATAATAAATTAAAAGATCCTGAAAAAAAAAAGATATCTTATTAAAGTGCAAAATACAAATTCAAGGTAACTTCAGTTATTTCTTACTGTCAGCAAATGATAGGACAAGTAGGTGGTAGGTACTACAAGTGTCCAAAGTTTCAATTTCACACACTGCCCAAAAGAATGAGATCATTGCTCTTAGTGTCCACAAAAAATAGTGCAAACAAAATAAACATAACTAATAATGAGCAGAAAACAGTCAGTTAACTAAAAGGATGACTCCCCTTCCTACTCTTCCAAATCAACTTTCTGCAGTCCTAGCATGATGTGGAGATTTTTTTAAGAAGATAAGCATTTCTGCATGCTGAGCAGTCCGTCTGCTCCTATGCTCCTCAACAATAATTGATGCTGTGATAAAGAGCCTTTCACTCTCAACACTCGTCCAGGGAGCACAAAGGAACTTAGCTGCTGTTGTAGCCAGGGTGGGGAGTTGAACTTGGTTGGCTCTCCAGTAATGTAAAAGATTGTTCTTACGTTCAATAGGAGCCTCACTGATGTAGTTCTCCATTTCAAAGATCACCCCTGGGGTGATGTGCTCAGAAGGAGTTATTGCTGTGATGCCCTCATCCAGTATCTCATTGAAGATGCTGCCACGGGTGCTGCTTGCACCTTCCATCCGTGGATTCTTTTTTTACTGGCTCAGACACAGTTTCATCAGATGGCAGCGTGGTCTTTGGCTCTTCTTCTACTTTCAACACTGCAACCTTTAATCCAGCCTTTGCATATCCCTGGTTTTCCACATTTGTGAAGTTCCTGGTGTAAATATAAAATGTCACATTTTAGATGTTTCCACACCAAGTCCCAACACATTTGTGCTTGCAGGAAGAAACAGTTACACAAAGTCATATTTATGTAAACCGTGATTGTGTAACCCATTTTATAATTTCATATCACTATGGGTGCAATTTTTATTCATTATAATTTCTTCATCAGTCCAAAATCATAGACAATAGCAATATATTAAGTGTGAAACACTAGAAACACTTGGTATCTGCGCTTGAAGCATCTATTTAAAATTACTTTTAATCAACTTGCCTTGTTTCTGTTGGTTGGTTGAGATTGATCAAATTCAAAATACTTGATTGATCCCAGAGGGAAATGAAGTGTTGGTATAGCTCATATAATTAATTCTTTAAGGAGTTGTTGTAGATGATGATGGCTGTGGGCAGGAAGGATTTCCTGTAGCGGTCTGTATTGCAGCGAAACTGAAGAAGCCTCCGACTGAAGACGCTCTGTTGTTGTGTGACAGTCTCATGAAGAGGATGCTCAGGGTTGTCCATAATTTTTTTGATTTTATGAAGAATCCTTCTTTGCATTATCATCTCCAGATTTTCCACAGTTGTCCCAAGAACAGAACCAGCCTTCTTTATCAGGTTGTTGAGCCTTTTTAAGTCCCTGGCTCTGATGCTGCTACCCCAACAGATGACGGCTGAAGAGATTACGCTCTCCACAACAGACTTGTAGAAGATCTGCAGCATCTTGCTGCAAACCTTGAAGGACCTAAGCTTCCTCAAGAAGTACAGTCTGCTCTGTCCCTTCTTGTAGACGGCTTCACTGTTCAGTCTCCAGTCCAGTTTGTTGTCAAGGTGAACTCCGAGGTATTTATACTCCTCAACCACCTCCACTTCTTCTCCCATGATGGAAACAGTGTTTGACTTATCCCTGTTTCTTCTAAAATCTACAATCATCTCCTTTGTTTTGTTCACATTCAAGGTGAGACGATTGTTTCCACACCATGTCACAAAGCGGTCCACCAGCTCTCTGTATTCAGCTTCTTGTCCATCTCTGATACACCCGACAATTGCAGAGTCATCTGCGTATTTCTGCAGATGACAGGTCTCGGATTTGTACTGGAAGTCTGAGGTGTACAGAGTGAAAAGGAATGGTGAGAGTACGGTCCCCTGTGGTGCTCCTGTGCTGCTGACCACCTGTTTTGACACACAATTCTTCAGTCTCACAAATTGTGGTCTGTTGGTCAGGTAGTCATTGATCCAGGCGATTATTGAGGGCTCCATCTGTGTCTTCAGGAGTTTCTGACAAAGCAAATCAGGCTGAATTGTGTTAAATGCACTAGAGAAATCAAAGAACATGATCCTCACAGTGCTGCCTGCTTTGTCCAGATGACAGTGGGTTGGTTGAAGTAGGTGGATGATGGCATCTTCAACTCCAAATCCACAGCGATAAGCAAACTGCAGTGGGTCCTGATACGTTCTTGTTTGCTTACTCAGGGGTGCCAACAGAAGTCTCTCCAGGACCTTCATGATGTGGGATGTCAGGGCAACGGGTCTATAGTCATTGATGACTGATGGGCGAGTTCTTTTGGGTACTGGAACAAGGCAGGATGTCTTCCACAACACTGGAACCTTCTCCTGAGTTAGGCTAAGGTTGAAGAGGTGCTGCAGAATCCCACAGAGCTGCTCTGCACAGGCCTTCAGGACTCTGGGGCTGACACCATCTGGACCTGCAGCCTTTTTCCGGTTCAGTTTCTCCAGCTGCCTCTTCACCTGACTTTTGGAGACAGACAAGTGGGAGGGGGAGGCAAAGGGGGTAGCAGCATTTCCTTACTTGGTTGAAGTCAAACTTGTGGAATTAGAAGAGTCCATGCCTGAGGTGAAGGATAAAACATCCGAGGTGTAACAGGAAAGCTGTTGATCAGAGGAGAGTGGGATGTCTGTTTGGCTGGGAACAGGAGAGGGTGATGCTGAGCTAGTTCCTGAACTGAACCTGTTGAAGAATATGTTCAGTTCATTGGCTCTGTCCAGACTTCCATCTATCCAATCCTTCCTGTCCTTTAAAACCTGTGATCTTTCTCATTCCTGACCAGACATCTCTGATATTGTTCCTCTGTAGTTTGTTCTCCAGCTTCTTCCTGTATGCCTCCTTCCTGTCTCTGATCTTGACCTTAAGTTGCTTCTGTATACTCCTCAGTAATTCCCTGTCTCCCTCCCTGAAGGCTCTTTTTTTCTTGTTTAGCAGTTCCTTCAGGTCACTGGTGATCCAGGGTTTGTTATTAGGGAGGTATCTCACTGTTCTGGTGGGGATGATGTTGTCCACACAGAAGTTTATATAGTCAGTCACACACTCGGTCATGGCATTGATGTCCTCTCCATGTGCCTGGCAAAGAGTCATCCAGTCTGTGGTTGCAAAACAACCCTGCAGGGCTTCTTCAGCTTCCTGTGACCATTTTCTCACAGTTCGTTTTGTCACAGGTTGCCTCTGAACAAGGGATTTATATTCTGAACAGAGAAAAACAAGATTGTGATCTGATTGTCCCAGATGAGGTCTTGGTTTGGACATGTATGCGTCCTTTACTTTTGCATAAAACAAATCCAAGGTCCTGTTTTCTCTTGTAGAGCAGCTGACAAACTATTGAAATGTTGGAAGTGTAGTAGAGAGCGAGGCATGATTAAAATCACCAGATATTGCCACAAATGCATTGGGGTGCTGTGTCTGTAGCTTAGCAACAATGGAACTGATGACATCACATGCATTGTCGGCAACGGTTGAAGGTGGAATGTAAACAACTGCCAAAATTACACTGGTGAACTCTCTTGGTAAATAATATGGACGAAAACTCACTGCCAAGAGTTCGACATCTGGGCTGCAGAGACGACACTTCACAATAACATGTCCTGGATGACACCATTTGTTGATTACAAGCACTGCTACTCCACCACGTTTCCTTTTTCTGCTCGTCTTCAGATCTCTGTCTGCTCGTACAGTCAGGAAGCCTGGCAGAGAGACGTTGGAGTCGGGGATATGATCCAGCAGCCACGTCTCAGTAAAACACATAACACTGCATTCACGGTACTCTGGCTGAGTCCTTGTAAGGGCTTGGAGTTCATCCATCTTGTTAGCCAGGGATCTTACGTTGCCCATTATGATCGATGGAAGAGATGGCTTGAACTTCCTCTTTCTCTGTCTCCTTTTCGCTCCTGCTCTGCATCCACGTCTCCTCCTTATCAACTCATCAGGGATTTGTGGTTTCAGTTGAGGTATTATTTCAACTTTTGCGATGGTAATCAGCTGCTTCCGGCTGTAAACCACATTGTTGCCAATTGTTACGCATCATAACAAATTGTCAAAAAGGGAAAAATTTACAGCAAAAATCCTTCCAGCTTCACAGCACCAAAAACTAGAAAGTATACAGGTCAAAAAATGCAATCTTCTTTAAGAAAAAAGAGGAACCAATGTAGAAAAAAACAAAACTTAATATGTAGCCAACAGAGCCACTCCAACATGCAGCCACCCAGAGCAGCGCAATTCAAAGGTATACATAAATGTAGGTATGACTGTATTATATAGGTAATGTGTTTGATATTGGTTTTTCTCATAGATCAAATTGGGCAAAATGTATGTAACATTTTATCATAAATTATTTAACTTCTCGTTATACCCTGGTTCCAGCAGCGTTGCCACGGCATAGAGTGGCTCAGATTCCACATCCCTGAAACGTCTGACTGAATCCAAAAGAATGGCTTTCATAGTTTGGACCCCCTGCTCATTTTCACTTTCTTTACTGAGAAACCGTACCAGTACATGGACTGAGGGGATAACATCGGCTGTGGTGGCCAAGGTGGCACTGACAGTATTTGTATTTGTTAGTTCTTCAAGGGGGGCCAAAACCTTTGAGGTCTTCTCCAACAGCGCCCACTGGTACGCTGTTAGAATGGCTGGCAGAGAGTTGCTTTCTTCAGATTAGTAGGCCTGCAGTGTCCGTTTTTGATGCATAAGGCTGTCAATCATGTACTTGGTACTGTTCCATCATGTCTGGACATCCTGCTGGAAACGCTTTGGTGTGACGTTCAGCTCAATTTGTAGGTCTTTAAGGCTCGAGCAAGCCTTGGGGGAATGCTTAAAGTGGCCCACTATTTTTCTCCCGTTGGCTAGTGCCTCATTTACATCTCGCTGTGAACAGAGCCCTTCACGGACTACAAGCTGGAGACTGTGCGCAAAACATCCTAAGCTTGGAACATCAAGCTGATCCATACCCTTTCACATTTTAGCAGCACTATCTCTTAAAACAACCTGGACCTTCTTTTTGTCGACTTTCCAGTCACACAGCATCTCCTCCATGGTGTTCGTGATGGCATTAGCTCTGTGTGAACCTCTGAACTCGCATGCATATAGCATTGCTCTCTGCAAAGTAAAGTCAGCATCTATCCAGTGCGCAGTCAGACTCAATAAAGATAGCGGACAATGGTCTGAGCTAGGGATGGGCATTCGATTAAACTGTCTTCATCAATC